>CM076570.1:1452538274-1452806136 GCA_034641835.2 Pinus albicaulis | reverse complement strand
CAATTCTCTCTGGCAGTACATGGTTGACTCTCAATCCTAATCAGTCTTAATTGGAAGATATATTATTCACCAAGGGAATCCTCTTGTACTTCTCCAAATATCTTTCTCATTAATAAGCCAAGAAGGGAAATAGTTTATTCAAATTCAAAAATCAAGGGAATGGGAGCCAAATTACAAGTGAAGTGTATGCATTGTTATGCTTCCAAAATTTCCGAAGGCAGTGAAGAATTATATTGCATCCGAAGAATTCCATCAATTTGATAACTTTTCCAGACTTCATTGAGAGAGCGCGCTTGCAAAAAGTTTAGTGAAGGAAATACTTCTTTAGATTCAAGGGGCACCATTTTCCTTATTCATTTTCTTCAAGTTTCTTCAGCTCTTATTGTATCTCTATGAAAACAACTAATAAATAGGACTTTTTTCTCATACTCTTTGTTGAGTTTGTTTCTTATTGTTCTTTGTGTTTCTTCTATGGTTTAATTTTGTTTTTATGCATTGTTTTCCATGAATATGAGTGCATAATTTGGCTTATGTTTAACCCATAACATCATTTGTTTGGTGTGACTCTTTGTAGGAAGAAACTAATAGCAAAGAAAGAGAAATTGGGACTCTCTGGCTTCAAATTTGAATACACACTATCATTATATAATTTATAATAATTGATTATTAATTATAATAATTAATAATAATTATATTTTTAAATTAATTAAAATAATGAGTATTAGTTATTAATTAATTTTTAATAATAAAAAAATAATATAAATATAAATAATAGTTTTGTTAATTTAAAAATAATATTAATTATCAAACCATTTTCAAACTGGTATGAATTATTATCATTCAATTAGTCACTATTTATAGTAATAATAACAATATATTACTATCATATCAAGTATTTTTTATTAATTTAGAAAATAAAATAAAAAACATATTATGAGTAAATAACCATATTTTTTATTAATTTAAAAAATAAATCAAAAACATATTATGAGTTCTGTAAAATAACCAAGCATGTGAAAGAACGTGAAGAACTAATCTTTACATTAATCCATCTATTCATCAATTACAATAAATTTTGCAAGCATATATATCTCCATACAGATTTCAAGAGTTATATAGAGATCATGTCACATAAGAAGGAGGGAGACATTATGAAGGGAAAAAGAAGGATGGATGCAAGAAAGAAAGGGGAAGAACAAGGAGGGTGATGGTAGTGGAGGATAAGAAGGATGGTAGTGGGAGAAGAAATATTGCCAAGAAAACAAAATGGGAGGGGATAATGATAATGAAGGTAATGATGATTCCAAAAGTGATGGTGAAGAAAGTGAGGATGATAAGGATGGTAGTGGGAGAAGAAATATTGCCAAGAAAATAAAATGTTAGGGGATAATGATAATGAAGGTATTGATGATTCCAAAGGTGTTGGTGAAGAAAGTGAGGAAAGAAAAATGAAGTCTATATCCCTAGATATGAATTCAATATTCCTTAACACATTTGTATTAAAGCTACCTAAATAAAATATGTTGATAGGGAATACTTTTTTAAGTTAATTTAATATAGGTGATATATGACAACACTAGTTAATTAATAGGAACTTGAAAGGTGGTTTTTCCTCTTCAATGTATTGTACTACCTTAAACTTTGAAAAGAAGAGATAGGTTTTAAGGAATATGTATTCTTTTCAAAATAAATAAAATATTTGTGAACCCTCTTTTTCTCTATTGTTAAATTGATATTTACCTATACATGGGAGGTTCCATCATTTCTTTGATAGTCACCTTTTGATTCCTCGCATAAAGTTCTTGAGAACTCTTATCAATGGTCAATTGGAACTTCCTAAAAGAATAACCTTGAAGTTGTGTGGAAATATGAAACTTTTTTTATAAAACATCAATTTTATCAAAATAGGGTATCATAATGTTAAAGGGACACTATGTATTTAGGTATAAAGTAAAAACTTTACAAAATACATTGAAAACACAATGCATTATAGATGGTAGTGATGCATTCACAACCCAAAATAAAAAATAAAAAATAATAATCAAAATATATCTAAAAACTAAAATTTTTCACCATTGTAAAAACACAATGCACACATGATGCAAAATCATATCACAACAATTTGATGTGTTCTAGTAGCAAAAAATAAACTTCACTAGGGAAGTCTATAGCTATTGAAAACAAATCAATTATACTATAGCCCTACATTGTATAATGCAAACATTTGTAAATGTTAAAACATATCAGATTTTCATAATTTTTTTTGCATGTATTCCCTCAAATTCCAAACATCTAAAATTATCCAAAGTATAGTATATATGGGTTGGTTCTACTACTCAAAATGTAAAAGAGTGACAAGAACTAGAACACAAGCTACAAGTAATTAGAACTAATAGTGTAGACATATAAATTATAAATATGGATGAACTCTACCATGTTCAAGTTCTAGACAAAGAGGATCCTCTCCGTGTATAAAAATTAGAGAAAACTCTAAAAGAGAAGATGAATACAACAATGGGTTATATTAGATAAATAGAAGAAAGCTTAGAAGAACTCATTTCTTTGTATATATATATATATATATAACACATGAAATATATAAACTATTATCAAATGCATCACCATTATTTAACATTTGTTCTTAGCTATTACAGTTTATTTTTTTTTAATATAGTTCAAGTTAGAATTTAAGTAAAGAATGAGAGTGTTGATACTAGGAAAACACTACATATTTTAGGTAGATATATATTAACCATAAATGAAATAAGCTAATCATTAAGAAATCAAACACTATCAATAAACATTAATTATTCACTAAAGGTAATTAGAGATATTTTAGATTAGTCATTTCATTAGAAATTGTTTAAGGTGAAATTAAAAAATGAATGGGAGCATTGGTATTAGGTTAGTATCCTCTAGCTCTCCCCCTTATTTCTTGTATTTTATGAATGGAAGATGATTGAACACCAACTATGAGGGGAGGGGTAACCCCAAAGGACTTGATAATATTTCAGCTCCACACCTATGTGTACTTAGTAAAATAATATTTATCCATTGAGATGACTATTTGTGTGGGGGGCGCGGTGTGTGTGGGGGCTCTCTCTCTCTCTCTCTCTCTCTCTCTCTCTCTCTATATATATATATATATATATATATATATATATATATATATATATACCCTAGGTTTCCTACCTATGTTTCTTGACTCTTTATATATCCTATCAAGTACGGCATTATATTTAACACAAATATGATTCACAACAATGACCATCCAAGAATTCAACTAGGTGGAGCTACCATAAAGTTTTTTCACTTGGTTATGTATAAGAAAAAAAGGCAACGAAAACCTTGTAGGAAACCTAAGTAATGATTCCCCACATTCATGAACAACCTCCCTAATAAACATGTTAAAGTATATTAGTGCACATTACCCAAGTGGATTCAAGTCAAACACTTTATAATGCAAAAACAACAAATTTCCATCAATGATGGTGATGACCAATTAAGTTCTTTCTATGTGGAATATTATTTTAACATATCATAGCATATCTTAGCATATCTTAGTATTAACTAGGGTGATTTATATAGGCATGTATCACTATAATATTAATTTTCATTTTTTACTTGCCCTTATTAAGAGTCACGTATTATCGATTAGATAGAAACAAAAAAGGCAAAATAAAATGCGTAGTAACAATAGTTTAAAAAAAAGCAACATATACTTCTTTTAAACAAAGATTTATCAAATACTAAAAGGGATCAAATTAGTTAACATGTAAATATTTTTTAGTGTGAAGGAAATATTACATGGTATGGAATTAAATGATAAGAAAAGAATAACATATGACATATAATAAATTCTATTGCAATAAAGCTATATTGATTTATTATTTTTTAACCCTAACTAAAAGTATACTTATATTTCATAAATTTTGTGGATGTGTTATATTTGTATAGCTTTGCTGGTATAAATTGATCAACACTATAATAAGCAATAAAATTCTAGACTATGATATAAAACTAAGCCATGGAGTCGGTGTAAGATGTTAGAATGTTTTAAATTTTTTAGTTTGTAGATCCTCCTAAAATGACCAACTAAAAATTGACATTTACAAAATATAGTTTGAAAGCAAGCTTAAGGAAGTAGAGTTTAGAGTAGAACTCCATTCACTTAATGGTTTCCTTTTTGTAAATAAACTCCCTCATTCCTAAGTTTGATCTATTATTAACAATAAGTTACAAGAAATTATAATTGAAAAAAAAATCTAATAAGATTTTTTTTTTCATTATTTAAAGAAATATATATTAAAATACATATTTTTATTTTATTTTCTATTTAATATTAAATCTTAGATTAATTATAAACATAAAAAGTGTATCACCATGTAAAATGAATATATTTATAGGAACTAAATTCCAAGATATTTATAAATGAAAAAACATAAATTGCTTGTTGCTATGTTATGACATCATAAAATTAAATACAAATGTGCATATTGGTTAGGTTGAAAAAAATATTTATTTTTAAATTAATAATAAGATAATTTGTAATTTTAATGACTATTCATTATTTAATAACAAAAAATATATTTAATAATTATATGATTTTGAATTATTATATGGGTATACCAATGTATATAATGTATATATAGAATTTTACTTGAAAAATGATAATGAAAGTGTATCATGTATACACCATTAACTTCACAGGGAAATGTAAGGAGTTAAAATTTTTTTATACAAGTTACTCATCATTACATTGAATGTTTAACAGTTCAGAGTGTAATTTTATAAATAAGAATAGTAAACTCCTTAACCCTTACAATCTCCATTACAGTATATTAACTTAATACTATATGATGTAACCATCCATTCTTCCCATTTCTCCTATAGTCATCACATAATTTCCATTATGAACATCATAGAAAGAAAGGAATCAACCTCATCATCTGGACATGATAATCAATCACACCATTGAACACCAATATATCCTGGAAACCCCGTAGGGTGAAAACCAGCAAACGTTTAATTTTATTATTAAATGCTCGTGAGGGTGTTCAGCCCATCACTCAATGGATGATAAGGGAGACCATCCCTTAACCATTGTTTATATAACCTTACAAGAAAATATACAATATCTAGCTTTAAGCCACTCAATCAATATGATACCATTTACCCTCTGGTCTTCATATCTTCAGATCTTCACATCTTGGTGGCATGGATGTACCTACAATGGACCATCGCACATTGGACCTTCCTGCAACTCGCACTCATCTGCATGAACATTAGTCATTTACCTGCCACCAGGACAAGCATAATTTTTCCTTTGTACATGACAAGCATAATATTCCTTTGTACATGTCGCCATCATTCCCTGCTATGATGCCTTCAACATAAAATGATGTCAAGATTCATAAAGTATAAATCAATCACTATAGTAGTTTCTCCATCTACTCTTGTGTAATCATGACAAGCAAGTAAAGTACCTTGTCATTCTGTCTTTAATAACACATACCTCATATGCACTGGTTATAGGTCATCACAATAACTAATGCTTACGTCGCATAAGCACACATTCCTGCAAGACAATGGCTACATCTCCCAAACTTTCTTTAAAATAAACTGATACATCAGCTAAGATATTTATGCATGTGATTTACATACTTTTAATAAAAATAGCTAACCCTTAAGCTATTACCTCTAGTGCATGGTATGCAAGTTAACATAACAATTGTTTCTCCCATGCATGCGAATGCATACTGATTCCAAAAGACTCTCCCTAAAGGAGCGCTTACACAACGAAGCACATAACCTCCTTCATGAGTCTTCCCAAGAAAAATCTCAATGCTAGTGAGCATGTAATCATATGTAAAAATACGCAAATAAGAATATAAATACATGTCTCATTTCAAGATTATACTAACAATCTTATTCATTGTAGCTTTAATACTACAAGCTATATTTCTACATACAAAAAGGTATATTATTTTTCAATAAAAGCTAATGCATATGTCGCATGCAAGATCTTCCTCCAAAAGGAATTTAACATCACATTCTAATGATAATATAAAATAATCACTTAGTTTATTCATCTAAGGAATAAACTGATTAGTTCCTTTAACCATGAATTTATTAAATAACTTAACTTTACCAACATCATGGTATTTTATTCATGGATTTATTAAACAACTAATATTTGCAAACTCCATGGTAATCCACCCATGGTTTTATGAAACAATTAATCTCCATCAACACCATGGAAAAACTACCCATGGTTTTATGAAACTATTATTTTCTATCAACACCATGGAAAAACTACCCATGGTTTTATGAAACTATCCATGGATTTATTTATTAATCTTTACCATTACCATGGTAACTATCGATGGATTATTAAATAATTACTATTTACCACAAATTGTAATATTTTTAATATAAATTTTATAGATAAGCACCGATCTGCCAACATATACTGGGCTTGCAATGATAAACAAACCACCACCAACTACTGAAAATTAATGGTTGGTCTATGAATAATGTAAGTAGGCTTTAACGCGAATGGTGGGCAAGCAAAAGCTTATACACAAGAAGAAGTGGCTAGCATAAACTTGATACTGATCCAAGGTTTTTCTCCTTTCAATGTAACTAATTGAACAGGCCGTGTATAAATCCCTCTATGAATCCCTCTATGAGCTACCTTTGGCCTCCTTTATTCATAAAAAGATCAACCGGACTAGTGGAAGTTCTGTTCGCCTTGGTGATGATCTTATACTAGAGGGTTATCTTTGAAGCAGTTTATGTAACAAGGGGCAACCTTGTGTTGTTAACATGGCTGTATGTTAGCCCAAGGAAACAACCTGGTGTGGATTTAAGGTCAGGATGCATCTATGCTTATAAAAATGATTCATGCGACATATCTCCTCCACGACCAGCTATAAAAGAAGATTTCTATTCTTTCTATTTTCTAATACTATTTTATTTTTGCAGAAAATCTGTATGATATATATAATCTCTATCTATATTTTTCTTCTCACAAGAAAAAGATTAAATAATAAGGAGATTTAGCCAAAATTACTTATCTCCACAACCATGATTGTTGCTTTGCCTTAAGGCTCCTTCCCACATGCATACCTTTATCAGGATGAAAATGAAGCCTCCAACTCTGAAACACTTGACTCCTTGCAGACCTTAAATTTGCAGAGTGAAAGTCTAGTGATAGTTTTCTCGGAATGCGATAGACCCCATTCCATTCGTTAACTCCTTAGAACCTGTAGGGTCATAGTCGTGTTCAGATAATAGTTAATAGTGACTGCTATTGACACAGGTGAAGCATTGTCATTGTTCTTGGTGAGAGGAAGCTATGTAATAAAGAAGAAAAACACACCAACTGTTAAACTGAGCCCTCGATGAATAATAATAATGGCTAACGTTGGATGATTCCATCTCTAGTTCTTATAAACTGTGATTCAATTCGTTCCTTTTTTTAACCGATTCTTTATAAAAAAGGAGAAAAGACGATGCAATGTTTACCTCTATTCCATTGGTTATTTTTAGGATGATATACTCACATAAGAGAGAACACCGTCCTCGGTGTGCTTCTCTCACTGAAATTAAACTTATACTCATGATATAATAATATAAACAACCCAAAGGGGTTCCTTCCCCTTTGTTTCCTTAAATGTCATTATTTAAAACAATAATGTTATTATCTATATTCATAAGCATGTATAGTGCAAATAAAATTTCATTTCCATTTCTAACAACTTATCCCTTATTCAATTCATAAAAGTATAGAAAAATATCTATAAGAACTTACCAACCAATTACTATTGGAATAAATTATGTCTTTTGTGCAAGCTTTCTAAGAATGGTTGAACACCCATCAACACCTGTAATGTATGACTAATGATTCAATCACATTAGTCACATAGTTTTCAAAATGAAAATATTTGCAACTATCAAACAGTATTTCTAATCAATGCATCACGTGCACACTATCTTAGCTCCTGCTAAAGACATCCACAGAGTACTGCAAAAAGTACTCAGAGAGCACCTAGCTCTCAATCGTACCAATGGTCAATCAATGCACCATGGTCATATCCTAGCATCTACTAAGACATTCAAACAAATTAGTAATAAAATAAATGAACTTATACATTCAATAATTCATTTTAATATAACACAACTTTTACTTAACTTGTTCTACTATGAGAACCACAATGGTAACAAAATGCTCTTCCTAATCCATAGGATCAAGTCATTTTTCACATCCAGACAATCAATCTTTCCACACTAAAATGTCTTTATACTTATCTGGAAATTTAGTCTTTCAAACTGTGGTCCTCCCAACCATCAAGTGAGGCTATTACGTCCTCCACTTGCCCCCTAGCTCCAGAATCTGGACAGTGTCACGGGTCAACAGTGGATTCTTCTGCTGTGACATCGGGATGGCCAATCCAGTCACACTCAGAAAAGCCTGGAAGAGAAATTCGGGACAGTCCGGTCCAATTCTCCAATTCCAGTCATACTCAAATATTTTGGATTTACAAGGGTTGCTGGAAGCTATTTTCAACTGGTCCCAACCAGCTCGAGAAAATACTCCCCCTTTACCAATTTCACAGAACGCCTACTCCTCCCCGGGGATCCAGCTTATCCTCAGAGGAGTAGGTAACTGTCTTTCCAACTGTCCCCAACCACTTCCTATCCTTGGAACATTTTTACCATCAGCTTAAAAATATTTTCTTTCATAATTAATTTCAGAAAATTAAATAATTTTCTTTATCAACAGTGACGATTTAAGTTTTTCTTGCCCGATAAAAGAAAATTACACAAAATGTCTTTAACTAGTTAATACTAGTTAACTTTAATGAAACTGTCACAACTTCCCCCATGGAAGTAACATACATGTGTTGTACATTAAAGCATGATACTTTAACGTTTGTTGTTGCAACTCACATTGCACTGCTTGCGATGCTTTATTTCCACAGATTTTCTATTTTCATTAAGCTACTCAGGCTTACAATAAGAAACAATGCTAATCTTAAATATGCATTTCTCAAGCACATATTATCTTATGCAATCATTTTAAGTTCCTGCATAAAATGTTGTTATGCATACAATGTCTTCATGCATAAAAGTATATACAATTATTCATTAATGCGTATGTGTCAATAATGATTAGGGTATGAGTGCAAACATTTCCAATTCCCATAATGTTCTATTCCCATAGACTGACACACGAAGTAATTATCATAATCACTTATTCACCACTTTCAAATAGCTTTAGTCAAAATAGATTCGTGCATATAATTTCCATTAGTTATTCATTCATAACTAGTCAATAGTTTTAATGCATCCATGACGACTCATGCAAACACTAGTCAGTCAACTAGTCATTTAGTTAAGTGTCACAACTTGATCCATTAAGAGACTTCATTCAATTTAATTTTAACACTCTATCATTTTATAGTAGGACTTTCTTCATCTTTTGCATTCATGCATTAATTTCTCACACCATCACTATACACATTCATCTTTTTAAAGTAGTGCATGGTAACTTAGAAATTTTATTGCATGCAAAAACAATTGCTTCTTTTCAAGCTCAAATGAAAAGTAACTATTTTTCTTTCATGCTTTTATACTTTCTTTCCTAAAGAAATAAAGCATAATACACATACTAATCTCATATGCATATTCTTATGCAGAAAAAGTATATTATAATAGCATGTACATTTTAAGAATTCTCTTAAATGGAAGCTCATGCAATGCCATGTATGTAACAATTCATTTTTAAAGGAATCAACATGCATATGCATAGACTTCTTAAAATAAAATAACATAAAATACTTATCTTTATTTCATTTGAAGGACTTCTCTCCCTACTGCAATACTCATCATCATCAAGAAATCACATTGCTCCTCCACAACAATGTTTTCTTGTAGCAACATCGACAAGATTTTATAGCATGATTAGATAAATCCTTAATCAATAAATAATCAATCTTTGAGTGATATTTTAACACCTATTCATGGGCATATATGAGATGTGAATGCAATGTCACAACATGCTTTCTTCTAACATCTCTACATTAGTGTGAGTAACTAATTATCAGTTCATGTCAAATAACTCCCACATTATTATGACATTTTTTTCAAGCATGCACACATTCGTTCAAGACAAATCACTATATCTCTTTAGAAATTCCTTTAATGGAAAATGACACAATGTACATTCGCTTTACTCAAAATTTCACAAAAGACCCACCACTTTAGCTTTTGCCTTTAAAGTATGCAAATATAATAAAGCTAACACATTGACTGTCGTTCCTATGCATACAATGCATAAATATTCTAATCTTAATTTCCCAACAGAGAATTTAACATAATCGAGTAGGCAAACTCATGACTCCTCTTTGAGGACACATAACATAATAGGCATGCAAATCATGGTTTTCTTTCCATAAAACTAATGGAATAAAACATAAGAATACATATCTTATTCTCGAAATATTATACCTATATTAGCCATGTATATATTTCAAGGAAACCAAAACATTACTTTAGTTTTTGTACATGTAATTTATCTTCTTTGCCAAAGAATCTTTTCTAAAGTAGGATAACAAAACATGTTATCATTTCCACATATGGACTCATGTTCTTTCTAATGAAATCTAATACAACTATTGCATGCAAAGAACCTTGTTCCTCTATGATTCTACATGCAAGTTGCTTATGCTTTGCTTCCAATAATTTATCATAGATTGCCTCTTCTACACATAAAAACTACGCAATACTAACAAGGTTAACTTAACCTTTAATACACCTAAATCAAGAAGTTGATATAATCCATCTAGCAATGTAGTATATTCAAGAGATTATTCTCTTTAGCCTATATTTATTTTCAAGAAAAGAACTTGGATTCCTTTTCACTTAATACACAAGTACGTAGTCCCTTTTAAAGAAAAACAAGCTTCCCATCTTTTCTTAAAGAAGACATATATAAAGGCAAGTAAGTTTACTTATTTATGTTTTACTACTGCTCACACCTTTCAAGATAAGTACTAGTAATCTTTGCAAGAACTCACATGGGTTCTTATCAGCAAAACGAGCATAGTGGTTTGGTCTTTTACCATGGTATATCTTTCTAAAAGATTATCATATTAGCAATTCTTTATTACTTTCCAAAAGAACTAGCACAATCTTGCATATTAATTAAAACCACATTTTACTCTATATTTGTTTTCTTTTAGTTGCAAGATTATACATACAAGATTTATTTTCAAGATATACATATTTCTCTCAAGAAGAATCAAATGTATATTAGTTAACTTTTCAAGCACACACATGTTTCTTTTTCAAGAAACCAAATTCCCGACTCCTTTCAAGGAAACTTCAATACAACAATAGAAGTTTTTACACACACGGAAAATACATATCCTTTTTAAGGAAAAATATAACTCAACAGTTATTTACTTTGTAAGCAGTGTATTTTCCATAAATGCAATAACTATAGTTTCAAGAAAAAAAATATGATAATACTTATCTCTTGAAACTCTTTGTTCAACCTGGATTAGAGATGCGATGCCTTCCTTCGCATATACGCTTTTCATCTCGGATCTCTCAATTTCTTTCCACTAAATCCCAAAGGCACCATTTTTTGAACCTTTAGTTCTGATACCACTTGTAACATACACCATTAACTTCATAGGGAAATGTAAGGAGTTAAATTTTTTTATACATGTTACTCATCATTACATAGAATGTTTAACAGTTCATAGTGTAATTTTATAAATAAGAATAGTAAACTCCTTAACCCTTAACAACCTCCATTACAGTATATTAACACAATTACTTATGATGTAACCTTCCATTCCTTTCATTACCCATATAGTCATTATGAACACTATAGCAAGAAAGGAATCAACCTCATCATCTGGACACAATAATCAATCACATCATTGAACACCAATATACCCTGGAAACCCCGTAGGGTGAAAACCAGCAAACATTTAATTTTATTATTAAACGCTCGTGAGGGTGATCATCCCATCACTCAATGGCTGATAAGGGAGACCATCCCTTAACCATCGTTTATATAACTTACGAGAAAATATAAAAATATCTAGCTTTAAGCCATTCAATCAATATGATACCATTTACCCTCTAATCTTCATATCTTCAGATCTTCACATCTTGGTGGCATGGATGTACCTACAATGGACCATCGCACATTGGACCTTCCTACAACTCGCACTCATCTGCATGAACATTAGTCATTTACTTGCCACTAGGACAATCATAATTTTTCCTTTGTACATGACAAGCATATTATTCCTTTGTACATGTCGTCATCATTCCCTGCTATGATGCCTTCAACATAAAATGATGTCAAGATTCATAAAGCATAAATCAATCACTATAGTAGTTTCTCCATCTACTCATGTGTAATCATGACAAGCAAGTAAAGTACCTTGTCATTCTCTCTTTAATAACACATACCTCGTATGTACTGGTTATAGGTCATCACAATAACTAATGCTTACGTCGCATAAGCACACATTCCTGCAAGACAATGGCTACATCTCCCAAACTTTCTTTAAAATAAACTGATACATCAGCTAAGATATTTATGAATGTGATTTACATACTTTTAAAAAATAGCTAACCCTTAAGCTATTACCTTTAGTGCATGGTATGCAAGTTAACATAACAATTGTTTCTTCCATGCATGCGAATGCATACTGATTCCAAGAGACTCTCCCTAAAGGAGCGCTTACACAACGAAGCACATAAACTCCTTCATGAGTCTTCCCAAGAAAAATCTCAATGCTAGTGAGCATGTAATCATATGTAAAAATACACAACTAAGAATATAAATACATGTCTCATTTCAAGATTATACTAACAATATTATTCATTGTAGCTTTAATACTACAACCTATCTTTCTACATACAAAAAGGTATATTATTTTTCAATAAAAGCTAATGCATATGTCGCATGTATATGCAAGATCTTCCTCCAAAAGGAATTTAACATCACATTCTAATGATAATATAAAATAATCACTTAGTTTAGATAATATAAAATAATCACTTAGTTTATTCATCTAAGGAATAAACTGATTAGTTCCTTTAACCATGAATTTATTAAATAACTTAACTTTACTAACATCATGGTATTTTATTCATGCATTTATTAAACAACTAATATTTGCAAACTCCATGGTAATCCACCCATGGTTTTATGAAACAATTAATCTCCATCAACACCATGGAAAAAAACTACCCATGGTTTTTTGAAACAATTAATCTCTATCAACACCATGGAAAAACTACCCATGGTTTTATGAAACCATTATTTTCTATCAACACCATGGAAAAACTACCCATGGTTTTATGAAACTATTATTTTCTATCAACACCATGGAAAAACTACCCATGGTTTTATGAAACTATCCATGGATTTATTTATTAATCTTTACCATTACCATGGTAATTTATCGATGGATTATTAAATAATTACTATTTACCACAAATTGTAATATTTTTAATATAAATTTTATAGATAATCACCGATCTGCCAACATATACTGGGCTTGCAATGATAAACAAACCATCACAAACTACTGAAAATTAATGGTTGGTCTATGAATAATGTAAGTAGGCTTTAACGCAAATGGTGGGCAAGCAAAAGCTTATACACAAGAAGAAGTGGCTAGCATAAACTTGATACCGATCCAAGGTTTTTCTCCTTTCAATGTAACTAGTTGAACAGACCGTGTATAAATCCCTCTATGAGCTACCTTTGGCCTCCTTTATTCATAAAAAGATCAACCGAACTAGTGGAAGTTCTGTTCGCCTTGGTGATGATCTTATACTAGAGGGTTATCTTTGAAGCAGTTTATGTAGCGAGGGGCAACCTTGTGTTGTTAACATGGCTGTATGTTAGCCCAAGGAAACAACCTGGTGTGGATTTAAGGTCAGGATGCATCTATGCTTATAAAAATGATTCATGCGACATATCTCCTCCACGACCAGCTATAAAATAAGATTTCTATTCTTTCTATTTTCTAATACTATTTTTTTTTTGCAGAAAATCTGTATGATATATATAATCTCTATTTATATCTTTCTTCTCTAAAGAAAAAGATTAAATAATAAGGAGATTTAGCCAAAATTACTTATCTCCACAACCATGATTTATACACACTTGCCAAAATAGCTGTACATATGCCTTGTCATGAGATGAAAATGAAACCAACTCTGAAACATGACTCCTTACGGGCCCGCAGAATTTAGTGAGAGTCTCGGCGATAGGTTTCTCAGATCGTGAACTTGGAACATTCTGGCTTAACTCCCCTTAGAACCTATCGGGTCATAGTGCAGTGAACTGAAATAATAGTTAATAGTGGCACTGTTGTATCCCGAAACACAGAGTGGCTTGTGCGCCATTGTTCTTGGCGAGAGAGCTTCTTCTTAATAAGAAAAACACACCTTTATTAAACATATAAGTGAATAAGGATAATGGTTAGCATTTCCACTGGATGATTCCATCTCTAATGTTTTTATAGCCTTCAGTTAAAGAATTCGTTTCCTTTTTTTCATAGGTCTTTATAAAAGCAGTTAAAAACGAGTAACGTAATATTTTATTATTAAATTATGTGGTTATTTTTGGGATGTTACAAAGTGTATATATATATATATATATGGAATTTATTATTTCTTATATTTAAATATAAATATATTATAAATATAAATATATATATTTATCTTATAAATTTATACTAATATATTTACTAGTTAAGAAAAATAATTTTCAAAAAAATTATAAATTTAATTATATAATTTAAAAATAATTTTGATAGTTTTAAAAGTAAAATAATTTTAACTTATAAATGTTTGGATATTTTTTTCAAGTAGAAAAATTATAAGAAAAGTAGAATAAATTGCGAAATTTCTTAACCCATACAACTTATCTTATTAATTTAATTTATTTCAATAATAAAATTAATCATAAATTTATTTATTTAAATAAAAATATATAAAATAAATGAAAAATTATGACCAAATTTGAGAGTCTACATTAAATCTACAATGTCGAAGATGATCCATAAGCATGTGAATTTGAGAGTATAGATTAAATTTTCAAGGTCCAAATGGAATAACACTAAGTTATTGTTTCCTCTTTTTATTTATTCAATGCCCAAATGTCAAATACATTTAGCATATGGTTTTAGAGTTTTTAGTTATCTTAATTACAAGACAATAAATGAAAACTAAAATGATTAGTAATAATAATAAAAAGTGAAAGTATACAAGTTTTGAGTAAGATTTATTTGCTTTAGAAATATTGTATTTATAAAAGGAAAATATTAGATGTATTAAATAAAAAGATTCCAGAGGTATATAAAAGAAATTAATGTCAGCAATAAAATGATATATTTAACATTAAATTTCATTCATGTGTTAAATGGAATGGTATATTTTAAATTGTAATACTACTTTTGACCATATTCATTGCATCGTAGTATAGAGTATACTTGTAGAGGTTAGATGTAATGTAAGATTGTATGTAAACCATTCTAATTTCGGTTCAATTGTAATCAATATATTTGTAATAATTACCATGCCTATTAACCCAAATTTATATTTAGCAACACTAAGAAATGTTGGTTCAATTGTAATAAATATATTTGTGATTACTACCATGCCTCTTAACCCAAAGTTATATTTACAACCAATCAAAAAAGAGGTATCTTAAATAGATAAAAATATAAATAAAATGGAGGTATGGTAAATAAATAAAATCTCTTTTTATACTTACTCTAGAGGTATGGTACATAAATAAAAATATAAATAAACTAGAGGTATGGTAAATAATTAAAACCTATTTTTATATTTACTTCATAAACCTTATTATATTTATGAAAACTAACAAAGAATACATTCTATTTAGGTTAAGCTTATGAGCCCAATACCATGGGACAAATTATTATTAATACCATGGGCTAAATACCATGGGAGATGTTATCACCCTAATAATTTCTTAGGTCATGCGATTTTGATTTATAGTTAAAGAAAACTAGGGGTAACCAAGAACCTATTTTGGATTTCAGGATCTTGCTTTCCTAAATTTCGGAGAGGGATCTCTCGTTATGATTTAACTTTGTTTTGGATTAAATTTTAGGGTAGGTATGATTGGACAATAGTTTTGCTTTGAATGTTTGGCGGGAATAAAAGGTACTTCAAGGTAAACCAGAGAGGGATCTACGAGGCCATTGGGCTATGGAGTCAAATTTCTTGGCAAACAGAGCTAGGAAATAAAGTCAAAAGGGAAAATGTCATAAGGGTAGGGTAGATGACCTTCAAAGGGTTTGGAAATAGGCTTTTTGATGACATGGCAAGGTCTGAACAAAACGGAAATGAAGGATCCTTAAGTTACAGAAAAGAAGATGAAAGAAAGGGGTCAAAAGGGACTAAGAGCACTTCAGGATTCTTAAGTCTGAATATCAGCAGAAAACATATCAAGGAATAACTAGTAAAAAACATGGAGCTTTTGACACTAATCCTGTATAAACTTTCCTAGTCAATCATTTAAGACAGAAAACATATAAATGTATGCATGGAAATTTTGAAAGATAAACAATGAAAACAGGAAAATACTTGACTTATCTGATCAGCACAAGAATCCTGAGTTATGATTTATGTTTAACTTAGTTCCAGTCTGCTGCTTTACAAAGTGACTCACACAATCTCCAATGTATTCAGCAAAAATGTCTGTAGTAGTCTTGAGAAATTTTATTCCACACTAAATACTTCGAAGAGTGAAGTATTTATACAAAATTATTACAAAATATCTGAGAGACATGTAAGAATATCTCTAGGAAAGAATAAATATTATTACATAAAAAAGAGGGACATCTGCAAAAACAAGCTTGGCAAGTTGTCCTCTTGTCAAGGAAAATAGAACTGATTTATCTTATCAAAATTGATTTGTTGCTTTGTTGTAGGTTCTTGGTGTCACTTGGAAACCATATCTTATTAGAAGATAGCTTGGAGGAAAGTCTTTCCAATTTACTTTCTCTAACCTTTGCTTTACCTCTAATACGCTATCCATTTATTACTCTACTGCTGTAAAATGAAGAATTACAACAACAAAAATTGAATTGACTGTTTTATTCCATGATACTCTTTGACTCTGTTTTTTCACCTGAGATATTTTCACTGCAAATTTTACTCTTCGATAACTGTAAAGATAAAAACCTAACTGCACTTTTTCTGCTCAGTTTGCATGCTGTTATATCAAATCAGTGAATTCCTGCCATTGTTTATCACTTGGTATCATCAGGATTTTCAGTTTTCTATAACTTTCATCAGCCTCCGTATACTTTGCAAAGTTTGGCTTGACAATGAAGATGTGCTTAATTTCATTTTGTAGGAAAAATAAGTTCTCAAAGTACTCTAAGATAACTTTTCCAGTTGGGGAACCTTGTGGCACAGGCTTGTTTACTTGTTCTTTGGCAGATGTTCTGATCTTCTTGTCATAATCTATCTGAACCATTCATTTTTCATTGAAACCATGAATGTCTCGAAGGCCTGCTTGTGTTAATATAGTGTATTTGTCCAAGAAATTTGTTATTGACAAGTTCATGTATTTGCATCTTTCCTCCAAAATATTCATTATATTCCTTTTACTTAGGACATTTTTGATTTGTAGTATGGTTTCAGTCCTATCCTGAATTTTCAGTTCTTCAAGCTCTTCTCTATTTTTACCGTTTAGAAATGTAATAAGCTGTAAATCTTGATATGGCTTATTGGCAAGCTCATCTTTTGTTTGCTAAACTTATACTTGTGTTGCCTTGAGTAAATGTCTCTATTCATAAATGATTTGAATGGAAGGCCACTGTAGATTTATACCTTGAATTGTGTTATTCCAAAGATATTTTTTTATGTATGACACATGTTCACTAAGATTGACCTGTAGCTGTAAAATATTTACTTGCTCTTCAAGTCTATTTACTCTCTGCTCATGTCCCTTGGATGTGATTAAAGAATTTTTTGTGAGGTTTCGAGATCTTCATTTTCCTTTAAATTATTGATCTCAGTGTTCTTAAGGGATATTTCTTCCATAGATTTAACTAGGTCTGTTGTACCTGTTTCTTGTTGTACCTGTGATGTAGATGATGTAGTGGTAGAGGTATCTATAGATGTTATTGACATTGATGCTGCCAATACTCCTTTTGGTGCCAAATGATGTGCTAGTGTATAAGGAACAACAATACTGACTGTAGGAATGGAGACCTCATTTTCTCTTTTCAATGTTTCATTTTCCTTCATCAAAGTGTATGTTTGATTCTCCATTTCTTTGATTTGGGTTGTCATCTTCAGTACTAGCTTCATAGTCTCATTCTTTTCTTTTTGTTGTTGAAGAATCTCCTTTGCCTGTGGATGCTCACTCTGTGGAAGTTTAAGTTTCTTTCTCAAGGAAGCAATATCTTCATCCTTTTGCCTTATGAGTGTTTTAGCAACTTCAATATTGGAGGGATCCACTCCAATTTCTATCACCAAATATTATAAGGACTTGATCCTCAAGTCCTTAGCATGTAGAGATGCTTTATCTAATTTCATCTAAGTTTGAAAATTAGATACAGCCTTTTGAATCATTTTAGCACTCATAGTTTTTGTTAACCACTTTTGAATAAAGCATTTTAGTAGTACTTCTGTGCAATTCAATCTGATCTAATTCATGTAAGGTATCAGTGTCCATCTCTACATATATTTTAATATAATCAGCAATTGACTTTGGATCTGCAATGGTGGGTTTCAGAAATGACATGATCATCTTATTGGCAGAGTAATCAAAAGAAACCAGCAACTTGACTTTGTTTCCTGGCTTTTCCTTGAGGAATTGAGAATAAAATTCATTTTTAATCTCCTCATTTCTTTCTATGGTTTGTTTGTATTTTTTTTGGATGTCAGAATCTGTCTCTTCTGTTGCTTTGGAAGAGGAAGGAGCTTCTGAATTTACCTGCATTCCAACTATTTCTCTGTCCTGTTCTTGTGTTGAAATCTGATCTTTCTGGATTTCTGCTAGAGTCTCATTCACAATTATAGTGGCTTCATCATTATCTAACCACTGATCATCATTTATTTCAATAGCCTTGTTTTTCTCAGCATCAGTGATTTTTTCCCTTTTGTTGTAAATAATTTTGAACTTATTTTCTGCAATGGTCTTTCTATATAGCCTTCTTCATTCCTGGTCATTTTGTTTGAAGCTTCTGTCTTCTCAGTGACTGTTATTACGTGTGAATTATCTGTCTTTTTCTCCTTCTCTGTATGGTGAGTAGGATCAATCAATGTATTTTCAATCCATTCCATTTGATTTGCAATTTTCTCAACTTCTGGTTTGGACTCATGTATGAATGGTGTTAGTTTTCACTTGATCCTTATGTTACTCAAAATTCCTTGAGGATCATAGTTCCAATAAAAGCTTTCTTGGAAGTTGAATTTTGATAATTTGCTGACTATTTCTTTCAAGGAATCCATGTTGTTTACTATGAAGGGACCCATTTGGTTTTTGAGCTTAAAATGTGTCTTCTTTTTGGAAGCCATAAAATTCATTGCATCTTCATTCACGAATTTTTGATGACACTAGTCATGCACTTCAAGTAGATCAAATTCTAATGTAGCATTAGTAATTCTGTAGTCTAAATAAATTAAGGAACTGCTTTCTTCATAAGTAACACGTGGTTGTAAAGGTCTGACCACTTCAGTAGAATCTGTTTTTAGGGCTGGGGTAGGCTTATTTATCTTGGAAGATTTAAGGAGTGGAAGCTTGCTTGAGGCAGATTTTTGGGCTTTAGGACCTCCAGTCTTAGGGGTAATCTATTTTCTTGTCATTTTGGTGAAAACTAAGCAATATTAGACTTTTTTCTTAGTTAATTTTGAAAACAGGGGCTAATTGAGCGGATTTGGGAGAAATTTGGGAATTTGGGCAAGGGTTTTGGGATGAAAACACAATTTTTCAAGGTGCGGAGGACTAAAAAAGGGATTCAATGGCTCCTTAAATCAATTTAAATCATGGAAATTTCTTTTGGATGGCTAAAAATACGCAAAAAATGAGTTTGGAGGAAATAGAAAATTCTGGGAAAAAATTGCGAGGGTTTGCCCTCTTTTTCCAAGGTTTGGGTATTTCTCGGATTGGCAATTATCAAATTTTCTTCAATTAAACAAGTTCACAGTTTTAATTTTACTCTTTGAATGTATAAACTAGCGATTTTTGAACATAGATAAATACCTTTTGGAGGTATTCTGGTGGTCGAGGAGGGTTTGCAGGTTGGTATCGGTCTTCAAACTGGTCTATGGTGAAGTTCTATGATGAAATCTGCTTTAGGGGGGGAAATTGATGAGAAAAGATTTCAAAATGAAATCTGAGCATGTTTTGTCAATGGTCGGAGATGCAAAGGATAAGCAAATAGTGAAAAATTAAGGTTAAAACCTTAGATTTTATTAATATGTAATGCATTGATGGCGGGTCATAGTCAATGGCTGGAGAAGTTTTTTCTTTGAATGCGAAAACCATTCAGTGGTATCGCGTGGATTTTAGGCTGTAAGTTGTATTTCACTTTTGGAACGCGATCAAATGGAATTGAGACAGGTAGTCGTGGGTGGTTTGGGAAAACAAATTTTATCGTGCAACTTTTATCAAATGTTGAACGATTACTTTTGTCGTCCGATATGCAATCTTTGTCCTTAGATCTTGAAAGGAGGTGCGAATGGTCAGGATGACTTGGGAAGCTGCAGGGAAACAAGGTGGGACTAGCGTTTTTGATATGCATTGTTGATTTGGTAGGTGATGATCAATGGTTTAAAATCAATGCGATGAGAAATGGTGAGGGTGAAGGCTGGTTGATCGCGCTCAGTGTGAACCATCGAATTATGATTATAAAAATGATCGAAGGGTTGAGGATGAGCGTGAGGGCGCTGGGTTATTTGATGAGGCTTATGTATAAAAGGAGTTTTTACATAAAATAAAGTGGATGGGGAGGGTTAATAAAGGGTTTAGCCAAGGTTTAAACATTGGTATAGGGGTATATAGCGGGAAAAGAGGGGTAAGGTTAAAACTGTAACCTTGGGTAAAGGTAATGCCTGAACAGGAGTAATGGTGTAAGTATTATTTTTTCCATGCTATTTTATATACACAGTATGTAAACAAAATGCTCCTTTTTATGTCATTTTAAATTTATTATATAGTTTTAGATTTATTTAAAGTTCTAAAACTCTAGGGGAGTGGGGATATTTTATTATGGGTATTTTTATATCACAGGGATAATTTCAGGATGTATTTTCAACATGTGAGTAATGGGCGGAAACATGAAGCTGGGTTACACTTTTGTGAGAATCGGGGGCCAAAATTTTTTTTTGGCAATAGTTCGGCCGGACATTTTATAAAGTTCAGCCGAACTTGTGATTATGTTTAGATTGAAGGGACACTCACGGCATGGGCAAACAGAATTTTCATCAGAGATGTGAAAACCAACGACAAAATTTTGGCCGAACTTCTAACAAAATTTCGGCCGAACTGTGAGTTCGGCCGAACTAGTTTTTATAAATAAATTGCCTGCGATGTTGGTTTGTTTACTGGTTTGATTATTCGCACGTTGTATGTGACTATTTGCTACTTTGTTCGCATGTTGTCTGTGACTGTTCGCCGCTCTGTTCGCGTGTTTTTTCCCGTTAGCCTGTTGCTCCTCCTGTCCGTGACTGTTCGCTGCTCTGTTTGCGTGTTTTCTGTGACTGTTCGCTGCTCTATTCGTTGCTCCTTTCGTCAGTGCTGTTGCTATTGTATATCGGGTATGTTTGAGAAAACCTTTTGCAACTTGTATGACTCCTTTCCACAGTAATTTTGAGTAGGAATAATGAACAAAAAAATGATCAACTATTCCATTGTTTGTTTTTTATCTTTTTTTGCTGTGTTTTTTGACCATTTGAGTTCATTTTTTTTATTCGAGAGCGTAATGGTTTTAGCAAATAGTCATCAAATTTGGCCAGGGGGAGTTTTCCAAGGTGGCAGAATAATATATATATATATATATATATATATATATATATATATATATATATATATATATATATATATATATATATATATATATATATATATATATATATATATATATATATATATATATATATATATTTCCATCCCTCGATTATGATTCATTCTGATCATAAATAATTAGGAATATTGTTTAACGATCCATAACATAGGTGATTATGACTAGTGTTGCGCACATTATATAATGCAGCTATGGGTGCAGTTACTGCCCGACTTACATAAAGTTATGTGATTTTTTGAAGCCCGGGTGTAGCATACTCCCCTCCCCACCCTTATGATAATAAGAAAAGCTGCCCTTCCTTTTTTCCTCAGTCACCAATCTTCTTAGACCTTCAAACACCAATAAGAAAGAATTTGAGACAATTTTCATCCTTGTCTAAGCCCTTGAGAAACATGAAAAAGGACTGAAGGATAACCCATAGATCAAAACAAAAAAAGTGGCTCAAAAGATACACCCTACAATCTAGTTGACTGATTGAAGATTCACAGAAATTTGCATAACTAATGACCCGATATACAACTAGTTCACTTTATTGTAAGCTTTTTTGAGATCAAGCTTTTAACTACAGTGGGGACTCTAGAAGATTTAATTGAATAAAGCACTTATTGTGTAGTTCCAGCTACATCATGAACTTTTCTAGTGAATAGAAACCCAAATTGTTCTAAATTCTTCTTAACAATCTTGGAAAGAATTCATTTTAACCTGTTAACAATTACTTTCAATATGAGTTTGTAGGTCGAATTGCTTAGGGAGATGGGCCTGAAATCCTTAAAGGAGGGCCATTTTTTTTTGGATTTAATGCAATAAATCTACAATTTAGAGCTCCCAAGACTTTCCTCAAGGATTTAGATTCATCTAAGACTCTGATTAGCTCCTCTAATAGATCATGGAATCCTAAATAAAGCTCTACAATCCATATTAGGCCTAGAACTTTTTGATTTCTGAAACAATTTTAAAACTGATTTTGATTCCTTCTTTGTAATTTCTGCCTCAAAATATGAAATTATATCTTCACTTATCCACCTTGGGAAGAGGATAACACTGGGGTATTCTACATTTGAGTCTAGTGGTTCTTTGAAGAGATCTTGAAAATATTGTTTGCTAGCACCAAATATATGTCTATAAAAGTCCTTGCCTTCTCTTTTTGGAGGTCCATTCCCCAAATAGTATTGACATTTTTTCTATGATTTACATGTTTCTGGAAAAATTAGTGTTGTTATCACCTTCAGCGAACTAGATGGCTCTACTTTGAAGTCTTCATTGAACTGTTTCCTTTTCTAATAGTGCTTGCTTTCTCCCCTCCAAAATTTTCAAAGACTGCAAGTCTTTTTCAGTAATAAATGCATTTACATTATTGTCAAAAAGCCTAGAAATGACCTCTTCTACTTCTAAAAGATCCTTTTTATCTTCTGTTGCCTTATTTTTAGACTAGTTAGTAGCCACTGAATATTTCATCCATATCAATAAAGGTATAATACTTTGGTTCATATTGTCCATTATGTTTGTTATTCTATTTCCTTTTGTGATATATTTGAGTAATATTTGTAAGTTGTAACTTTCGCTTTGAATATTTCTATTTGGCACACCACAAATAGGAATTTAAACTATTAAATTAAGTAATATAGATTTAATTTAATTTCAGATTTATCAAGAGGTGTTAATATGGATTTAAGTTACTATAAATGAAATTTATAAATATATTTTTTTGGTTCATTTACAAATATTTTTTTTGAAAGTTAATATTATTTAAACTTTTATAGTATGAGTAACTCTTGTCTTATATTTGACTAATTTTTTATATAATTGAAATTCAAAAACAGATGATTTTCTCCAAGTTTTAATTGTTTAAAATATGATTGTTTGAGCAACTCTTTCTTTGGGATACAAGGAGGCTCAAAGATTTTTTTCTTGTATATTTGAAGCTCTCCATTATTATAGAAAAGGATTTTTCGCTTGTATATTTTTATGCTCTTTGTCATAGTAATGTCATAGTGTATGAAGTTTTAAATTGTTTTTATTATTTTTATTATGTGTTGGATGTGATTTTGATTGAAAATGTTTCTTTTTTATTTATTAATTAAAAAAATTATTAGAAAAATTATTGCTTTAAGCCTTAGAATTTACAATCAAAATTAGAAAATGTATTTTTATCTAAAATATTTATGAAAAGTTTAATATTGTTTGATCTTCTCTACCATGTCCTTTTTACATATATCTAGAATAATATTATTTGTACAGTTTCTAGTTTTTTGTAACATTTTACTACCATAATCAAAATCTATAGAAATAATAATCTAACATTATAATATCTTGAAATGGAGCTAGCCAACTCAAATATAGTATTGCAAATCCCTGGCTAAGTTAGATGAGGAGGCTATGTATTACATATGGTCTTGAATGAGCATTTTGACTCTTTAGAAATATATCTAAAGAGTCCAAAAGCTCATTCAAGACCATATGTAATACATAGCCTCCTCATCTAATATATAAAACTTTAATCCATGTGCTTAACCTTAACATTGACAAAAATGGAATACAATTTTACTCACTACTTTATGATAGAAAAATATGTGGATGAATATTGCCCACATATCCGAAGTCAAAAGGGATAGATTAAAAAGGGATGCTCCGGTCATCTATAAAAGATAAATTAAAGAAGCATGACATATTAGTAATGCAAATTAGATATGCGTACCAATTATGTTCATATAACACAACAAATAGATGATTCAATACAAATGTCACATAGAAGTCAGATTTATCTCATGGGCCTTCAACTTAAATTATATATCTAGCATTACATTAAGCTATAGGAGATAAATCAAAGAAGCATTTGAATGTAAATTAAAAATGTGTAATAATTATGTCCTTTAGTTCAATAAATAGATAATAATTTTCAAATGCCATATCTAAGCTATATTTCATCTAAGTAGCTTTAAATTTAAACTTATATCTAATGTTAAATTATATAAAAGAATAACAGTAATCCAAACTTCAAAATAATATTTAGAACTTTAGTATAAAATGTGACATATAATTTTCTTGCATGGAAAAACACAGTTACCGAGAGTTCAAAACTCATGCATTTGAATAGAAAGTGCGTATACGAATGAGCAAGTATATTTTTTCTAGAAATGAGGAAGTGAAGGTTGATAGAGAGCCACACAAAATTGCAAATTCATACCTTAACAAAATTGTTAGATCCTTTTAAAGAAAACATGTCATATAATCAACTTTCATCGAAATATATGATAAACTCAATCCAATTTTATGAAAAATAGTATACCATTTTTTACATTTCACATAATACAAATAGATAAATATTACTTAAGTATTGAACTATAAAGATTTAACTACCCATAGAGAGATGGCCAAGTGATTGAGACAGGGCATCATCACAATAAAAAGCCAAGTACAAATTGTAGTAATCCTAGAATCATGCTTTACATAAGGTAAAATTGGGGAACTCATGACTTGTACTATAGATAAAAAAAATTTACCCTTACCAAAAAATATATGATAAAAATTGACAAACTACATAAGTTTAAGCTTAAGGTGATATAATCCTTCTTGCCTTCCATATAGATAATGAAAATGATTGTTCCAAGTCTCATGTTGCTTCTCATGTTACTTTATAAACCTTGATTGGAAAGAAAAATAGGAGGGAAGAAATGTAAGAAATATAAAACATAATGAAACACAACGTAAGAAATAGAGAACATAATGAAACACACACATACATATCTCTAGACAATCAACAAAATTATTTTCCTAGGAAATCCTTATATGGGAGACAAGCAACCCTAAAAAGTAATGATGCTCTAGACTCCTTTTTCCCTAGGAAATCCTTATGGGAGAAAAAAAACACTAAAATGTAAACATGCTCTACTCTCTCTTTTCTGGTATGGAAAATATGTAAGTACAAAGAAAGAGGTAATCTCTCTAGAGTTAGCTAAGACTTTTGGCATGTAAGGTTGCTATAAAAACTTAACTTCATACATTTTTATCTCTAACTTCACACTCCTAGTTGTATTTTCAACTATGGAACAAAATACAATAACACAAAATGGAACTCTTATTCCTCCTAGTGGCCAAGTATTTAACATAGCGTGATAGCCAACTAGGTGTAAGATTTGACTCCGTCAACCATTAACGAGGTTTGTGATTTTAGACCTTTTAGAGTCTTGTTAAAATTCCACATGTAGCTAGCTTGCTATGCATGAGTAGTGGGGCTAAAATGCCATTCTCTCGTACCATGGTGGTCAACATGATATAGGTCAACTTACTAAAGGCATAAATTTTGAATGAACTTCATTTGATGTTTTTCTTGCACCATTGGATATATGTATTTAAGTGTAGAATAATGGTAAAGATTTCGGCACAAGGAATAATCGTTTAACCCCCAAAAATGTCATTTAATACCTCAAAATGACTCCAAAAGGTTTTAGATCCCAATTCTCCACCCACCATTAAAATGACCCTACAAGTTGATTCTTTCAGTTTTTTCACTCTATAAGCATCAAAATATATGAAAAATAATATAATTATCCAATCTAGATCATTATTTAATAATTTGTTAAAATTATGAGCAAGATATACATCATGGAATTTAAATAAATAGCGTTAATTCATTGAACACCCTTGTACATTCCTTGTTGATACTTTGAAAGTAATATGTTTTGAAAAATAATTTGTTTATGGATTCTATTTTCCACATTCTCTCAACCATATCAAAAACATTCTTATAATATTTGAAACCTAAGGTCTTTCCCATACCAAAGTATGTTCTTTTAAAACATGTTTTCTTGGTGATATGGGTGATTTAGAAATGATTGGGAGAGCGAAATTCCTCATTTAATACACAATATGTTTGGTTGATGCCACTAAGCCAAGAATTTTAAATTCAATTGACTTTTAATATAACCAACTAAATCCTGCAAAAAAAGAATAAAACAATTTATGTTAGGGTTGTGGATTTAGGCATTGAAACAACACACCATGATATTTCAAATTTAAAAATGATGGTTTGAGTCCTAGGTAGCTTAGAATCCTATTTCTTTTCAAAATAAGGATGCACTCCCATTTGATTCTCATGACTAGGTTGTAATCATGAGGCTCTCGCTCAAGAGTGGACCTTCCCAAAATCTTGTGACGTCTTGTCACAAACAAAACCATCAAACTGAAAAACACATCATGCAAGAAACATAGCTCGCTGACATATCATTTTTCTCCTTCAAAGAAAAAAAATTCACATCATGTGAATATCTCCATGTACTCTTAAATATTGGTGTACAAAACCATCAACCAAACACAAATCGAAAAAACATGCCTCTTCAAACAACCGACTCTCAAGTCAAATAATAGAGCTCAGGTACAAATTTCCATATTTGTTGCATTTAAGTGTGTCAACATAACTCTACTTTCAACATCTTGCTTCATGCAACATGCACCATACTTTGAATTTGCAAAGAAATTCATGAAACATCAAAATACATGCAAGGCCTTAATTGGATAGGAAATCTAACCATCTGTTACCAAACCATTTCAATGGCACTTCTTTTAGCTGCACTTCATCATCATGTGAATCATCCTAACCCTCATCGATTATGGAATCCTCTTTTCCATTCTTGTCATTATCTCTTTCCACCTTCTTCAAATGTTGTGGATGACTTGTTGGATACAAAGTCCAACACTTGTCTACAAGGTGACCTTTCTTATGGCAATGAGTAATAAACAATTGCATCTTATTTTTAACATCATTTTCCTTTTCCAATGGGCCTTTGACTTTTTGCCTCATTTATTTAGAAAGTTTCAATGTGCATGGATATCTTCTTCCAACATCTATAAACATTATGATTATTCAAACCACAAAAGGAACATGTGCAAGTTCTTTTCTATATCTTATGTGAATATTTACCATGTTTATCATAATCAAAAGTAATTTGATTAAAGGAAAATTTATACCTTGAACATTCACCGGTGTCGCCTTCTTGAGGAGGTGAATTTGATGAGGTAATGGCTCTCCTCTGAATACTAGCAATGAATTCAATGACTAGATAGAGCTTTCAACATCCTCTTCTTTTACATTCTCATTAGCTGCATGATTATTAACATCTTCTTGCAAAGTGGGTGTCAAAATTTTCCATTCATCATGAACACAAACTTCACAAGATTGAGGTAATGAACACGAAATAAAATTCCTTCTTGGAACAGCTTCATGTGCCTCCTTGGCTTTGGAGCATTCTCCATCATGTTTTCCATAACCAAGACCCAAATAATTAGGCCCTTTCTCAACAACATTTGGCTCAACTATGCCTTGTACATGTTTGCCTTTAACCCTTTACTTTCATAGCACATTTTCATCAAAAATTTGGACCTTATTCCTCTAGTGTGTCTCTCAAAAGCACGTACACATTCATTTTGAGAGGAAATTGAAGATAGAAACCAATAGCTAATTATTCTAACCTTGACTAAAATGAGCTAAATTGTACTTTGATACCAACTTGATTTGAATATGGACAAACTAGTTTTGTTGGGCTATCTCCCTCATCAGTTAAATAAAAATGTGTTTAGGATCGTCTAAAGTTAGCCAATTAGGAAGGGGTTTATGTGTCAAGCTTTAAGTGTATTTTGTGAGAAATTTATGAGTTAATTAGCTTTTAAAAACTCATGTGTACAACAAATAAAATGCAAAATTTTTATTTAGGAATTTTTTTTCCCTCAATCTAGATTTCGATCATTGGAATGTATGTAAGAGGAAGAAAGAGGGAATTCACTTTTCAAATTATAGACCTTGTCTAAACCAAAATAAACTAGAGGTTTTGTTTTCAAATACATTCACTTATTTGGAAAATTTATAGCTACCAAAAGTCCATATGCCAATCTACCTCCCAAGAAATACATTTAGTACACCACTGGTTAGTTTTTTGTCTTCCTATATTCTTTATCAACCTCTTCTAGTGATTCTTGAAAGGTGGATAATTAAATCCTTCCTAAAAATTTGAGCTCTAAAATGAGAAGACATACAAGGTCATTTTAAGTCATTCTTCTATCCAATTATAAAAACCAAGTGAATATTTCTACATATTGATTTCTGTCCCATAAACTATACAATATATGTGGAGTTGCCTCGCCCTAAGCGAGATGTTTAACAAACATAATAATAGAGAAACAATTAGTGACATCACCAAAAGATGTAGCCTCTTCAAGGTATCATATCCTCTCATCAAGGTCAAGAATCTATTCACCAAAAATGTCCTATGGAAATGATGGTTTAAGAAACAAAACTAGACAAAAAACTTTAGTGAGAACAACAAAATCTAAAACCTCTTCAAGGTCTTCAATCTTCTCGTAAAGTTAAATTGTGTCTTGATCAAGTCCAACAACAAAGAAACATTCAGTGACAACACCAAAATCTACAACTTCTTCAACATCTTCTAAACCATCTTCAAAGTCAATATTTTGTGCATCAAATTCCTCAGCAAGGTCATCAATGGAGTCATCAAAACTACTATTTCAAACTTCAATGCCAAAAATAAGTCAAAAGAATTCAATTAAGACATTGAATTAAATTTCATCTCAAGACAGGGCTTTGGGAGGACACTCTCAAAGCCAACCTTCATTATGGCTTTGAAACACATGGTAAGTATCAAGACTTAGCAACCTTATTTGCATAATTTTTTCTAGCATGGACCTTAATGTCATAGCCTTATTTTGCCTAAAATGAATGCAAATTTCCTTGCAATTTGGCTTGCGACATTCATAATTCATGCTCATGGAACATGACTATGTTGAAATTGTGATAACATATGTTGTATGGAGAAGCTAATAAAAATGATCGAAAATGACATTTTTGCTCTATTTTTTTGAAGATTTAAGGAAAATTACACCAGGTATCTTCCAACCTCATATGACCAGCATGTCAAACTATCTCAAGATATTGTCCAAGTAAGAGCCACTTAAGCAAGTAATCTAGTATACATGACTCCAATTTCAATTAGCAACAATGACAGTTCTAAGTATGGTGCAAACATTGCTCCAGATCCTCAATGGGGCATGTTTGATGACAATAATTTGGGGAGTGAGAGAGGGAGATGGTAGGAGAAAAAATTCAAGGAATCCACGGAAAATTGAAAAATATATAACTAATAAGGTGAATACACTTTGTAACCTAAGAGAGAAACCTGTTAGGAAATGGGTGAAGTTGGTATTACACACCCAATTGGATAACCTCAAGGAGAAAACATTTCTCCCACTTTATTTGTTGGCATAACCTAGTAAGTGTTATTCACTAGCATGTATTTTGTAAAGGCCTTGACCTAGTTCCCATTCAACTCCATCAACCAGGTTGTAGAGGATTCCAAGCCTAATTTCATGAAAAGTAAGTTGGGGATGATCACATTGACCCGCTTGATGACATGTCTATGAAGATTAACTACCTTGAACTATTTTTCTGCGTAGGGAAAGAGACACATTCCCATGTCTGAGCATGAAAATGTTCTTTGATATTTTTAATGCCTCTAGTGTTTACTTCTACAAGTTCTATAGGCAGAGTCTGTAAAGGGCCAGGTAGCCTCTGGATCTCATCTTTTATGAAAGGTGACATATCTAGTAAATTCCCCTACAGTCAATCTCTGGAATGGATCTAAATAGAAATTCTTCATTTTAATATCCATAAAACACAACAACTTTAAGGTAAACTATGTACATGTGTCATTTCTCCCACAAACTAAAGTGTATAAGTGGTAAATTTTATACCAAGTGTGCTCCCACCATGTAAAGCGCAATTTGGTGAACTTATCATTTTTTATAATTTATTTTTCGATTAAATTTAGTTTCACACATGATCAATTATTTCTTTGAAAGTTGTGTTCTACATAATTTGTGTACACTAAATTACAAATTGATTTTTTGAAATCTATTTTGTGTAAATGTCGACCAATAGATATATATCATGGAGGATGAATGACGAAGATCAACCGAATCCCATATGGAGGTTCAGGGATCGGGGGATGTTCACGGTATTTAAATATAATCTTAAATCTCCATACATGTGTGTACATATGGAATTGATTTTTTATTAAATTTGTGAGTTAAATTAGTTGTTAATAAGTTTCATATTTTAATTTTTAGGAGGTAAGAGGAGAAGGGTTTCTACTCCATCCATGGAGCATTCCCATGGTTCAACCGGTTGAGGTATTAGTGGTAGCAGGTTGCGTGAAGGGGGTGATATTTATTCCCCCGAAGGCCAATCAACGGCTGGTGGTTCTCAACAAGGTTATTTTGGGTCTGGTTCTCAGCAGGGTCATGTTGGAGAAGATGTTAACCAACAACGTCAAGGTTGCCATAAATTTCAATATTTTTTCATTAAATTTGTACAAATTTTTTTACACATGTTTTTTCTAATATACGAAATTTTATATATATTGATGCAGAGGCCGAAAATGTTCGAACTAGTGGTCAAAATAGACGCAGGGCAGCCTGCTACATTCAAGAAGAAGGTTGTCAACCCAACACAACTGACTGCTGGACATCGACATATACACATGGGAAACCAACAAACGAACATGGAGGAATGGACCTTTATCAAAGGGGTGAAAGACTTCATGCAAAATTGCAAAGAGATCTCGCGGCTTTGTGTCACACCTCCCATTTTCCTTCCCAAATTTTTTTTTCATTCATCCTTTCAATTAAATTCTAGCAAGGTATTATACTATTGCTTTGCAGATTTGATCAGATCAGAATTTTTTCCCCAATTTCGATTTATTTCCATGTATAAACTATATTCAACTACATGGAAATGAAATAGATTTGTAACCTGAATGGAATTTAAATAGATTTGTAACAAAACATAACCATAATTAGCATAACCCCTAATGGGTTTATATATCAACAGCCATTTTATGTCCCACCTTTGTTTGTATACATTCAACCTATTCGTATATTTGATACACCTATGGGAAATCGATTCCCTTTCACATGTTGCCCACATTGTTATATGTCAATGGGCCTATATTAAATCACTTCGATTTACTATGTTTATTACCCCGTGTCTCCACTCGTTGATGACATATAACTCTTAGTGGGATGTAATTTACTCATGTTTATATCTATGCGTACACAGCACTCATGTCTATTTATTGATTTCTCATCCTTGTTCATATCAATATTTGAAATATTTTGTGTTGGCCTCCATGTAATACAATTTTGAAAATTGGCTCATCGTTGTTGTAAATTGAGATGTGAAGCTATATTCCATGTAGGCTCATATATGGTTTTCCATCTCATCGTAGAGGTTGCAATGGTTCTCTTTCCATTCACAGTCACGTGAGTTAGCTCCACGTCGCTCTGGACTCCTCCCGTCAGCCTACCTGGTTGCCAAGGCAATTTCTCTGGCACGGCCAACATGTTGCGACATTTAATTTCATTGCTTGTCGTATTAAACATTGAACGTATGATGTACATTGCTCATTAAACCCTTCGATCTATGGCTTCACCCTTTGGATCTTTCCAGGTGGACGACGCCGATTCATTCTGTGCGTTAGTGTTTCGTTGATCGATTCAAGAGGCCTTGATATAAATTCACCATGTTAATTTGTTTGTCGGTTCTTTTTTCTTTCCTACGCGTTTATTTTGTCGCGTGATAGTGAATTTTGGTGCCATAGGAACTGAGCAGGACTCAGTCCAGTCTTTGGCGTATCTCTGAGCTACAATTGACAATTTTAGGTATGAGATTTCACGCTCTGTTCTTGCTGTTTAACATGGCCTTTCCTTTTCTGGTTGAGAATTACGCTCCATGCTTTGAGCCCTTATTGAGATTATTGGATTTAGATGGATCATTTACCATCGTTTAGTTCCAGATTGAGTTACGTCTACTAATTTGTCAAGATTGTGTTGCGTCTCACAATTTGTTATATTGTTTTGCAGAGAATTGGTTATTTCGATTTCAAGGTATTCGATTGTGCATGGGTTAAATTCATAGTATTGGTATTTCCTTACGCGTCTTCTCAAGAGCTAGACTAGAACGAATGTTCTTGTGATTTTGGAGCTGACCCTCTACCTTACTCTTATCGAAGGTTTCTCTGAGGCGATTCGCATGGCGCTAGAGGGATTCTAGCCCTCTTGACATTCTGGTTCGTTTTTGTTTTTCGACCTGTGTAGGGCGCCATTCATACTGTTCGTTCACTAGAGTGCTAGCTTCCTTATTTAATTTTGAACAACAACCTCCAAGATGTATTTATGAAAAATTCCTATTTATATGTACATGTCATGGATGGATTCGATTTTCTTTCTCACCAGGTAGATATTCCCTTCTTAGTTATCATTTTATCTTCATTCACGTTATTCTTCCTCATCACATTCTACATCGTATTTATTTTGGGGTTTTGTCTCTTACAGGTAACTACGAACTGCGTCTTACTCTCTCTCTCTTGAACATTGAGAGTCGTGGCTTCCTTCAAAATTAACATTGACTCCTCTTGCCACTTGCAGGTCGGTATTCACCGAACACTGGTTAGAGGAAGTCCGCTCTTCTCTCATTGTTCTATAATGTTTCTGACAGATTAAAAATTGTATTGATAAAGTTGTAAAATTTTGACAATTATACATGTTAAATCCTGACACTGAATGTTTATTTATATCATCTCTTGGAGTATTATGAACTGTCCTCAGGTCACAGTGGCATTTTAATCATTTGGATTTTTGTATATATATATATATATATCTCTATTGTTTCCTACTTTCCATAATACCCATTTTGATTTAGTGGATTAATATGTGTTCCAGCGGAGTTCTCTTTTTACTCTTTTTGACTTGGCTCTAGCTTAATATTTGCTGATGGAATTTTCAATTTTTGTATCCCCCACATTCTGTGTATTTTATTGCCTGGAGGCTCTCAGGCCATACCGTGGTTAAACTATATTCATGAAATGGTGATATTTTAGTGAATACTGTACTGTTCTTCTCCATATTGAAATTCAGTTGCCTACATTCTTATAACTCCACATTTTATTTTGGTATTCAAGCAACTAATCTATCTATACCAATTTTGTAGTAGGAAGGTTTTCTTTTCCAAGGCTTTTTTATGTGGTTCTCATACCACACTAGTTTGTAGTTTTGATAGTTACAGTATCTAAGTCTCTTCAATAATTTTGGGAATAGTACAAAATATTTACCAGCTCTGCTCTACACCTTTGTTTATTAATTTGCACATGATATTTGTCTAAATTATCTACAGGTGGTGTGTGAATATCTGTCTCTATATTTATGTCTAGAAGACATTTGTATTTAAAATATTCCCCTATACCCCCTTGCCTTTGGTTTACATGATAGACTAGAATACATATAGTTAAATATGCCCTGCTATTGTGAAATTTGCATGTTGTTTATTTACTGAACTTTCTTCCATCTATTAGTTCTATCCTCTAATGCAGGAATGATTACATAGAGTAAATATTAAGGAGCAGTCTCCTGCTAATTGATGTTTGCTTCCTTCTGGTGTAGAATTAACTTCTTATATGTAGAAATAATCTTTTCTTGCTCAATTAAGGCACAGTTTAAATTACAGTTCGTATATGGCAATTTTCAAAGTTAGTACAGTAACTCTCACACTACTTTATCCTACTCATGTTCATAATTTATACTAATAGATCAGAAGCAATCCAAAGTTAAATTATTTGTAGAGGAATATGTATCCTTAGATTTAAACCAACCTCGGTTTAGAATTTCTGTTGGATTCTACTCTACAGATTTCTGTTCTACAACTATACAGAATTATAAAGGTGAATTCCTTATGATTAATTCTGTTAAATGTAGCATTAATAAATCAAATCTACAAGTCAACTGTTATATGTAGCCAATTCATACTATATGAAATAAACAAACCAATAATTTTAGAGACATACCACTCATGCAGTCGACCAACCTCCCAACCTTAGAATCCTTTTGTCCCCCAGAACTCACCCTCGAGTGGAGATCATATCCTAGAACAGACTAACCTTTAATATGTTTAGGAGCAGCTTATTTAAGCTATTGTTCCCCCAAAGCATGTTTCTAATTCCGCGTCCAGAATATCAGGATGCTTTTCTTCCTGTTTGCCTATGCTTCACATTTTAGGGATTCTTTAAAGCCGTTTTATGCTTTTCCTCCGCTTTTCCAACTTTTTACCTCTTCCCAACTATTTTCCTCATCATTGGGGAATTTAGATTCTTCCTCAAAAATCTAAATTAGAAATAATTTCTTTCAAGGATTTTTGAAAGATTGTGGGGAAAGTATTTGCCTTATCCATCCTCATGGATTTAGCAAGTGATCTCATAAATCTCATTTTGGTCAATCTGCACACAATCATTTTATTCATTTCCTCAAATTTGAATATTTAATTACATTCACAACACACTTGTCCTTTGGGGTCCACTCCCCTTAGGATTAAAGTTCAAATGTCTAGTTTAAAATTACATATTCCCCCTCTGAAAGCAAACACCGTCCTCGGTGTTTTTATTTAACTACTAGAGTTCATATTTTTTTTCTCAATAAAAAATGGATATCTTTCCATCAATTCAGCTTCTCTTTCCCAGGTAGCTTCTTCAGCAGTAAAGTGCTTCCACTGCACCTTTACTCTTGCTACTGTTCTGTTTCTCAATTCAATTTCTTCCCGCTCCAATATTTGAAGCGGTTCTGGCAGAAACTCCCCTTCTGGTTCCACCTGTACAACATTCCAATCAACTATGTGAGAAGCATCATGGACATATATTTTTAACAATGAAACGTGAAACACATCATGAACTCTAACATGGGGTGGTAAGGCCAGCTTGTAAGCCACTGGTCCCACCCTTTCTAATATTTCAAAAGGACCACCATATCTAGGAGCCAGTTTTGCACAACTTCCAGCATAGAGTGTGCTCTTTTTGGGTTTAATACGCAAGTACACATGCTCCCCCACTTTAAATTCTCGGTGCACTCTTTTCTTATCAGCATAGTTATTCTGGCGATCTTGTGCTGTATTGATGTTTCTTTGTATCTGTTTAACAATTCTTTCCATCTCTTGTAAAGCATCTGGTCCCAACATTAGTTTATCTTCTGGCTGGCTCCAGCTCAGAGGAGTACGACATTTTCTCCCATAGAGTGCCTCAAATGGACTCATTTTTATGGAGGATTGGTAGTTGTTATTATATGCAAATTCAGCTAAATGCAAGTAGTCTTCCCACTTTGATGGCCTATCCATCACATACATTCTCAGCATGTCTTCCAAAATTTGATTAGTTCTCTCCGTTTGACCATCTGTCTGAGGGTGGTAAGCAGTGCTAAAATTCAACTTAGTACCCATCCCTCCAAATACCCCTTTCCAAAAAATGGCTGTAAACATAGCATCTCGGTCAGAAAAAATTACCTTCAGAACTCCATGGAGATTTACTACCTCCTTCAGGAACACATTCGCTACTTGAGTTGTTCCAAAGGTAGATTTCACTGGTATAAAATGGGCAGCTTTTTTTAAAGTGTCTACTACCACCATCACTAAATCATGTTGGTATTTGGTTTTGGGCAATCCTATTATGAAATCCATGGAAACTGTGTCCCATTTCCATTCTGCAATCGACAAAGGGTTTAAAATACCAGCAGGATGTTGATGCTCAACTTTGACTAGTTGACATTCCATGCATCTAGTTAAATATTCTGCTACATCTTTTTTCATTCCTGGCCAAAACAACTTCTTTTTCGAAGCTGTTAACATTTTCTGATATCCTGGATGTCCTGCATATGGCTGTTTGTGATATTCATCTAGAATCTCTTCTTTCAAGGTCTCAACATTTGGAATATATAATCTGTTTTTATAATAGATCAGCCCTTTTTGATTTTGAGTGAAATCAATTTTATCCTTTTTTTGTAGTTTCAGCAGGAGTGTTTCAAATTTGGATCTTGGTTTGCTACCTTTCTCACCAACTCTTCTACTTCGATCTGGGCACTACTTCCAATGCTGTTTATATTCTGACAAGCATTTCTGCTCAATGCATCAGCAATTTTATTTTCTTTCCCCCTGATATGTTTTATGTCCATATCAAATTCACTAAGAAAAGACAACCATCTGTCTTGTCTCGCATTCAAATCAGTTTGGGAAAAGAAATATTTGAGACTAATATGATCAGTCATCAATGTAAATTTTTTTCCAAGGAGATAGTGTCGCCACATCTTCAAGGCATGAATAACAGCAGCTAACTCCAAATCATAGGCACTGTAGTTTTGTTCATGTATCTTCAGTTTCCTAGATTCATATGCAATAACTGAATTTTCTTGCAAGAGAACTCCTCCCAACCCCTCTCTACAGGCATCTGTACATACCACAAATTCTTTTTCAGGATCTGCAATCTTCAGTATAGGGGTTGTAGTAAGTTTTAGCTTTAATTGGTCAAAACTGTTTTGGCATTTTTCAGTCCACTCAAATTTGACACCCTTTCTTTGTAATGATGTCAATGGATGTGCTATGGCAAAAAATCTCTCCACAAATCTGCGATAATAGCCTGCAATCCCCATGAATGACCTTACTGCTGAAACATCAGTTGGGACAGGCCATTCCTTAATAGCGTTTATCTTTTCCGGGTGAACAGCCAGCCCTTGTTCAGAAATAATATGACCCAAGTATTGGATCTTATCTTTATAAAATTCACACTTGCTGAACTTGGCATATAACTGGTTTTCCTTTAGAGTTTGCAATACTATCCTCAAGTGTTCTTGATGTTCCTCCTCACTTTTTGAGTAGACTAAAATATCATCTATGAATAGAAGAACAAATTTATCCAAGTATTTATTTAACACACTATTCATCAGGCACATAAATGTGGCAGGGGCATTTGTCAAACCAAAAGGTAGGACTACAACTTCGTAGTGACCATACCAGGTTTGAAAATTTGTTTTGCTGATGTCTCCTTCCTTAATTCTGAGCTGGTGATAACCAGTTCTTAAGTCAATATTCAAAAAAACTGAAGCTCCTCTCACTTGATCAAAAAGATCATCAATTCCAGGTAAAGGGTATCTATTCTTAATGGTCAACTTATTCAGTCGGCGATAATCAATGCACATCCTAAAAGTTCCATCTTTCTTTTTCACGAACAGCACGGGTGCTCCCCAAGGAGACACACTCGGTCTGATATAACCTTTATCTAACAGTTCTTGCAATTGCATTTTCAGTTCCATAAGTTCAGAGGGGCTCATTCGATAAGGGGCTCGGGAAACAGGTACTGCTCCCGGCACCAGATCGATTGAAAAATCAATCTCTCTTTTGGGGGGAAGATGGGGAATCTCATCTGGAAAAACTTCCTTAAATTCTCTTACTACTGGTAAAGTATTCAACAATTTTTCTTCAGTTTTCTGTTCTGTTTCTTCCACATGTATTGCATAAACTTGGTATCCTTTTCTAGCTGTTCGTTTTAATTGCAGTGCTGATATTTGTCTTACAGAGATAGGTTTTGGTTTTCCCTTGAGGATAAAAGGTTTCCCTTCTTCATCGACACAATGTAAGGTCTTGTCCCAACAACTCATCATAACCTTCTTCTTTTCCAGCCAGTCCGTTCCTATCAGCAAGTCATAGGAACCTAAGGGTAGAATGTTCAAATTTACTTCGGTTTGAAAATCATTTAATTTAATTGCTGTTCGGGGCAACTTATGTGTTACCTTCCTCTTGGTTCCAGTGGTCAGCTGAACCAACCATGACTGCTGAAATTTTTCAGGTTTAAGATGACATTTTTCTACAATTTTTGGACTAATGTAACTCAAAGAAGCACCCGGATCAATCAAAACTGTAACAGATTGGTCAGAAATCTTACCCTCCATTTCAACCATGGTAGCTTGATGTTCTGCTTGCCAATTTTCCAAGGCTGCACTGATAGTTGGTATATTTCTGGCTTTTTCATTTACTGTGGTAGCTTCTCGGTCTCTCATAATCATCTGAATGTTTCGATGGGGACAGTCTCTCAGCAGATGGGGTTCTCCACATCCCCAGCATTTCAGAGGTTCTCTCATCTTCACTGTGCCCTCTTTCTTATTGTCTCCATCTATTTTTTTTAGGCCACTTGGGACTGAGCAGTTTGACTTTCTTTGGGTTTATTAAACTTTTTCCGCTGATGATCTCTACCAAAATTCTTCAAATAGGCTGGTTTCTGTTTCTTCCCTTTGAATTCACTCTTATTGACCCAGCTTTTTCCATGTTAAGTTTTTCTTTTGAACTGTTGGTAGCACAATCTAGATTTTCTAACAGCTTCGTCCATTATTTTTGGGTTGTCAAACTCAATTTTCTCTTTGTACACAGTTTGCAAACAGTTCAAAAACCTTTGTACCTTTACCTTTTCTTCCCTTATGTAGGGTACATATCTCAACATATTTTTAAATTTAGTAACAAACTCATCAATAGTGAGCTGCCCCAGTCTAATTTCATGAAATTGCTTGGCTTTATCATCATAGTAACGTTCATTCAGGTAGCATTTTTTGAACTTAACTTGGAAATCTTCCCAGGTAACTGTCTTTTCATCAATGGCATGCACCATTTTTGTCTCCTCCCACCACAAGGTAGCCTTACCTTGTAGCTGGTAAACAGCTAATCTAGCCTTCAGATTTCTTTCATATTCATAGACCTGGAAGTACTTAATCATGTTCAACAACCAGGCTTCTGCATCTTCCTCCTTCTCCCCATCATAGGAGGGAGGTTTCATCTTTCGGAATTCCCCCTGCAATTCCTTTTTCTGCTTATACTAATTCCTAACAGCATCATCATTATCAGACTCATCAGTCTTCCTCTTTCCGGAACCTTCGCCTTCTTGGCTGTTCCGCGAAGTTAATTCTCTGATGAGCCTTTCCTGCTCCTCACTGGCTAATGACAATCTATCATTCTGGCTTTTTATCTCAGCCAATTCTTGTTGCAACCTCCACAACATAGCCATCATGGGCGCATTTGGATCTGGTGCATTATCCTCATCACGCAGATCAACATAAATTTCATCACCTTCTGCCATTTCAGCACCACTATACACTACACAACACAGATTAGTGAAAATAAAAAGATAAAAAAAAAATTCCACAGAAATAAATTTATACAGTGAACACACAGCCACAGTGAGCACAATGTCACCAACCCAGTTTTATAACTTGGGCTCTGATACCATTTGTCACACCTCCCATTTTCCTTCCCATTTTTTTTTTTTTTTCATTCATCTTTTCAAGTTAAATTCTAGCAAGGTATTATACTATTACTTTGCAGATTTGATCAGATCAAAATTGTTTCCCCAATTTCGATTTATTTCCATGTATCAACTATATTCAACTACATGGAAATGAAATAGATTTGTAACCCCAATGGAATTTAAATAGATTTGTCACAAAATATAACCATAATTAACATAACCCCTAATGGGTTTATATATCACCACCTTTGTTTGTATACATTCAACCTATTCGTATATTTGATACACCTATGGGAAATTGATTCGCTTCCACATGTTGCCCACATTGTTATATGTCAATGGCCTATATTAAATCACTTCGATTTACTATGTTTATTACCCCATGTCTCCACTCGTTGATGACATATAACCCTTAGTGGGATTTAATTTACTCATGTTTATATCTATGTGTACATAGCACTCATGTCTATTTATTGATTTCTCGTCCTTGTTCATATCAAGATTTGAAATCTTTTGAGTTGGCCTCCACGTAATACAATTTTGCAAATTGGTTCATCGTTGTTGTAAATTGAGATGTGAAGCTATATTCCACATAGGCTCATATATGGTTTTCCATCTCATCGTAGAGGTTGTAATGGTTCTCTGTCCATTCGTGGTCATGTGAGTTAGCTCCACGTCGCTCTAGACTCCTCCCGCCAGCCCACCTGGTTGCCAAGGCAATTTCTATGGCACGGCCAGCATGCTGCGACATTTAATTGCATTGCTTGTCATATTAAACATTGAACGTATGATGTACATTTCTCATTAAACCCTTCAATCCGTGGCTTCACCCTTTGGATCTTGCTAGGTGGACGACGCCGATTCATTCTTTGCGTTAGGGTTTCGTTGATCGATTCAGGAGGCCTTGATATAAATTCACCATGTTAATTTGTTCGTCGGTTCTTTTTTCCTTCCTACGCATTTGGTTTGTCATGTGACAGTGAATTTCGGTGCCATAGGAACTGAGCGGGACTCAGTCCAGTCCTTGGCGTATCTCTGAGCTACAATTGACAATTTCAGGTATGAGATTTCATGCTCTGTTCTTGCCGTTTAACATGGCCTTTCCTTTTCTGGTTCAGAATTACGCTCCATGCTTTGAGCCCTTACTAAAATTATTGGATTTAGATGGATCATTTACCATCGTTTAGGTCCATATTGAGTTACGTCTACCAATTTGTCAAGATTGTGTTGCGTCTCACAATTTGTTATATTGGTTTGAAGAGAATTGGTTATTTCGATTTTCAAGGTATTCGATTGTGCGTGGGTTAAATTCATAGTATTGGTATTTCCTTACGCGGATTCTCAAGAGCTAGACTGGAACGAATGCTCTTGTGATTTTGGAGCTGACCCTCTACCTTACTCTTATCGAAGGTTTCTCTGAGGTCATTCGCATGGCGGTAGAGAGATTCTAGCCCTCTCGACATTCTGGTTCGTTTTTGTTTTTCGACCTGTGTAGGGCGCCATTCATACTGTTCGTTCACTAGAGTGCTAGCTTCCTTATTTAATTTTGAACGCCAACCTCCAAGTTGTATTTATGAAAAATTCCTATTTATATGTACAGGTCACGGATGGATTTGAGTTTCTTTCTCACCAGGTAGCTATTCCCTTCTTAATTATCATTTTATCTTCGTTCACGTTATTCTTCCTCATCACGTTCTGCATCGTATTTATTTTGGGGTTTTGTCTCTTACAGGTAACTACGACCTGCGTCTTACTCTCTCTCTCTTGAACATTGAGAGCCGTGGCTTCCTTCGACATTAAAATTGACTCCTCTTTCCCCTTGTAGGTCGGTATTCACCGAACACTGGTTAGAGGAAGTCCACTCTTCTCTCATTGTTCTATAATGTTTCCGACAGATTAAAAATTGTAATGATAAAGTTGTAAAATTTTGACAATTATACATGTTAAATCCCGACACTAAATGTCTATTTATATCAGCTCCTGGAGTATTATGAATTGTCCTCAGGTTACAGTGGCCTTGTAATCATTTTTTATTTATATATATATATATATATATATATATATATATCTGTTGTTTCCTGATTTCCATAATACCCATTTTGATTTAGTGGATTAATATGTGTTCCAGTGGAGTTCTCTCTTTACTCTTTTTGACTTGGCTCTAGCTTAGTATTTGCTGATGGCATTTTCAATTTTTCTATCTCCCACATTCTGTGTATTTTATTGCCTGGAAGTTCTCAGGCCATACCGTGGTTAAACTATATTCATGAAATGGTGATATTTTAGTGAATACTGTACTGTGCTTCTCCATATTGAAATTTAGTTGCATGTATTCTTATAACTCCACATTTTATTTTGGTATTCAAGAAATTAATCTCTCTATACCAATTTTGTAGTAGGAAGGTTTTCTTTTCCAAGGATTTTGTATGTGGTTCTCATAACACACTAGTTTGTATTTTTGATAGTAACAGTATCTAAGTCTCTTAAATAATTTTGGGAATAGTACAAAATATTTACCAGCTCTGCTCTACACCTTTGGTTATTAATTTGCATAGGATATTTGTCTAAATTATCTACAGGTGGTGTGTGAATATCTGTCTCTATATTTATGTCTAGAAGACATTTGTATTTAAAATATTCCACTATATCCCCTTGTCTTTGGTTTAGATGATAGACTAGAATACATATAGTTAAATATGCCCTGCTATTGTGAAATATGCATGTTGTTTATTTACTGAACTTTCTTCCATCTATTAGTTCTATCCTCTAATGCAGGAATGATTACATAGAATAAATATTAAGGAGCAGTCTCCTGCTAATTGATGTTTGCTTCCTTCTGGTGTAGAATTAACTTCTTATATGTAGAAATAATCTTTTCCTGCTCATTTAAGGCACAGTTTAAATTACAGTTCATATATGGCAATTTTCAAAGTTAGTACAGTAACTCTCACACTGCTTTATCCTACTCATGTTCATAATTTATACTAATAGATCAGAAGCAGTCCAAAGTTCAATTATCTGTAGAGGAATATGTATCCTCATATTTAAACCAACCTCGGTTTAGAACTTCTGTTGGATTCTACTCTACAGATTTCTGTTCTACAACTATACAAAATTATAAAGGTGAATTCCGTATGATTAATTCTGTTAAATGTAGCATTAATAAATCAAATCTACAAATCAACAGTTATATGTAGCCAATTCATACTATATGAAATAAACACACCAATAATTTTAGAGACATACCACTCATGCAGTCGACCAACCTCCCAACCTTAGAGTCCTTTTGTCTCCCAAAACTCACCCCTGAGCTGAGATCGTCTCCTAGAACAGACTAACCTCTAATCTGTTTAGGAGCAGCTTATTTAAGCTATTGTTCCCCAAAGCATGTTTCTAATTCTGCGTCCAGAATATCAGGATGCTTTTCTTCCTGTTTTCCTAGGCTTCCCATTTTAGGGATTCTTTAAAGTTGTTTTATGATTTTCCTCAGCTTTTCCAGCTTTTTACCTCTTCCCAACTATTTTCCTCATCATTGGGGAATTTAGATTCTTCCTCAAAAATCTAAATTAGAAATAATTGCTTTCAAGGATTTTTGAAAGATTGTGGGGAAAGTATTTGCCTTATCCATCCTCATGGATTTAGCAAGTGATCTCATAAATCTCATTTTGGTCAATCTGCACACAATCATTTTATTCATTTCCTCAAATTTGAATATTTAATTACATTCACAACACACTTGTCCTTTGGGGTCCACTCCCCTTAGGATTAAAGTTCAAATGTCTAGTTTAAAACAAAACACATAAACTAGTAGAAAATAGGACAAAACGTCAATTTTGATTTTAAATCAAAGGACACTGCAGTAGCAAATTTCTTGTTTTGTTTTACACTCCACCATGCATTGAATTTACGGTTTTAATCTCCTGTAGACAGTCGTTTTTCTTTACAGGTCGTTGCCCTCTCTGGATCTACCAAATTGTGGTTTGACCATGCTACCTCCTGCATTAACCTTTGCACCTACCACATTCAAAACTCACGCCAATTCGTTTGAACTTAAAACATCCCACGTCATTTATGTGGAGCCCTCCAGGTCCACGTCACCCCAACCATTAACCAATCAAAATCCGATCACATCACTCAACGCCTACGTCACCATCTCCTCGCAACCACGTGATAAACATACCCCACCATGCCATGTCATAAAGCTCCGACCAATCAGAATCGTATCGCATGATCTCGTGCTTACGTCACGAGCTCTTCGCGATCACGTGATAGAGAAACCCCACCATCCGCCAGCTCACAAGCCATCGACCAATAGCAGCTTATCATAAGCTTTTGATGTCCAGTCATCTGGTGGGTTGATCGATGCGAAAACACACATCGCATTATTTTTTAAAGTTTTGTATTATGGTTTGAAACCCGTCGCAATATGATTTCATAAGGTTTGAAATCAGGTTATAATTTTATGTCATATAGTTTTACAATACACCGTGACATGTTTTATTTTATAAAGTTTGAATTTAGAATTAATAGTTTTAATATATATATAGACAGCAGTGTGAAATGCTGTACGTAGAAGATTGTGTATGCCAAGAGGAGAAGCATAAAATACTATGTGAGAGAGTGAGAGAAGAGCGTTGCGTGTGTAGTAGCCCAGTGAAGAAGAATTTTGTTGTAAAACCAGAACTAAAGATTCTAAATATTGTATTTGAACCATTTTGTTAATGAAAGATAGTTTGTTTTTGCTTCAATTGCAAGTTTTTTTTGTGAAATATCTATGTTGACAAAGGACATTTTTTTCCTCGATGTGTGTTAAGGAACCATCAGAAATTTCAACATGGTATCGGAGCAAGTCCAGGCTCTCAGCAGTTGCTGAAGAAGCTAAAGGAAGAAGAATATTGTTGAAGCTTTTGACCAGCAGTGTGAAGGTTCAGCAAGTTAGGTATTTACAAAACAGAGTTATTGTTTGTTTTAAGAATACAGTCCAGAGAACTATAAAACATAAGTCTTAAGATTTTCTTGAGACAGAGTTTATCTCTCTAGCAGTGAGAAAGTTTGTTTAAGATACACAATCAAGTTTTAGCATAGTTCTATAAGGGTAGCAATGGAAGAATCCAACACAAGCACGAGTATGGGAAATACTCAACTCCCATAGTTCAATTGGAAGAAATATGACTATTGGGAAATCACAATGAGAGCTTTGTTTGCATCTCAAGATGGTTTAGAATAACTAGCAGATGAACAAGCATTTAATGCCTTAACAGAGGTAGAGAAAATTTGTTCAAGAGTAATAGGAAAAAGGACTCAAAATCCCTCTTCTATCGCTATCAAGCAGTGCATGAAAGCATATTTCCATGAATTGTAGCAGCAAAGAAGTCCAAGGATGCATGGGATACCCTGCAGATAGCCTATCAAGGAATGGAGAAGGTAAAGACAACAAATTTTCAATTAATGAGAAGAGATTTTGAAGTCATTTGCATGAAAGAGTCTGACACAATAGACCCATTCTTCACATTTTTGATTGGGTTGGTTACCCAGATGAGATCTAATGGAGAGACAATAGAAGAAATAAGAATAGTGGAGAAAGTATTGAGGAGCTTACCCTCAAGATTTGATGTGATAGTAACAACCATTGAAGAGACAAAGGATCTCTCAATGTTTATTGTTGATGAGCTTCATGCATCATTGATGACACATGAACAAAGATTGATCAGAACAACAAACTCATCTTTGGAGCATGCCTTCAAGACGCAAATGTTCCTTGGAAGAGGAAGAGGTCAAGGCAGATCAAACTATAGAGGAAAAGGTAGAGGCAGAAGCCAGAACGGAGGAAGAAACAAACCTGCAAGTACAAGTGGAAGGGGCAGCAACCAAATTCAGAATCAAAGCCAAGGCAGTAACCAACAAGGTGGACAAAATCAAGCACATGGACAAAGGTATGATAAATCCCAAGTCCAATGTCATTACTGTAAGAATTATGGGCACTATGCCAATGAATGTAGGAATAAATAGAGTGACATGGGTAATAGACCGAGTGCTAACTTTACTAAAGAGAATCTCAGTCAAGAGAATTTGTTTTTATCATGTAATATGGTTGAAGAGAAAAAGGAAGATATATGGTTTCTAGATTCAGAATGTAGCAACCATATGACTGGAAACATTTCTATGTTTTCCATGTTAGATGAAAATGTGAAGTCTCAAGTAACATTGGGGCAGATAGTAAAGTCTTTGTCATGGGAAAAGGTAGATTAAGTGTTTTAACAAAGAAAGGAGAAAGGAGATCCATATCAGATGTATACTATGTACCTGGTATGAAGTCTAACCTTTTGAGCATTGGACAACTCATTCAGAAAGGCTACAATGTATTCTTTGAAGATGATATATGTACCATCATGGACATACCACCAAGAAAACAGAGGATTGCACAAGTGAAGATGAAAAGAAATAGAATTTTTCCTCTCAAGATGAGAACATATTTGAAGAAAGGAGCTGCAATGGCAGTAGTGGCACAAGAGACTTACCAAAGAAAAGAAAAAGATGAAAATTGGTTATGACACTTGAGATTTCGACATCTCAACTTTGGAGGCCTAAATTTATTACACAAAAAAGGAATGGTAAAGGTATTACCATTCATTGAAAAGCCTGACAACCTATGTGAAGGCTTCATCTTGGGAAAACAACACAAATAAAGCTTTCCATCAGGAAAGAGCATAAGGGGAAAGGCATCCTTAGAAATAGTCCATTCTGATTTGTGTGGACCAATGAAATCACCATCATTAGCATGCAGCCACTATATGCTGGCCTTTATTGACGATTACACAAGAAAAACATGATGGGTATATTTCTTGAAGTTGAAGAGTGAAGTGTTTGAGAAGTTCTGCCACTTTAAAGCTCTTATCGAGAATCAAAGTGGGCAACACATAAAAGTCTTAAGGACTGATAGAGGAGGAGAATGTATCTCCAAATATTTTCTGCGTTTTTGCAGAGAAAATGGAATTCATAAGAAATCTACAACAAGGTATACACCACAGCAAAATGGAGTTGTTGAAAGTAAAAATAGAACCATCATGGATATGGTAAGAAGCATACTGAAGGCAAAACATTTTCAAAATGAATATTAGGTTGAAGTTGTACATTGTGCAGCATATGTTTTGAATAGATGCCCAACAAAAAGTGTAATGAACAGAGTTCTGGAAGAAGCATGGAGTGGCATAAAACAATTTGTCAACCACATGAGAGTATTTGGTTGTGTGGGTTATGTACACATTCCTTATCAACTAAGGAAGAAGTTGGACAGTAAGGGAGAGAAGTGCATATTTGTAGGATACAGTGATGAGTCAAAGGCATACAGACTATATAACCCATCCACAAAGAATTTTGTGATATGCAGAGATGTGTGATTTATTGAGGAAGAAGCTTGGGATGGAAGCATTGAGAAAACAGTGAATGTAAAAACTTATTTGTCTCATGATGAAGATGAGGAAGAAATTGCTAAAATAAATCTCTCATTAGCGGCACCACCTCCACCAACACAAGGATGGCAAGGGACACCACAAGCAGGTATGAGAGCACCCTTGAGAAGTGATGACATTGCTTCTCCAAGCACATCACAAGGAGTAGATTTGAGTGCTTCTACAAGCACAAGTTCAACAAGTGAAAGAGGATCTAGATTCAGAAATCTGAATGAAATCTATGAGCAAGAGGCAAATAATGAAGGTATGAACTCTTTATTTTCATTTTATTGTCATGTAGAAGATCCTATTCATTTTGAAGAAATAGTAAAAGATAAGAAATGGATAGATGTTATGGATAAAGAGATAAATGAAATAGAGAAGAATAAAACATGGGAATTAGTTGATCTCCCAAAAGGCAAGGAAGTGATTGGAGTAAAATGGGTTCATAAAACCAAAAGCAATGCTGAAGGTAAGCTTGAAAGGCAAAAGGCCAGACTTGTTGTCAAAGGCTACAAGCAACAATAAGGAAGAGGTTATGAGGAGACTTTTGTACCAATTGCAAGAATGGAAATAGTAAGAGCAGTGTTGTCCATAGCAGCACAACACAAGTAGAAATTTTACCAAATGGATGTGAAATTAGCATTCCCTAATGGAGTATTGATGGAAGAGGGTTATGTTGAACAACCTCTGGGCTATGAGAAAGAAGGCCAAGAGCAAAAGGTATGCAAATTGAAGAAAGCTCTATATGGGCTAAAACAAGCACCAAGAACATGGTACATTAGGATAGATGCCTATCTATTGGAAAATGGGTTTGAGAAATGTGAAGGAGAACCCACATTGGACATCAAAGAAAATGATGGTAAGATGCTCATTATTGTTTTATATGTTGATGATGTGATATTCACAGGTAATGTTGCTTACCTCATTGAAAAATTTAAAATAGTCATGAAAGAAGACTTTGAGATGACTGATACGGGATTACTGAGATACTTCTTAGGAATAGAAGTAGAGAAAAATGAAAATAAATTTTTTATTTCTCAAGAAAAATATGTGAAAGAAGTTTTGGAAAGATTTAAAATTTAGGATTGCAAGGCAGCAATTACTCCTACAGTGATGGGATTGAAGTTAAGCAAAGAAGACAACAACAAGGACTTTGATCCAAGTCTGTATAAGAGCATAGTTGGCAGCCTTATGTATTTGACTGCAACTAGGCTAGATATTATGCATGTTATAAGTTTAATTTCCAGATTTATGGAAAGGCCAAAGGAGGCGCATTGGTAGGAAGCAAAAATAATTTTAAGGTATCTAAAAGGAACAAAGAGATATGGTATTTTATACACCTCTTCAGATAATTTTGAATTAATTGGATATATTGACAATGATTGGGCTGGAAGTATAGATGACAAGAAGTGCACCTCTGGATATGTTTTTCATATGGGATCAGGAGCCATTTCATGGGCTTCTAAGAAATAGCCAATTGTGGCTTTATCAAAAGCAGAGGCAGAGTATGTGGCAGCTACAACAGCAGCATGTCAAGCAATATGGATGAGGATAATGTTGAGAGATTTGTGTCATGAATAGGTAAAAGGCACAACAGTTTATTGTGGTAATAACTCAACAATAGCTTTATCCAAGAATTTAGTGTTTCATAAGAGGAAAAAACACATTGATGCAAAGTATCACTACATCAGAGAATTAGTGAACAATGGAGAAATTGTTCTGAAACATTTCAAAATAGAAGAATAGTTTGCAGATATTTTAACAAAACCATTGGGGCAGAAAAGTTTTAATTTTCCCAGAGAAAGTCTGGGAATGCATGAAAATATCAGTTGTGATTAAGGGGGCGTGTTGGAAATAACCCCAACTGCCAATCTGTGGAAAATAGGACAAAACTTCAATTTTGATTTGAAATCAAGGGACACTGTAGCAACAAATTTCTTGTTTTGTTTTACACTCCACCATGCATTAAATTTTTGGGTTTAATATCCTGCAGAAAGTCGTTTTTCTTTATAGGCCATAGCCCTCTCCCGATCTACCAAATCTTGGTTTGACCATGCTACCTCCCACATTAACCTTTGAACCTACCACATTCAGAACCCATGCCAATTCGTTTGAACTTAAAACATCCCATGTCATTTATGTGGAGCCCACCAGGTCCAAGTCACCCCAACCATTAGTCAATCAAAGGCCAATCGCATCATTCAACGCCTACGTCACCATCTCCTCACAACCACGCGATAAACATACCCTACCATGCCATGTCATAAACCTCCTACCAATCAAAATCGTATCGCACGATCTCATGCTTACATCACGAGCTCCTCGTGATCAGGCGATAGAGAGACCCCACCATCTGCTAGCTCACAAGCCATCAACCAATAGTGGCTTATCACAAGCTTTTGATGTCCAGTCATCTGGAGAGTTGGTCGATGCCAAAACACACATCACATTGTTTTTTAAAGTTTTGTATTATGGTTTCAAACTCGTTGCATTATGATTTCATAAGGTTTGAACTTAGGTTATAATTTTATGTCATATAGTTTTACAATACACAGTGACATGTTTTATTTTATAAAGTTTGAATTTAGAATTAATACTTTTATTATATATATTGTAAACATAATATGTTTACAAAATATATATAGATATCAATGCGAAATGTTGTAAGTAGAAGACTGTGTATGCCAAGAGCAGAAGCGTAAAAGACTGTGTGAGACAGTGAGAGAAGAGCGTTACGTGTGTAGCAGCCCAGTGAAGAAGAATTTTGTTGTAAAACTAGAACTGAAGATTTCGAAGACTGTATTTGAACCATTTTGTTAATGGAAGACAATTTTTTTTTGCTTCACTTGCAAGTTCTTTTTGTGAAATCTCTATGTTGACAGAGAACTTTTTTTTCCTCACTGTGTGTTAAGGAATCATCAAAAATTCCAACAAATATAAAATAATAGCAAGAGATAAATAAATATTATTAATAATAACTATATGTTATTATTATATTATATGTTATAAAATTATAATTTGAAAAATAAATATTAATAAATTGTTATATAATAATATAACATTATATTAATATATAATTATGCTGATAGATATTTTATTCTGAGGTTCTTGTGAGTGAAATTGTTGAGATTCGTGGTCCTCAACAATTTTTTAATCAAAATGAATCTCAACAATCCTAAAAAATTCTCTAATCAAAACGAATCTCAACAGTGTCACCCCATTGACCAATTCTCATCTCTCAGATTGTCATTAGTGTTGCTACATTTCCATTTTCGTGGTTGTGATAGGAATAATGGGAGTCATTGTTTCTTTGTTCTTTGCTACCGACTTCAATGTTTGTTCTCAACTGCCGACTCCAAGTTCAAAGCTAGGCATTACTATGTTCTTTCTCACCATCTTGTCGGATTCATGTTCGAGCGTGCAATCGGGGGAAGCGTTGTGGAGATTGGACATCATTGCAAAAAATTTGTGTAAGTCTTCAACATTGTTCCTGACCTTAGAAGGTTTCCTACACCTGGGGCACAACATCCCTTACAGAAACTTTGTCTGCCTAGAAGCATCATCAGAACCCTATCCTCTTCATTGTATGTCATCTGAAAAACATAACAACACGAGGGCTTCATCGTTGCTGGAGATAAGTTACCAATATAAATTTTGGTATAGTAACAGAAATAATGAATCAACAATGATTTCCAAATAGCACTCGGGTTTGAAAAATAATCAATCAGCATCCACCATCCACCAGATCTTTCATGCATTCCATCACATCCTTCTTCCCCCTTACAACATCTATTAATAAATAACAATCATGGCCCCTCATAAGGACTGGTGCTTAGATAATAATACAAATTACAATATTAATCTATTCTATATTCTTTTCATATCACATTTTGTCAAAAACATTCAAATTGCAGTGATCTGCAGGGCCACGACATGCCAAAATGCAACAACGATTTATTTCTGACAACGAGAGTGCAAAACCCCTACAGTGTTTAAATCAAAAAACAACAAAAAAAATTGTGCTTAAATGTAGGTCAAGAAATCAACTAATGGAAACAACAACGGGTTCTCTGATTGAATGGAGTCACGATGATATCAACACAAAGCTTGTGATTTCCAAATCCTCCTCATTCCCCTGCAGAGAAAAGAAGAAAAAGTTGTCACTGTGTCAAATTTCTACAGTATTGGTATATACTCCCTCGTTACAATTTCCTTTCCTGGTGATTTGGGGTTTCATCGTTTCATCTCTTCAACTGTGACTTGGCGTTCACACATGTGGTTAGAATTCCCTCGGGTGAACCTTAAACAAACTGCAAACACCATGCATGTAAGACGAGAATATCCAGTTGCATTTGCCACGTCACCTGGGTTCTCATTATGGATGGAAAGTGTAACTCTTATTAGGTGATTGTGGTTTTGACAAGGAAACAAACACGCAGATGGAGAAAAATTGAGCAAAATACTTTTGTTGTCAACGTTGTGATGGCACATTTGTCAATATTCTCATTGTTTTCCTCACTAGTGATTCAAATCATTGGAATTAAAACATGAATAAAAAAAACTTAGTCTCCATTTGAAAGAAATAATGCACTGAAATTTTCAAATCACGATGGCTAACTCGTTAAAAACAAATGTGTCCACTTCTTGGTAACTTACACTTAGCCCTCCATTGGGTTCTTCCTTGGGATCTTTTTACTTGAGAAACCCATGCCTTAGACCTAATACCTATGAACCAACCTTTACTACATCTTCCATATGACAACCGCAGTTCACCATCCACAGTCAGTTCACAAATAGAAACAAAGTTTGTGAGTGAGGTGGATGGTGCTTAACTTCTCGTGTTTGGATATGCACGTATATAATTCTCTATCATTTGCTTATGTTTTTAGTGGATTATATATTTACGTGTGCATCGAATTAAGTGAATGGCTTGGATTATGTTACTGGCATATGTTCACACCCATCAAAAAGGGCATGCAAATCCCTAACCATTCCCTTAATTTTAAATGGTGAAGTCGAGAAATTCTCAAGTACGTCCATTGTAATTTTATGTATATCTTTCTATTCTTGAAACCTAGAAAAAAATATTAAACCAATATAATACGAAGGAAACTTAACTTTGATTATGTCATACCAACTTAATTTTATTATGTCTTCATTTTGTCACTTTGATGTTGATCAGAATGATAAAAAACTCTAACCTACTATTAAATGAATTTATATCGTTTTACTCATATAAGTTGCTTCATTCTTTCATTTTATTCATATATTTTGTGTGTGGACTAACTTGCATGTCTAAGCCTAATAAAGTTACAAACCCTAATTATAGGCTAGAATGTATACACCATCCAAAACCTAAGAATTGTTTATATTTGGTGAGACCACTATCTCTTGCACTTAATTTTTTAAGGTTCAAAAACTATATATTGGAACATTAAGTCACATTACGTTGGGGATTTAACAATGTAACTTGAGTTTGGAATTTACCTACCCCTTGGAAAGTGTCATACTCACTATCGAAGGATATTTGTTTTTCACTATTCTAGCCTTGAAGACTCCATTGTGTTAGGTTTTGATGAAACTATTAGGATACATTTTTCACATTATTTTGTTAAACATATTTCATAAAGAAGTTAGATATGTTTAAAAATGGTGTGTTTTGGAATTGTTTTTAATTTGATGGTTGACTTGTGATTGTGGGAGAAAGTGTGAAGGAATAGATACATGTTCAAGAATGTAATGAAAGATTTAAGCTAATATATATAAAGAAAAAAATCAATTAAATAAATTAAATTTATGGATAAAATATTTAGGAATGTAATTGAATAGTTATGAAGATGAAAATTTCTAAGTTTAAAGAGTTTGTTGTCATACATTGTTGGTTGGTTTCTCGTTTCAACACTTTCGAGAAGTAAACTATGGAAATTATAGTGGATAGGTAGAAAGTAAGCAATGTCATCAATGAGATGAGACCCTTTGGCAGAGAAAGTTCAACAACCTCAATAATGAACCCTAATTGCACCATAGAAAATATGCAGTGACATCAAGGAGAGGAGACTCTTTGGGAGAGCAAGCTAAATAACCTCAACAATCTAATGATGAGGTCATTATTGTTAGTTTTTAAAAATAGGGAGAAACCTAGCTTACTCATTTAGTAATGCTCTCATATCCTTTTTGGACAAGTCTTCCTATTATAATTCATATAGTTATTTGTCTATAAATTTTACACAAATTACCCATGGGTAACTATCCAAAAGGCTATTCTAGATTACTCATTATTAACCATTAGATAGAATGTTTATCATGAAGGAATTTTTAGCAAATAAGCTTTGAGGAAAAATCTTTTTGAAGAGGAAGGCAATGTTATGGATATAATTCATAACAAATAAATATATAAAAATAAATGTAAATACTAGATAGTCAATGTTAAGTAGTCATTAGTTGAGTGAAAAGACATGTCTAAAAGACATGCCCAATCATGAAAGGACACCTGCGTATGTATTTAAGCATGGCCTCATTGTAACATTCATTCACTACCTATACATTTATATATAATAAATTATTATTAAAAATTACCTCTTGTGTATTTGTACACTTAAATTCAACAAGTTATCAGTTTTTTTGCTTCACTCTCTCTATCCTCCATCCCTATCCGTATCTCCCTCCCTCTCTCCTTCTCTCTCCCCCCGAATCTTTATCTCTTCCTCTATCTCTCTAACCCTTCTCTCCCGCTCTCTCTCCTCTCTTCTCTCTCTTCACCCCTCCTCTCCTCTCTCCGCCACTTTATCTCCATCTCTCCCTTGTCACACCCTTTATGTCTCCACCTCTATCACTCTATGCCTTTATTCTTCCCTTTGATATATATCTAGAGTTAATATATATCCTAATATTTTAATATATACTATAATGTAACAAATTTAATATTATATTAAATTTAACATTATATTAATAGAAAATTATTAAATTTAATAATATTAATATCATAACATATTAATATTGAATTTTTAATAATAATAATAATAATATATTTGATGATGTTTTTACATAACAAAATAACAAAAATTGTAATAAGACTACATAAAATTAATATTTTGAAATATTACAACTTTGACCTAGAAATATTTTATGTTTTTAAACATTTTAATATATCTATAAGAGATTTTTTTTCTTTTTTTTTAAAAACATTCATGTTACATTATTTTTTTGTGTTGAATTAACATTTTCCCTTTGATTTAAGAAATCATTTTGGCTTTAATAAAGAATAAAGAGGTTTAAAACTTTACTTAACTTTTAATTTTAATGTGGTAAATTTTTTTGTGAAAGGTAAATTTATAATCCACTCAAATTCAAAACCACTCTTATTTACATGTTATAATCTATTATCCATTCAAAATAAAGATGTGTAATAAAGACATCATTAAAATTAACACTTTAATCGATGTGGGCATGGAAAATGGTTGATCTCTCAAATAAAGCTTCAAGCACATGATGAATTATGAAATATCATGTAATAAAAATATACAATAATGTAATCAACGGTGTATAAAGAAGATTATATGCACTATTTTATGTGGAGTATGTGCATTACCCAAACGTGTATCCTGAGAATATTATTTGTGCATATACCTAATGATTGTAGTTACAGGCTATCAATGTTTTTTTCTAATATATTTTGAGAGAAAAATGTTATTGAGATTGTTTTTCTTATAAAATATATAATTAAAAGTGGAAAGTAACAAACTATAAAAAAAATTCTTAACATATATTTAAAATTTCCATCCATAAGTATTCATTGGGAGGGTATTTTATATGAAGCTAAATGTACGGACGAATTCTGATTTTAATTGGGAGGGTATTTTATATGAAGCTAAATGTAAGGACGAATTCTGATTTTAATGTAACAAGCTATACTTCTAATCCCTCAGAAAAAGAATTTGTATTCCATGTTAACCAGAATACTAATCCTTTTATACTAGGGACATTAGGTGAACTACATTATCCTACGTTTCAACCAAATATACAAAATCATTTTTAGTCAAGATCCAATTTAATATTAGCTCTTTGCTCCATGAAAATCTAAAACAATTCCAAGAGTAGATATAGAATGTTCTGTATTCTTATTTATTATTTGTATTCAACTTATATCTGTATTTGATTATTTTTCCTAGCTTCTTTGTTTATATAAGTATTTTAAATTTTTTATTTCTTTTAGTTCTTTCTTTCTTTTAATTCTTTTTTATTGTTTCTATAAGTATTTTAATTTTTATTTAAGCATGGCCTCATTGTAACATTCATTCACTATACATTTATATATAATAAATTATTATTAAAAAAATACCTCTTGTGTATTTGTACAATTAAATCCAACAGTATCAGTTTTTGTTGCTTCAATCTCTCTCTCCTCCATCCTATCAGTATCTCCCTCCCTCTCTCCTTCTCTCTACCCCCCCGAATCTTTATCTCTTCCTCTATCTCTCTAACCCTTCTCTCCGCTCTCTCTCCTCCCCTCTCTCTCTCTTCACCCCTCCTCTCCTCTCTCTCTTTGCCACTTTATCTCCATCTCTCCCTTGTCACTCCCTTTATGTCTGTATCTATCCTCTATGCCTTTATCTTTCCCTCTAATATATATCTAAAGGAATTAATATATATCCTAATATTTTAATATATACTATAATGTAGCAAATTTAATATTATATTAGATTTAACATTATATTAATAGAAAATTACTAAATTTATAATAATATTAATATCATAATATAATAATAGTATGAGTTTTTTAATAATAATAATAATAATATATTTGATGATGTTTTTACATAACAAAATAACAAAAATTGTAATAAGACTACATAAAATTAATATTTTGAAATATTACAACTTTGACCTAGAAATATTTTATGTTTTTAAACATTTTAATATATCTATAAGAGATTTTTTTTCTTTTAAACATTCATGTTACAAATATTTAATTAAAATAAATATTAAATTATTTTGGAGCCATTTTATATAAAATTTAAAGGATTTTTTATTTTTTTGTGTTGAATTAACATTTTCCCTTTGATTTAAGAAATCATTTTGGCTTTAATAAAGAATAAAGAGGTTTAAAACTTTACTTAACTTTTAATTTTAATGTGGTAAATTTTTTTGTGAAAGGTAAATTTATAATCCACTCAAATTCAAAACCACTCTTATTTACATGTTATAATCTATTATCCATTCAAAATAAAGATGTGTAATAAAGACATCATTAAAATTAACACTTTAATCGATGTGGGCATGGAAAATGGTTGATCTCTCAAATAAAGCTTCAAGCACATGATGAATTATGAAATATCATGTAATAAAAATATACAATAATGTAATCAACGGTGTATAAAGAAGATTATATGCACTATTTTATGTGGAGTATGTGCATTACCCAAACGTGTATCCTGAGAATATTATTTGTGCATATACCTAATGATTGTAGTTACAGGCTATCAATGTTTTTTTCTAATATATTTTGAGAGAAAAATGTTATTGAGATTGATTTTCTTATAAAATATATAATTAAAAGTGGAAAGTAACAAACTATAAAAAAAATTCTTAACATATATTTAAAAATTTCCATCAATACGTATTCATTGGGAGGGTATTTTATATGAAGCTAAATGTAAGGACGAATTCTGATTTTAATGTAACAAGCTATACTTCTAATCCCTCAGCAAAAATAATTTATATTAAGGATCCTAGGTGAACTACATTATCCTACGTTTCAACCAAATATACAAAATCATTTTTAGTCAAGATCCAATTTAATATTAGCTCTTTGCTCCATGAAAATCTAAAACAATTCCAAGAGTAGATATAGAATGTTCTGTATTCTTATTTATTATTTGTATTCAACTTATATCTGTATTTTATTATTTATCCTAGCTTCTTTGTTTATATAAGTATTTTCAATTTTTTATTTTTTTAAGTTCTTTCTTGAAAAGTGTCGCGTATGCGGCATTGTCGTTTTCATGGTGGCAAGTAGGCATCATAGGAGTCATTGTTTCTTTGTCCTCGACTTCCGACTTTATTCTTTCTTTGTCCTCAGCTTCTGACTTCATTGTTTCTTTTTCCTCAACTGCAGACTCCAAGTTCAACATTACTCTGGTCTTTCTCACCATCTTGTCAGATTCATCTTCGGGTGTGAAATCAGGGAAAGAATTGTGGAGAATGGACATCATTACAAAATTCTTGTGCAGGCTTTCGACGTTGTTCCCGACCTTAGATGGTTTCCTGCACCTGGGGCACAACATTCCTTACAGAAATCGTGTCCACATTGAAGCATCATCAGAACCCTATCCTCTTCATTGTATGTCATCTGACAAACATAACAACCCGAGGGATTCATCTTTGTTGGAGATAAGGTATCCAATTTCAATGTTGGTATGGTAACATAAATAATGAATCAACAATTATTTCCAAGTAACACTGGGATTCGAAAAATAATCTATAAACGTCCACCATCCACCAAATCCTCTGCGCATTTCACTGCATCCTTCTGCCCGGTTACAAAATATATTAATAAATAACAATCGCAGCCCCACATAAGGACTAGTGATCTTATAATAATAACAATTACAATATTAATCCAGTATTTGTTCTTTCAAATCACATTTTATCCAAAACCTTCGAATTGCAGTTCTTCGCAGGGCCACGACACACCAAAATGGAACAACGCTTTCTTTCTGACAATGAGAGCACAAAACCCCTCCAGGGAACAAACCAAAAATAAAATAAAATTGATGCACTTAAATATGGGTTAACAAATGAAATAATGGAATGTTGGAATATTGAGAATTCCAAACAAAGGAGAATAAGCTCCCCTCTTCAACACAGAGAGATTACAAATTCTTTTCAACAGGAGACAGAGTTTTCAGCAATTTAAAACAACTTCTATTTCTTCAAAAATAAACTGATACAAATCTTCCTCTTCACCGTGAGGGATTCTCAACATACATATATAGGACTCGCTGGCTGCATCAATATATTTCCTCTTTTAAATACAAACTCAGGTGCCATTCTCCGCCCGCGCTTCACACACAGTCAATGGCAATGCTACACAATGGAATTCAAAATATTACCATACACGCGGGCCTTTTTACATCATATATATATGTGGCGCGCGGTCAAAAACATAAAACATCAATACAAAGAAAAACATTACAAAAACTAAACTTTAACCCGGAGCGACGTATAAAAGGTGGGGACCACATGGCACAATCGGTGATCGGCAATCGCAAGTAACAAAACAAGTGCAATCGGAGGTCACAATGAAAAAGTTCCGATTGTGATCCATAACCGGATGCGATTACACATATCAACTCCAGCTTATAATATCAATCGGGTCCGCCACTCTAATCGCACCAAAAAAAACAAAGCCATGCGATCGATCGGAAGTTCTGATTTCGATTACAACGGACGCAATGGCCCGATATAAAACATGGCATATAAATCGATTGTCCATACCTAATCGCATCGACTAAACAAATAGAAAAGCTCCGATTAAGTATTGGATTATTGGATGCGACAAGGCGATAAAATATGGTGTATAATATACAATCGAACCGCTTTCAATCTATGGTCATAACATGTCTCAAGCCCGATTGAGCTCTATGATGAAACCGTTTATCTATCTCAGTGTTCGCCAATGCGGGTCAAGTGGACCCATGGGCCTTCAAGTATAATATGAGGGCTTATTTATATATGTTTCGATTGCTGACAAAGATACAAATGCCTGCTTATAACTCTGCCATATCAACAAGACACTTGGATCTTCGGATCATTTATATTGCGATTGCGATTTGCGATTGAATCGCATCGCATCGCGACTTCACATCTGCAAGACATTTGAGTTATGAAACTTATATGAACCATGATTTGCGATTGCGATTAGATCGCATCGCATCTCATCCTCTTCATCAACAAGACACTGTTTTCAAACTAACTTTGGTTGTTGAGGGCTTTAAAGCCCGAAATGAATGTCTTAACTCAATCTGCCCCTCCGTAAAGCTAATCTCTGTTCTTCCGTAGACAAAAAACGGCTCTGCCCATCACAGAGTTAATTCTTCTGCAATCCGTGGCTGCGGCCCATAAGGAGTAAATTCATCTCCATTCTTCTTCAATGCAGAGTGCTGTGCACTCAAAATTCTGCTGCCTCTGTGTACTCGTTTTCTTCCTGCCCAAAGGCATGGCAGGTGACTTTAATATTTCAACACTCCCCCTTAAAGTCAGATGCTGGGTTATCCATCATACCCAGGCATTCTCTTAGAAATTCAAATGTTTTCTGTCCCAATGGTTTAGTTAAAATATCTGCATACTGCTCCTCTGTTTTACAATGCTGTAAAACAACTTCACCATTATTCACCAATTCTCTGATATAATGATACTTTGTGTCTATGTGCTTTGTTCTTTTATGAAACAAAGAATTCTTTGACAATGCAATAGCTGAGCTATTGTCACAATAAATCACAGTGCCCTTTACCTGTTCTTGGCACAAACTTCTCAACATCCTTCTCATCCAAATTGCTTGACACGCTGCTGCTGTAGCTGCCACATATTCTGCCTCTGCTGTAGACAATGCTACAATAGGCTGTTTCTTAGAAGCCTATGAAATGGCTCCTGAACCCATATGAAAAACATAACCGAAAGTGATCTTCCGATCATCTACACTTCCAGCCCAATCACTGTCAGTGTATCCAACTAATTCTGAATTTTCTGAAGTAGTATATAAAATACCAAATCCTTTTGTTCCTTTCACATACCTCAGAATTCTCTTTGCTGCTTGCCAATGTGCTTCTTTTGGCTTTTCCATAAATCTGGAAATTAAACTAACATCATGCATAATATCCGGCCTGGTTGCAGTCAAATACATGAGGCTGCCAACTATGCTTTTATATAAACTTGGATCAACATCCTTGCTGCTGTCCTCTCTGCTGAGTTTTAATCCCATTACTGTGGGAGTGATTGATGCTTTGCACTCTTGCATGTTAAATCTTTCTAGAACTTGATTCACATACTTTGCTTGAGAAATAAAAATTCCTTTTTCACCTTGCTCCACTTCTATTCCCAAGAAGTATCTTAATAAACCCATGTCAGTCATTTCAAATTCATCTTTCATGACTGTTTTAAAATTTCCAACAAGGTAATCATCATTACCTGTAAAAATTAGATCATCAACAGAAATAAAAATTCCTTTTTCACCTTGCTCCACTTCTATTCCCAAGAAGTATCTTAATAAACTCATCTCAGTCATTTCAAATTCATCTTTCATGACTGTTTTAAAATTTTCAACAAGGTAATCATCATTACCTGTAAAAATTAAATCATCAACATATAAGACAATAATCAATAACTTACCATCCTTTTCTTTAATGTAGAGGGTGGGTTCTCCCTCACACTTTTCAAATCCATTCTCCAATAGATAAGAATCTATTCTGCTGTACCATGCTCTTGGTGCTTGTTTCAGCCCATAAAGAGCTTTCTTCAATTTACAGATCTTATGCTCTTGGCCTTTCTTCTCATATCCAAGAGGCTGTTCCACATATACCTCTTCCATTAAAACTCCATTGAAAAATGCGGATTTTACATCCATTTGATATACTTTCCATCTATTTTGTGCTGCTATGGACAGCACTGCTCTTACAGTCTCCATTCTTGCAACTGGTGCAAAAGTTTCTTCATAATCAATCCCTTGCTTTTGCTTATATCCTTTGACAACAAGTCTAGCCTTGTGTCTTTCTATTTTTCCTTCAGCATTACCTCTTCCATTAAAACTCCATTTAAAAATGCGGATTTTACATCCATTTGATATACTTTCCATTTGTTTTGTGCTGCTATGGACAGCACTGCTCTTACCGTTTCCATTCTTGCAACTGGTGCAAAAGTTTCTTCATAATCAATCCCTTGCTTCTGCTTATATCCTTTGACAACAAGTCTGGCCTTGTGTCTTTCTATTTTTCCTTCAGCATTGCTTTTGGTCTTATAGACCCATTTAACTCCAATGACTTCCTTTCCTTCTGGGAGATCAACTAACTCCCATGTTCTATTCTTCTCTATGGCTTTAATTTCTTCATCCATAGCTTCTATCCATTTTCTATCTTTAATAGCATCTTCAAAATGAATAGGATCATCAACTTGACAATACAAAGCAAATAAGGAATTCATACCTTCGTTTGCTTCTCCTTGATCATAGATTTCTCTAAGGCTTCTGAATCTTGTTCCTCTTTCACTTGGTGTAGCTGTGCTTGATGAAGCACTTAATTCTGCTCCTTGTGGTGTACTCGGTGAACCACTGCCGATTCTTCTCAAGGGTGTTCTTGCTGCCGCTTGAGGCGTCCCATGCTGGCCTTGCGCTGCTGGAGGTTGTGCAATGGATGGGTTATTAATCTCAACCACATCTGCATCATCTTCATCATGAGATAAACAGTTTTTGACATTGACTGTTTTCTCAATGCTTCCATCCCACGCTTCTTCTTCGATAAATTGCACATCTATGCTAATTACAAACTTCTTTGTGGATGGGTTATACAGTCTGTATCCTTTGGAATCTTCACAATATCCAAGGAAAATGCACTTCTCCCCCTTACTATCCAACTTCTTTCTCAATTTTTCTGGAATGTGTACATATGCTACACACCCAAAAACTCTCATGTGGGTGACTCCCTGTTTTCTGCCACTCCACGCTTCTTCTAGAACTTTGTTCATCACTGCTTTTGTGGGGCATCTATTTAAAATATACGCAACACAGTTTGCTGCTTCTGCCCAATACTCATTCGGCAAGTGCTTTTCCTTTAGCATACTTCTCACCATCTCCATTGTGGTTCGATTCTTCCTTTCAGCAACTCCATTCTGTTGCGGCGTGTACCTGGTGGTAAACTGCTTGTGTATGCCGTTCTCTCTGCAAAAACACAGAAATTCTTTTGATATGTATTCTCCTCCTCTGTCAGTTCTGAGGACTTTAATGTGAAGTCCGCTCTGTTTTTCTACAAGAGCTTTAAATTGACAAAATTTCTGAAAGACTTCGCTTTTATATTTCAGAAAATAAACCCACACTTTTCGTGTGAAATCATCAATGAAGGTCAGCATGTAAATGCTGCTTGAAACAGATGCTGTTTGCATCGGCCCACATAAATCTGAGTGGATTATCTCCAAAGGTGCTTTTGCCCTTATGCTTTTCCCTGAAGGAAAATTTTCTCTGTGTTGCTTTCCCAAGATACAGCCTTCACATAGGCTGTCAGGCTTTTCAATCAATGGTAAACCTCTTACCATTCCTTTACGTCTCAAATAAATTCAAGCCTCCGATTTAGATGTCCAAATCTCGAGATGCCATAACCGAGTTTTCATCTTAACCTATTACCGAAAGGCTTCTTGAGTTACGGTACACGCATTATCTTTTCTTTCAAGTCAATGTTGAGCTTAGCGGAAACATTCTATTATGAATATTTGGATCTGTGATAATTTTCTAACAGAGGAATATCTCTTATATTGCATCATCTTTGAATATAACTTGTAACATGCATTTATGAAATTTAACGCTCAAAAAGATTACATTTCAGACACGAACATAATACACATCGGGAACAAATTTTTCTCCCCATTCCTTGCACGCATACTTACTGCCTTGCTTTCCCTTTGGCCAGATTTTAGTATGGAGTCCTGTGGTCTTGATTTATTATCTTCATCTAGATTGGCAAACATTGCTTTGTTGCCAGTCATATGATTACTACAACCTGAATCTAAGAACCAAACATCATCATCTTTGTCTTGTGCTACATTACAGGCTAATAGCACATTACTTGGTTTCTTTTCCTCTTTTGCTACATTAGCATTCTGCCTATTTTTCATGTCATTTTGCTTCTTTCTACATTCATTGGCATAGTGCCCATATTTCTTGCAATAATGACACTGGACATTGGATTTGTCATACCTTTGTCCTTGAGCATGTTGGTGTTGATGTCCACCTTGCTGGCTGTTGCATTGGCCGTGGCTCTGGCTTTGACTGTTGCTCCTTATGTGAATGTGAAGAGCTGTTCCTTCCACCTCTATTCTGGCTTCTGCCTCTTCCTCTTCCTTTTCTTGTCCTCTTCCTCTTCCTGAAGGCATCTGGGTCTTGAAGGCATGCTCAAGAGATGAATGTTCATCTCTGCTCAATCTTTGTTCATGAGTTATCAGCGAGGCATGAAGTTCATCCACTGTGAACTGTGAGAGATCTTTGGTCTCTTCTATGGTGGTAACAATAACATCAAACTTTGAGGGTAAGCATCTCAAAAGTTTCTCCACAATCCTCCTTTCTTCAAGAGTTTCTCCATGGGATCTTATCTGATTGACAATCCCAATCACATGTGTAAAAAATGTGTCAACACTGTCTGACTCTTTCATGCAAAGAGTTTCAAAATCTCTTCTCAGCAATTGAAGTTTTGCTGTTTTAACTTTCTCCATACCTTGATAGGCTACTTTCAGAGTTTCCCATGCCTCCTTGGATTTCTTAGCTGCTTCTCTCCTTGGAAACACACTCTCATTTATAGCTTGATACAAACAGAAGAGAGCTTTGGCATCCTTCTTCCTATTATTATTCAATACATCTTTCTCTGCTTGAGTTAAGGCATTAAAAGCCTGCTCATCAGCTGGTTCTGTGAAACCATCTTCTACTAGTTCCCACAAGTCTTGTGAGACAAACATGGCTCTCATGGTAATGGCCCAATAATCATAGTTCTTTCCATTAAACTGTGGAAGCTGAACACTTCCAAGATTCATACCAGTGCTTGGTCCAACCATTGCTTCTTAAACTGAACTCAGACTTTAAACAAACTGTCTTTCCTTCACTGAAAGAACAACTTCTTTAAACAATAAATAACTGCTCTTTTATCTTTGAGAAATACCTGACCTTGACTTCTGTTGAGCTTTTCACGCTGTTGGAGAGAAACACTGCAACATGTCTTCTTCTTCAGCTTCTTTGAAATCTTCAAAGAGCCTGAACTAGCTCCGATACCATGTTGGAATTATTGGAAATTCCAAGCAAACAGTGGAGAGAATATAAACTCCCCTCTACAACACAGAGATGTTTAAAACAGAAATTTTAATTTGCAGACAGAGATGGCATGGAATGCTTTCTATTTCATTAAACAAACTAAAAACAACTGTTACAAATTCTTCCTCAACAGTGAGGGATTCACCAAATATGTATGACTGCTACAGACGCAGTGCTAAACAAAACAACTCTCTGTCTCTCTTCAAGAATGCACTAACAGTGCTCTCTGTTCTTCTTACTGTGTTTTTCTTCTTGCCTGCGGGCTCACACAGCGGTTCACAATACAATACTCAACTAAAAAAAAACTAACTTCACGGGTATTTTTCTTTTATATATGTGGCGCGGCGGTCATAAAACATAAAAACAAAATACATAGGAAAACATTACAAAAATATGAAAAACTTTATATGGCGCGACATATAAAAGTGGGGACCACTTTCACAGTCGGCAATCGACAATCGGCAAATGACTTGACAACAAACTTTGTGATCCGCTCAATCTTTCGATTGCGATCACACCATGGACTCGATGGCCCGATATTAAATCCGCTGTATAAGTCTGTCGGATCCGCGCTTTAAACAAAACGCGTTGCAAAACAAACAAACCTTCGATCCTTCGATTGCGATTGGAAACACGGGCTCGATCTTCCGCTTGCGATTGGAAACACGAGCGCTCTCCGATTTAAACCTTGTGATTACGATGTTGCTATTGCAATAAGATACCGCCACGTGGTCTTGTGGACCCACGGGCCTCCGCTGCTGTGGGGCGATTATTATATATATGTTTCGTTTATATTAAACGTTCCGCTTTGCGGAACTCTCCCATATCAACAAGACACTGCTCCAACATAGCTTTCTGATTCCGATTCCGATTGGCATATAAATAGTGGGGACCACTTGTCCCGCCAATTCAAAAATAAAAGGACTTCCGCCTGTTAAAACAATTTCCATTCATTCTGGTTGTTGAGGACTTTAAAGCCCGAAACGACTGTTTTTAATTTAGTCTGCTCCTCCGTAGAAAAGATCTACGAAAATCTTCGTCCTTCCACTGTGAAGAACGACTCCGCCCATCACTGAGTTAATTTCATCTGCCATCTGTGGCTGCGGCCCATCAAAATTTAATTCATTCTTATGGATTCACCAACATTCTTCAATACAGAGTGATGCGCACTCAATCTTTGTTTCTGCTGCTGTTGCTGCCTTTGTCCTTTGTTCTTTGTTCTTCCTGCCCAAGGCACGGCAGGTGACTTTAATATTTCAACACTCCCCCTTAAAGTCAGCGGCTGGGTTATTCATCATACCCAAGCATTCTCTTAGAAATTCAAAGGTCTTCTGTCCCAATGGTTTAGTTAAAATATCTGCATATTGCTCCTTGGTTTTACAATGCTGTAAAACAACTTCACCATTATTCACCAATTCTCTGATATAATGATACTTTGTGTCTATGTGCTTTGTTCTTTTATGAAACACAGAATTCTTTGACAATGCAATAGCTGAGCTATTGTCACAATAAATCACTGTCCCTTTTACCTGTTCTTGACATAGACTTCTCAACATCCTTCTCATCCAAATTACTTGACACGCTGCTGCTGTAGCTGCCACATATTCTGCCTCTGCTGTAGACAATGCTACAATAGGCTGTTTCTTGGAAGCCCATGAAATGGCTCCTGAACCCATATGAAAAATATAACCGGAAGTGCTCTTCCGATCATCTACACTTCCAGCCCAATCACTGTCAATGTATCCAACTAATTCTGAATTTTCTGAAGTAGTATATAAAATACCAAATCCTTTTGTTCCTTTCACATACCTCAGAATTCTCTTTGCTGATTGCCAATGTGCTTCTTTTGGCTTTTCCATAAATCTGGAAATTAAACTAACAGCATGCATAATATCCGGCCTAGTTGCAGTCAAATACATGAGGCTGCCAACTATGCTTTTATATAAGCTTGGATCAAAATCCTTGCTGTTGTCATTCTTACTCAACTTCAATCCCATTACTGTGGGATTAATTGCTGCTTTGCACTCCTGCATGTTAAATCTTTCTAGAACTTGATTCACATACTTTGCTTGAGAAATGAAAATTCCTTTTCTATTTTGTTCTACTTCTATTGCCAAGAAGTATCTTAACAAACCCATGTCAGTCATTTCAAATTCATCTTTCATGACTGTTTTAAAATTTTCAACAAGGTAATCATCATTACCTGTAAAAATTAAATCATCAACATATAAGACAACAATCAATAACATATCCTTACTATCTTTGATGTAGGGTGGTGTAGTTCTCCCTCATTTTCAAATCCATTCTCTGATAGATGAATCTAATCCCTGCATTGCCTCTATGCTCTTGGTGCTTGTTTAAGCCTATATAGAGCTTTATTCAACTTGCATACTTTGTGCTCTTGGCCTTTCTTATATCATATCCATCAGTACATTCAAATATCACCTCTTCCATTAAACTCCATTTTAAAAATACGGATTTTACATCCATTTGATATACTTTCCATTTATTTTGTCTTTTTGCTATGGACTTAACCTTTGCTCTTCTAGTCTCCCATTCTTGCAATGAATTTTAAAAGTTTCATCATGTTCAATCCCTTATGCCTTATATCCTTTAATGACAAATGCAGCCTTGTGTCTTTCTATTTTTCCTTGACTGTATTCACTCTGGTCTTGTATACCCAAATAACTTTAATGACTTCTTTACCTTAAAGTGAATCAAGCAACTCCCTCTTATTCTTTTCTATGGCTTTAATTTCATCATCCATAGCTTCTATCCATTTTCTATCTTTAATAGCATCTTCAAAATGAATAGGATCATCAACTTGACAATACAAATCAAATAAGGAATTCATACCTTCATCTGCTGCTCCTTGCTCATAGATTTCTCTGAGACTTCTGAACTTTGTTCCTCTGTCACTTGGTGTAGCCATGCTTGATGAAGCACTCGATTCTGCTCCTTGTGGTGTACTCGGTGAACCACTGCCGATTCTTCTCAAGGGTGTTCTTACTGCCGCTTGAGGCCTCCCTTGCTGTCCTTGCGCTGCTGGAGGTTGTGCAATGGATGGGTTATTAATCTCAACCACATCTACATCATCTTCATCATGAGATAAACAGTTTTTGACATTGAATGTTTTCTCAATGCTTCCATCCCACGCTTCCTCTTCGATGAATTGCACATCTCTGCTAATTACAAACTTCTTTGTGGATGGGGTATACAGTCTGTATCCTTTGGAATCTTCGCAATATCCAAGGAAAATGCACTTCTCCCCCTTACTATCCAACTTCTTTCTCAATTTGTCTGGAATTTGTGCGTATGCCACACACCCAAAAACTCTCATGTGGGTGACTCCCTGTTTTCTGCCACTCCACGCTTCTTTTGGAACTTTGTTCATCACCACTTTTGTTGGACATCTATTTAAAATGTATACAACACAGTTTGCTGCTTCTGCCCAATATTCATTCGGCAAGTGCTTTGCCTTTAGCATACTTCTCACCATCTCCATTATCGTTCGATTCTTCCTTTCAGCAACTCCATTCTGTTGCGGCTGGTACCTGCTGGTAAACTGCTTGTGTATGCCGTTCTCTCTGCAAAAACGCAGAAATTCTTTTGATATGTATTCTCCTCCTCTGTCAGTTCTGAGGATTTTAATGTGAAGTCCGCTCTGTTTTTCTACAAGAGCTTTAAAATGACGAAATTTCTGAAAGACTTCGCTTTTATATTTTAGAAAATAGACCCACACTTTTCGAGTGAAGTCATCAATGAAAGTCAGCATGTAATTGCTGCCCAAAACAGATGCTGTTTGCATCGGCCCACATAAATATGAGTGGATTATCTCCAAAGGTCCTTTCGCCCTTATGCTTTTCCCTGAAGGAAAATTTTCTCTGTGTTGCTTTCCCAAGATGTAGCCTTCACATAGGCTGTCAAGCTTTTCAATAAATGGTAAACCTCTTACCATTCCTTTTCTGTGCAGCAAATTTAATCCTCCGAAATTGAGATGTCCAAATCTCAAATTCCATAACCAATTTTCATCCTTCTCTTCCTTCTCGAAGGTCTCTTGTGTTACAGCTGCTACATTCTTTACTTTTCCTTTCAAGTCAATGTTGAGCTTGAGTGGAAACATCCTATTGCTGGTCATTTGGATTTCAGCAATAATTTTCTTGCTTGGAGGAATATCTCTTATGGTGCACACATCATCTTTGAATATAACATTGTAACCTTTGTTTATGAGCTGCCCAACGCTCAAAAGATTACATTTCAGACCTGGAACATAATACACATCAGGAACAAATTTTTGCTCCCCATTTCTGGCCCGAATACTTACTCTGCCTTTCCCTTTGACAGAGATTTTAGTATCAGTCCCCGTGGTCACTTCAGATTTGACTTCTTCATCAAGATTGGCAAACATTGCTCTGTTGCCAGTCATTTGATTACTACATCCAGAATCTAAGAACCAGACATCATCAACTTTATCTTGTGCTACACTACAAGCTAACAACACATTACTTGGGTTCTTTTCTTCTTTTGCTACATTAGCATTCTACCTATTCTTCATGTCATTTTGCTTCTTTCTACATTCATTGGCATAATGCCCATATTTCTTGCAATAATGACAATGGACATTAGATTTGTCATACCTTTGTCCTTGAGCATGCTGGTATTGGTGTCCACCTTGCTGGCTATTGCATTGGCCGTGGCTCTGGCTTTGACTGTTGCTCCTTCCATGTGAATGTGAAGAGCTGTCTCTTCCGCCTCTATTCTGGCTTCTGCATCTTCCTCTTCCTTTTCTTTGACCTCTGCCTCTTCCTGAAGGCATTTGGGTCTTGAAGGCGTGCTCAAGAGATGAGTGTTCATCTCTGCTCAATCTTTGTTCATGAGTTATTAGTGAGGCATGAAGTTCATCCACTGTGAACTGTGAGAGATCTTTGGTCTCTTCTATGGTGGTTACAATAATATCAAACTTTGAGGGTAAGAATCTCAAAAGTTTCTCCACAATCCTTCTATCTTCAAGAGTTTCTCCATGGGATCTTATCTGATTGACAATCCCAATCACATGTGTAAAGAATGTGTCAACACTGTCTGACTCTTTCATGCAAAGAGTTTCAAAATCTCTTCTCAGCAAGCTGACTTTTTTTTCTGTTTTAACTCTCCATACCTTGATAGGCCCACTTTTGAGTTTCCCATACCTCCTTGGTTTCTTACATTCTTTGCTATCCTTGGAAACACACTCTCATTTACGACAGTACAAGCAGAAGAGAAGGCTTTTGCATCCTTCTTCCTATTATTCTTCAATACATCTTTCTCTGCTTGAGTTAAGGTATTAAAAGCCTGCTCATCAGCTGGTTCTGTGAAACCATCTTCTACTAGTTCCCACAAGTCTTGTGAGACAAACAGGGATCTCATGGTAATGGCCCAATAATCATAGTTTTTTCCATTAAAATGTGGAAGCTGAACACTTCCAAGATTCATACCCGTACTTGGTCCAGCCATTGCTTCTTAAAATGAACTCAGACTTTAACCAAACTGTCTTTCCTTCTTGAAAGAAAAAACTCCTTTAAACAATAAACAACTGCTCTTTTATCTTGTGAAATACCTAACTTTTGACTTCTGTTGAGCTTTTCACGCTGCTGGAGAGAAACCCTGCAACAGGTCTTCTTCTACAGCTTCTTTGAAATCTTCAAAGAGCCTGAACTAGCTCTGATACCATGTTGGAATTTTGGGAAATTCCAAGCAAACAGTGGAGAGAATATAAACTCCCCTCTACAACACAGAGTAATTTAAACAACTTGACAGGAGACAGAGTTTTTAGGACTTTAAAACAAATTTCTATTCCTTTAAAAAACTGATACAGATTCTTCCTCTAAACAGAGGGATGAACAGCTACAGTGACTGCTGCAGACGCAGTGCACAGAACTTCAAAACAATGCTCTCTGTCTCTCTCAAAAACGCACAAAACAGTGCTGTAATGGTCTTACTGTGTTTTCTTCTTGCCTGCGGGCTCACACTGCGGTTCACAATACAATACCATGCATTTCATTTGGCTCTCGGGCCTTTTCCTTTTTATATGCCGCGCATATATTAAACATTACAATAAAAAACTATATTAAAACTTAAATCAAAGAAATGAAACTAAATACAAAGGAAAACCTTTGCGGAACTAATAAAAATATGAAATGCCAGACGTACGAGTGGGGGCCACTACGCAGTCGGCAATCGACAATCGACAATCGGCAAAAGTCTTGACAACAAACTTTGTGATACATTCAATCTTTCGATTGTGATCACACTATGGACTCGATGGCCCGATATTAAATCCGCCATATAAGACCGTCGGATCCGCGCTTTAAACAAAACGCGCTGCAAAACAAACAAACCTCCGATCCTTCGATTGCGATCGAATCCGCCTTGATCGGGGCACACAATAAAATCCCGCCGATTTAAACCTTGCGATTACGCTGTTGCGATTGCAATAAGATACCGCCACATGGTCTTGTGGACCCACGGGCCTCCGCTGCTGTGGGGGTGATTTATGTATAAGTTTCAATGTATTAAACGTTTCGCTTTGCGGAACTCTCCCATATCAACAAGACACTGCTCCAACATAACTTTCGGATTCCGATTCCGATTGGCATATAAATGGTGGGGACCACTTGTCCCACCAATTCAAAAATAAAAGGACTTCCGCCTGTTTCTCTTCATTCTGGTTGTTGAGGACTTTAAAGCCCGAAACGACTGTTTTTAATTACTCTGCTCCTCTGTAGAAAAGATCTTCGAAAAATCTTCATCCTTCCACTGTGAAGAATGGCTCTGTCCATCACTAAGTTAATTTCCTGCGCAGCATTGTGAGTGGGCATTCCCATCAAAATTAAATTATTTCTTACGGACTCACCTAAACTCTCTTCATCTGAGTAGTCGCCTCAATCTCTGTTCTAACTGCTACTGCTGCTTTGCCTTGCATCTTCTGTTCTTTTCATTATCACCACTTGCCCAAGGCACGGCAGGTGACTTTAATATTTCAACACTCCCCCTTAAAGTCAGCTGTTGGGTTGTTCATCATACCCAGGCATTTTCTTAGAAATTCAAATGTATTTTGTCCCAATGGTTTAGTTAAAATATCTGCATATTGCTCCTCTGTTTTACAATGCTGTAAAACAACTTCACCATTATTCACCAATTCTCTGATATAATGATACTTTGTGTCTATGTGCTTTGTTCTTTTATGAAACACAGAATTCTTTGATAATGCAATAGCTGAGCTATTGTCACAATAAATCACGGTGCCCTTTACCTGTTCTTGGCACAAATTTCTCAACATCCTTCTCATCCAAATTGCTTGACACGCTGCTGCTGTAGCTGCCACATATTCTGCCTCTGTTGTAGACAATGCTACAATAGGTTGTTTCTTGGAAGCCCGTGAAATGGCTCCTGAACCCATATGAAAAACATAACCGGAAGTGCTCTTCCGATCATCTACACTTCCAGCCCAATCACTGTCAGTGTATCCAACCAATTCCGAATTTTCTGAAGTAGTATATAAAATACCAAATCCTTTTGTTCCTTTCACATACCTCAGAATTCTCTTTGCTGCTTGCCAATGTGCTTCTTTTGGCTTCTCCATAAATCTGGAAATTAAGCTAACAACATGCATAATATCTAGCCTAGTTGCAGTCAAATACATGAGGCTGCCAACTATGCTTTTATACAAGCTTGGATCGAAATCCTTGCTGCTGTCATTCTTACTCAACTTCAATCCCATTACTGTGGGAGTAATTGCACTCCTGCATGTTAAATCTTTCTAGAACTTGATTCACATACTTTGCTTGAGAAATAAAATTCCTTTCTCACCTTGCTCCACTTCTATTCCCAAGAAGTATCTTAATAAACCCATGTCAGTCATTTCAAATTCATCTTTCATGACTGTTTTAAAATTTTCAACAAGGTAATCATCATTACCTGTAAAAATTAAATCATCAACATATAAGACAACAATCAATAACTTACTATCCTTTTCTTTGATGTAGAGGGTGGGTTCTCCCTCACAATTTTCAAATCCATTCTCCAATAGATAAGAATCTATTCTACTGTACCATGCTCTTGGTGCTTGTTTCAGCCCATAAAGAGCTTTCTTCAATTTACAGACCTTATGCTCTTGGCATTTCTTCTCATATCCAAGAGGTTGTTCCACATATACCTCGTCCATTAAAACTCCATTTAAAAATGCGGATTTTACATCCATTTGATATACTTTCCATTTATTTTGTGCTGCTATGGACAACACTGCTCTTACCGTCTCCATTCTTGCAACTGGTGCAAAAGTTTCTTCATAATCAATCCCTTGCTTTTGCTTATATCCTTTGACAACAAGTCTGGCCTTGTGTCTTTCTATTTTTCCTTCAGCATTGCTTTTGGTCTTGTATACCCATTTAACTCCAATGACTTCTTTACCTTCTGGGAGATCTACCAACTCCCATGTTCTATTCTTCTCTATGGCTTTAATTTCATCATCCATAGCTTCTATCCATTTTTTATCTTTAATTGCATCTTCAAAATGAATAGGATCATCAACTTGACAATACAAAGCGAATAAGGAATTCATACCTTCATCTACTTGTCCTTGCTCATAGATTTCTCTAAGGCTTCTGAATCTTGTTCCTCTTTCACTTGGTATAGCAGTGCTTGATGAAGCACTCGATTCTGCTCCTTGTGGTGTACTCGGTGATGTACTCCCACTTCTCAAGGGTGTTCTAGCTGCTGCTTGAGGCATCCCTTGATGTCCTTGCGCTGCTGGAGGTTGTGTAATGGATGGGTTATTAATCTCAACCACATCTGCATCATCTTCATCATGAGATAAACAGTTTTTGACATTGATTGTTTTCTCAATGCTTCCATCCCACGCTTCCTCTTCAATGAATTGTACATCTCTGCTTATTACAAACTTCTTTGTGGATGGGTTATACAATCTGTATCCTTTGGAATCTTCACAGTATCCAAGGAAAATGCACTTCTCCCCCTTACTATCCAACTTCTTTCTCAATTTGTCTGGAATGTGTGCATATGCTACACACCCAAAAACTCTCATGTGGGTGACTCCCTGTTTTCTGCCACTCCACGCTTCTTCTGGAACTTTGTTCATCACTGCTTTTGTAGGGCATCTATTCAAGATATATACAACACAATTTGCTGCTTCTGCCCAATACTCATTCGGCAAGTGCTTTGCCTTTAGCATAATTCTCACCATCTCCATTATGGTTTGATTCTTCCTTTCAGCAACTCCATTCTGTTGCGGCGTGTACCTGGTGGTAAACTACTTGTGTATGCCGTTCTCTCTGAAAAAACGCAGAAATTCTTTTGATATGTATTCTCCTCCTCTGTCAGTTCTGAGGACTTTAATGTCAAGTCCGCTCTGTTTTTCTACAAGAGCTTTAAAATGACAAAATTTCTGAAAGACTTCACTTTTATATTTTAGAAAATAGACCCACACTTTTCGAGTGAAGTCATCTATGAAAGTCAGCATGTAATTGCTGCCTGAAACAGATGTTGTTTGCATCGGCCCACATAAATCTGAGTGGATTATCTCCAAAGGTGCTTTCGCCCTTATGATTTTCCCTGAAGGAAAATTTTCTCTGTGTTGCTTTCCCAAGATGCAGCCTTCACATAGGCTGTCAGGCTTCTCTATCAGTGGTAAACCTCTTACCATTCCTTTTCTGTGCAGCAAATTTAATCCTCCGAAATTTAGATGTCCAAATCTCAGATGCCATAACCAGTTTTCATCTTTCTCTTCCTTCTGGAAGGCTTCTTGAGTTACAGCTGCAACATTCTTTCCTTTTCCTTTCAAGTCAATATTGAGCTTGAGTGGAAACATTCTATTGCTGGTCATTTGAATTCAGCAATAATTTTCTTACTTGGAGGAATATCTTTTATGGTGCACACATCATCTTTGAATATAACATTGTAACCTTTGTTTATGAGCTGCCCTACGCTCAAAAGATTACATTTCAGACCTGGAACATAATACACATCAGGGACAAATTTTTGCTCCCCATTCCTTGCACGAATACTTACTCTGCCTTTCCCTTTGACAGAGATTTTAGTATCAGTTCTTGTGGTCACTTCAGATTTAACTTCATCAAGATTGGCAAACATTGCTCTGTTGCCAGTCATGTGATTACTACATCCAGAATCTAAGAACCAAACATCATCTTCTTTATCTTGTGCTACATTACAAGCTAACAGCACATTACTTGGGTTCTTTTCCTCTGTTGCTACATTAGCATTCTGCCTATTCTTCATGTCATTTTGCTTCTTTCTACATTCATTGGCATAGTGCCCATATTTCTTGCAATAATGACACTGGACATTGGATTTGTCATACCTTTGTCCATGAGCATGTTGGTGTTGATGTCCACCTTGCTGGCTGTTGCATTGGCCGTGGCTCTGACCTTGACTGTCACTCCTTCCATGTGAATGTGAAGGGTTGTTCCTTCCACCTCTATTCTGGCTTCTGCCTCTTCCTCTTCCTTTACCTTGACCTCTTCCTCTTCCTGAAGGCATCTGAGTCTTGAAGGCGTTCTCTAGAGATGAGTTTTCATCTCTGCTCAATCTCTGTTCATGAGTTATCAGCGAGGCATGAAGTTCATCTACTATGAACTGTGAGAGATCTTTGGTCTCTTCTATGGTGGTAACAATAACATCAAACTTTGAGGGTAAGCATCTCAAAAGTTTCTCCACAATCCTCCTTTCTTCAAGAGTTTCTCCATGGGATCTTATCTGATTTACAATCCCAATCACATGTGTAAAGAATGTATCAACACTGTCTGACTCTTTCATGCAAAGAGTTTCAAAATCTCTTCTCAGCAATTGAAGTTTTGTTGTTTTAACTTTCTCCATACCTTGATAGGCTACTTTCAGAGTTTCCCATGCCTCCTTGGATTTCTTAGCTGCTGCTATCCTTGGAAACACACTCTCATTTACAGCTTGATACAAGCAGAAGAGAGCTTTGGCATCTTTCTTCCTATTATTGTTCAATACATCTTTCTCTGCTTGAGTTAAGGCATTAAAAGCCTGCTCATCAGTTGGTTCTGTGAAACCATCTTCTACTAGTTCCCACAAGTCTTGTGAAACAAACAGGGCTCTCATAGTAATGGCCCAATAATTATAGTTCTTTCCATTAAACTGTGGAAGCTGAACACTTCCAAGATTCGTACCAGTGCTTGGTGCAGCCATTGCTTCTTAAACTGAACTCAAACTTTAAACAAAATGTATTTCCTTTACTGAAAGAACAAACTCCTTTTAAATACAAATCAACACTATTATCTTTGAGAAATACCTGACCTTGACTTCTGTTGAGATTTTCACGCTGCTGGAGAGAAACGCTGCAACATGTCTTCTTCTTCAGCTTCTTTGAAATCTTCAAAGAGCCTAGACTAGCTCCGATACCATGTTGGAATTTTGGGAATTCCAAGCAAACAGAAATGGAGAGAATATAAACTCCTCACAACCTGGGAATATTTAAAACAAAATTTTAATTTGCGAGACGAAGTGGGTAAAATGCTTTCTATTTCATTAAACAAACTAAAAACAATTTGTTAAAATTCTTCCTCAACGAGTGAGGATTCTACCAAATATGTACATGTTGCCTGGAGACCTTGATGCTAAACAAAAACATAACTCTCTGTCTCTCTTGAGAATGCCTTAACAGTGCTCTACCACCCATTCTTCTTGCATGTTTTCTTCTTACTGCAGGCTCTTGCGTGATTCACAATAAAATCTTGTAATACATAACATGCCTGAGCCATTTTACTTTTATATGCCGCGCATATATTTTACATTACATATAAACCATATGAAAATTTAAATCAAAGAAATGAAATCAAATACAAAGGAAAACCTTTGCGGAACTATAAAATATGAAATGCTAGACGTACGAGTGGGGACCACTACGCAGTCGGCAATTGACAATCGGCAAACGGCTTGACAACAAACTTTGTGATCCGCCCAATCTTTCGATTGTGATTGGAAACACGGCTCCGATCTTCCGCTTGCGATCAGTCGGCAATCGACAATCAACGATCGGCAGTTGTCTTGACAACAAAATTTTGTGTTCCATTCAATCTTTCGATTGCGATTGGAACACGACCTCCGATCCTTCGATTGCGATCGGATCCGCCCTGATCGGGGCACACAATAAAATCCCGCCTATTTAAACCTTGCGATTACGCGGTTGCGATTGGAATAAGATACCGCCACGTGGCCTTGTGGACCCACGGGCCTCCGCTGCTGTGGGGGTGATTTATGTATGTTTCAATGTATTAAACGTTCCGCTTTGCGGAACTCTCCCACATCAACAAGACACTGCTCCAACATATCTTTCCAATTCCGATTGGCATATAAATGGTGGGGGCCACTTGTCCCGCCAATTCAAAAATAAAAGGACTTTCGCCTGTTTCTCTTCATTCTGGTTGTTGAGGACTTTAAAGCCCGAAACGACTGTTTTTTTAATTTAGTCTGCTCCTCCGTAGAAAATATCTATAGGAAATCTTCATTCCACTGCAAGACGGATCTGTCCATCTCCAAATTAAATTTCTTCTCTGCTGTTATGGCTGCGGCCCATCAAGAATTAAATTCATCCTTACGGATTCACCAACATTCTTCAATACAGAGTGCTGCGCACTCAGTCTCTGTTGTTGCTGTGGCTGCCTTTGTACTTTGTTCTTCTTGTCACTGCCCAAGGCACGGCAGGTGACTTTAATATTTCAACAACGTAGTAGTAAATATGAGAGTTGTTTTTAATTCTATTTTTGAAAAAGTTTTCAAATTTATTTTTCTGATTTAATTTATTCAAAATTAGATAAATATTTATTAAAATTACAAATTTAATTGATAAACTCTGCACAATCTAAATGCCTTGTAAACTTTTCAACATGCTTAAATATATGAATTGGTAAATATGTAATATCATCTCTACCATTTTGGAAATCAAAAGATATACCATTTAATTTAATATTTAATTTTTAATTAGTCACAGGATACTGCAATTTGCAAAATATAACAGTACAAGGTAAACGATTAAGCTTGTATTTATTATTCCTACTCTTAACTTGTACCATATGGATGTAAGCGTTAATGTGTGAATTTAATGTTCATTGAATACTTTGTTGGAGCGAAGAATACGTGCGACGAATTTCATGCATGTGTGCACATATACTCATCTCCCTCAAATCAACAATCATATAGCATAAGTCTTTCAACTCAACAATTATCTCGCTGGCAAAAGAGTGTTCTCATTGTACGTCGAGAAGAATGAAATTATTTTTTAATGTTTATTAGGTTAAGGTATAAAGTTGAATAAATTATTTTTAATATTTACGAGTGGAGATTAAAAAGTTAAAGATAATTTATTCAACCAATTGCTTATACATCTGATTTCTGTATTCAGTTCTTTTCCAACACCTGATCATATAAAACCTCACGATAATATTCAATCCTTTTCCTATAAAATCTCACAATAAACGCTGATGATATAGGTGACCTAATCTTTAAATGCTGAGATTGACTGATCGATGGACTCATTCATTATCAAGAGAATTGGGATGGATGCGGCGTGCAGGGGAGTACCCTATAATGGTTTGTATTTTCATGACGTTGAATAATGTTTCATAGTTTTTCTTGATTTAGAGTTGGACGTTGCTTTGAGTTAGAAGTTTGTCAATTGCAATGGCAAGGGACAGGTTGAGTGCTTTGGATAATACCTTAATCTCTTCTCATCTCCTTTCCAAACTTTCCTTGAGAGATGCAATCCGCTGTTCTATGCTCTCACGCAGATGGCGATGGCTTTGGACAATATTACCCCATCTGAAATTTGCGGATGACTGTTTTACCGAAGAAGTAGTTGATAATATTCTCTTCTTTCATTCTGCAGAGCTTGAAAGTTTGAAGATTTTTGGGTTCTATTCTGACAAAATGTTGTGGAAATGGATCAATTCTGCATCCCTTAAAAGAGTGAAACAAATCAGTCTTAAAGTAAAAAATCCTCCTACTTCTCTGTTTTACTGCGATTGTATCACTTTTCTGAACCTTTCCTGTTTGAAATTCACAGAGGTGCCGCCTCATTTTTGTGGTTTCAGATACCTTATAACCTGTTCTCTAATAGGGGTCTCCACCAAAGATGATATACTTGAAAAGCTTGTAGCAAAATGCCCCCTTCTTGAAAATTTAAGAATCGAATATTGTACTGGTCTGAGGGTTTTGAAAATTTGTGCGGTCAATCTCAGGTATTTAGGGTTTGAAGGAAATTACACTGCAGAGTCGGTGATGGTGAACTCCCCGAATCTTGTCGATGTGAGAGTACTGGATTGTAGCTATACATTGGATATGAATCTTAATTCATGCGCAGCTCTGCATTTTTACACAAACAATGACTTCGCACTTTGGTGCATTTCGGCCAGGGACTCCTTGAGAAAAATTAAGCTGTTTGGGTCGTGCATGCTTGTGACTTCTCTCACAGCTCTTAATTATTTTCATTACCTGGAAGAACTTATCATAGAAAGTATGGATAAGGTAAATACTTGAAGGTCTCATAGCTTTTTGCTTCAGTTTTGAGCATCTTGGTTTCATTAGAGAGGAGATTTACAAAGGAAATTTTTCCATGGCTGAACAGGTGGCAGGGTCAGACGCAGCAAACTTGATTCTTCGCTGCACAACCTAAAGAAGGTGCACGTAAGGGTTTCAAGCTATAATGGGAATGAAATTGCTCTCCTGGGTTGCCTTCTAAGAAGTGCTCCTTCTCTCCAAACAATGACACTTACATTACCCAGTTGCCCTCAATATATCCATGAGCAGAGATTCTTAAAGCAACTTTTGGGTTTGGAAAGATCTTCTGGGAAATCTTCGGTAATTATAACAGAAAACCATAGTGAATACTGCAAGGGCTGCCAGCGTTCTTCAGACGACCAGGATCAGGATGTGTCTTCATCTGCTGGTGAAGATAGGAACGAAGCTCAGAGAACGATAGATTTTCCAAAAACCCCAGTAGTTTCTTAGAAACAATTTTCAAAAGTGGCATTTTGGTATTTTGGTACTTCTGTGTGATTAAGCTTAGTTTTTGCTTCAATATTTTCATGATCAATATCTATGACATTTCACCTGTATTTCTGGAGTTTTGAAATCACTTCAACTTTATTTGGCATCTAGTTTTTGTTTTTGTGATGCTTGGAATTTGAGGAGAGTGTGTTCAGAACTTGATAACAGACAGTTGTTCTATTTGAAACTGTAAGAGAGACTTTCTTTTGGCATTTTCCATTAATAAAGCTGAGGGGTTTTATAACATTTTACATTCATAAATTTTGAAGTGAGAGCAATTTGATTCAAGTTTTTTGGTATGCCATGACCAAATAGTATTTAAATGTTTTCTGCCATTTCTTTTTCTTTCAAACTGTAATTATTGTAAACCTTTAGCTGAACGTCGAAAATTTTGTCTTTTTAAAAGCGTGCGGCATCACTGGAACTATTAGAAATCTGGTCTGTTGTACCATGGTTAAGAGCAAAATACAAATACTTCATAATCCTCTCATGAAAATGTATTATTTGAGGTTGTGTACATTCATTGATTGTTTTGAAAGCTGTTGGGCAGTATGCTCAGTTCAATAGATTACATTTTTCAGTTTTGGAAGTTTTACCCCAGCGTTTACTCATTTGACAAAATTTGTAATAATCCTGTATTGACCAAGTGCACCATTTCCTTGCATGCTGTAAGGGTGAAGGAACTTTTTAGATTTTAGTTATAAATGTTATTTTCTTATTGTTTTCGTAACTTATAATTTTAATATCATTTTAAAATTGAATGTGTAATAATCCTGTATTGACCAAGTGCACCATTTCCTTGCATGCTGTAAGGGTGAAGGAACTTTTTAGATTTTAGTTATAAATGTTATTTTTTTATTGTTTTCTTAACCTATAATTTTAATATCAATTTGAAATTGTGTACATTCGATTTTAGGACTTCTTTGAATAGGACCCAGCCATTAGGTTACTCATAATTAAAATGTATGATTTTTATCAAAAGATTGTAGAGAGGTATAGTTACGGTAGATTTAATATAATTAATTTTATGTGTTTTTCTTAAAATATGGTAGGTTTTAAATTCATATAGATATTATATATATTTTAGTAAATTTTAGCAATCAAATCATTGTATGGAGGAAGAATTTTATACACCAATTTAATTTATTGTTTTCATTTATTTTAAATTAGCAGTCATATAACTTAAATGATTTGGACATACTGATACATTTCCCATTAAGAGAATATTATTCTTTACAAAGTCATGAAAAATAAGTAAATTATAAATTTGTTTTCAATTAAACATATATACATTTAAAAAAATATTTATCATAAGGATTCTTAATTTATAAATAAACTTTGTTACAACATTATGGTTTACTAATACCACATGCTCAAAAACCTATAAACTGTGTTCATATTACATATGTTATATAAAAATTTTAGATTAATCAATTTAATTTAGATAAAATGGTACAACTTCTTCCAAAATAAATGTTACTCTTTAACATATGACTACCACCAAAAATATTGTAAAAAATTTTATGAAAAATATTTCCATACCATTTACTTAATAATTAAATTAAAATTATAAAAACTTTATACCAAAATAAACACACTTATCAACATAATTATTTATTAAAGAAAATTTCTTTCTATTGTAAGTCTTATAAAAATAAATATTTTCGAAATTATTTAAACCACTCCAAATATTTAATCGACTTCCCTAATAAAATAGTCATTCTATTCCATTATTTATTAATCATATCTATCATATCCAATTATGGTTATATAAACTTCAAAAGCTTTCCCAGAGCTTGAGTTTCCATTCAAATTTCAGTTAACCTACCTCTGAACTATGCATTTTGTGTCGTATGGATTTCATTTAACTTTCCTTGAATCTACCTATCAACTCTAAACAACTTTAAGTGTATCTACTTATCAACTCTAAACAAATATTCGTAAGGACTGCCATTCAATGTATGGAAAATATTAAAAACGTGATGCATTTTACCTACGAAATTATCGATTCCAAAATCCATTTTAGAATTCCAAATTTTGTAGGTTGGTTCATAATGTGTTTGATTATTTCAAATTAGCAAAAAAAAAAAAAACAAAAAAATTAAATACAAATTTAATATGAGTTGAAAGAGATCAATTTTTTTCAAATGCAAAAAAGTGCAAAATACAATGTTTAATTTTTCGTTATTTGAATTATATTTTTGAATGTTATATAGAGTATGTATAGGACGAAATACATATTTTAACCATAAAAATTATTTTTGACTTTTTAAAAATGATATATAATATATATATGATTGATATTAAAATAATTTATTTAATATGTGCATTGAAACATCTTATTAAGGAAAATTAAAATAAATTTTTTATTATTAATATATTTTAAGTATATGTCAATATTAATTTATATTAAAATATTTTATTTTAACATTTTTTTCTCTATATATATGGATATATAAGAAGTTGATATCGACATAAATTAGTTAACATAGATCTTCAAATAGTTTATTTAAATGTTAAGATTTAAATATCTTACTCACACATTGTTTTTTACTTCTAATTATTTTACAACATATTCATTTTTTTATTATAGCCTATATTATTTTTCTATTTAAAGTATAAATTTTCATTTTAATTTTAAAGAGGAAAGTGGTACTTCAACCGATGGAGATACCGACAAACTTACACATCCCTTCATATTGAGTTGTAGAATGAGCCTTTGGACTCAATTAACAAGAAACATGGTTTATAATAAATTTATAATATAATTTTTGTTTGTATATTAAAAAAAAAATCTTATAAATGTTAATATTTGTATTTAAGTTAAATAAATAATATTATAAATAAAACTATTTACAATATTTAGATAATTAATTTGGATTTTATTGATAAATTTTTTATAATTAAATATAAAATAATATTAACTTTTTCCAAAAATATTTGGTAACCTAAAATAATTAGTTAGTGGTTTGTAAGTGGATAAATTTTTATGCTATGGGTCTTAGGCTATTACTTTACTTCTTTAGATCTTAAAAAATGAGTTTCTAGTTACAAAAAGTAGTTTAGTTGTATAGCACTCGAGGACATGTTCAACTAATTATTAGTGACTAATGAGTTTCTAGTTACAAAAAGTAGTTTAGTTGTATAGCACTCGAGGACATGTTCAACTAATTATTAGTGACTACCTTGATTTGATTTTCAATAAAGTTATAAAGGTTATGTAGTATCCATAAGGACTTGTAAGGTTTGTTCAACTAATTATTAGTGTCTACCTTGATTTGATTTCCAATAAGGTTATAAGAGTTATGTAGTATCCATAGGTACTTGCAATATCTCTTTAACTAGTTATTAATGCTATATAATATCTATATGATATTATTCATTTCTATAATTATTTCTATCACTCCCATTTAATAAAGAAATGAGTTCTTTACAATTCCTAGTTTGTTTTAACATATATCATAGACTTAATCATTTTTAGTTGCTTCGTGAATATATTCACCATATTATCAAAATGATTTTTTTTATTTACAAAGTCCTGTTGAGTTTCAATATGCTTTGATTTTCCATGATATATTGGATTGTTTGACATATTTATTGAACCTTGATTCTCATATTCAATAGATATATGTGCTCATATCCTTTCCCACATTTCTTCAAGAATACACCTTAGTCAAATTGTTGCATAGGAAACATTGCAAAATGCTTTATACTTGGATTAAATAAAGGACAAGGAGATAGTTGATTGCTTCAGGTTACTTCAAGGCATAATTCTAGCTCTTATGATAAATACATATCTAGTTGTGGATTCTCATCATATAGATCTTCTGTCTAATGAAAATTTGAATAACCTATCAATTTAACATTCGAATGATTGGAATATTCAATATCAAAATTTACAATGCCTTTCAAGTATTGAATGACTCTCTTAGCTAGTTTCGAAAGATTATTAAGTGGTTTAGCCACGAATTAAATGAGTATCACTAAATATGTAATATGAGGCCTTGTTGTGGTTAAAATACTTATAATTCCCACCAATCATTTCAACCATGGTCAATTATGGTCCAATGTCATAGGGTTTACAATCATGTTCAACCATGGTCAATGATGGTCCAATGTCACATTGTGCCAAAGATTATCTTAATATGAAAATAACCATGGTCAACCATGTTTATTTTAGTATTTATAATATTTATCTTAGGTTTTTTATACCTTGGTTTATAATATTTATCCCTTGGGTTTAATATTATTCCCTTTGGTTTTTAGTATTAATCCTTTGTCTTCATTATTCCCTTGGGTTTATAATATCAATCCCTTATATTTATTAATCTAAGAGTTCATATTACTAGGGTATAATATTATTAATATGGTTTATAATATTAATCTTTGGGTTTAAACTAAATCCATTATGTTTATAACCGTAGTCAACATGGTCCATGGTCACATTATGACAAAGGTTTTCTCAATAATAAAAGCAACCAAGGATTATCTAAGTATGAAAATCAGCCATGGTCAACTATATTCCAATGTCGCATTGTGACCAATATTGTCTCAATATGAAAAAAACTATGGTCAACCATGGTCAATATGCATGGTCACATTGTAGCAAAGATTGTCTCGTGGTCCAACATCAGATTGTGACGACCATGGTCATGCATGGTCAACCATAGTCCAACGTCGTATTGTGGCAAAGATTGTCTCAATATGAAAATCAACTATGGGTAACCATTGTCCAATGTAAAATTGTGACAAAGTTTGCCTCAATAAGAAAATCAATTATGGTCAACCATAGTCCAACGTTGGATTGTGACAAATATTATTTCAAATGAAAATGAACCGTGGTCAACAATGGTCACCTATGTTTATTTTAGGGTTTATAATATTTATCCCTTAGTTTTAATATGGAAATCAACCATGGTCAACCATGGTCAAATGTTGCACTATGACAAATATTGTCTCAATATGAAAATCAGCTGTGGTAAAACATGATCAGTCATGTTATTTTAGGGTTTATAGTATTTATCTTAGGGTTTATAATATTAATACCTTGGGTTTAATATTACTCCATTGGGTTTTTAGTATTAATCTGTTGATTTTATTATTCCCTTGGGTTTATAATATTAATTTGTTGGGTTTATTAATCTAAGTGTTCATTTTCCTAGGGTGTAATATTTTTTTTTCTAAATAATATTAATCTATTAACAAAGGGATAAAATTACATCGTGACCGCAGTAAAAAACTATTGCCTTGGAGGAAGAAATATCATGAAAAACATATATGGAGACTGCCCTTTGACAGGGAAACCAGTCTGAAAAAGATAGCTAAAACCCACGCAGGGGACCAAGTTGTAATCTTCCTGAGTTTGCATGGAACCAAAATTATACAAAAAGAAGTCAGAAATCCTCATAACCGTATGCACATAAACATGCCCAATAGTTTGGGCCGCAGGGAAATAAAAAAGCCTTACAGTAAGCCTACTAATCATCTGGAAGTTCTTCAACAATACGACACCAACCTGAAGTAAGAAAATCTCTGGCAAGAGCATCCTCGGATTCTGAGGGACCTGGATCAACTGAAGCCATAACCACATCAGGAACGCTGCTAGCTGGAGCCTTCGAAACCTGCATCGACGCGGTGCCAACCCCCATCTGGAAGTTCGAAGTCTGGGCAAATTCCGCCCCGGGTCCTGCTGGATGTGCACTTGACTCCCCCAAGTGGGCTTCCTCATGGAAGACCACCGTAAAGAGAGCAGTAATTCTTGGGCAAATCAAGGAGCTGTTGAAGGTGAAGCGCGCGGAACAAGTAGTGGGTGGAGGCGAGGTGGCCGGAGGTCGGGGAGCAGGGGAGCTCCAGCAATGGCGTGTGTCAGGAAAACGCCCTCTCCCACTGCGAGTCCGAGGGTAGTGGCCAGTCAACATGCCGCTGGAGAGAGATGGCGAAACCGAAGAACGGTTGGACTGCGTGCTCGAAGGACGACCCCTAGTACCGCCTCTGCGGCTCCGCATTCTGTGGCGCAGACGAGGCATAGGGGGATCCAATTAAGACCAAATAGCAGCTATGGCAGGGGAATAACAATTCGCAAGGAGACCTGAGACCCGAGTAAAGTGCCAAGGGTCCAGTGGAGGCAGCACCACTATCGGACCAGAGCCTAGCTCCAAAAGAAAATCCTCCTCCAAGCAGCGTGAGACACTAGGTATGGTAAAACCGACACAATACAGATTGAAAGCATAATTGGGTCCAAAGACCAGATAGAAACGGACGCAGTGCGACTGAGACAACTCCACGGTAGGCTCACCGCCACCCCGCCATTTAACCTTCCCTCTCACGTATCATAAATCCCCCATCATAACTGAAGCATTGAAGTGAGCCGAGCAGGAGCAAGCGATGGCCGAAACCAGCGCGGTGGACGTGAGGTGAAGTACTGAACCATTTGAAACAGTGTCGTTGATATCTGTGAGGTGTAAATGCAACAATCTGTCGCACAAAAGCCAGAAATCCTCCATGTCCTGGGTGGGCAGGTGTCGGCCCACCTCGCCGCACCTCTGTCCCATCGAGTTAAACGTATGTCTGTACACTCGCATCCGGGAGAGTTGCATCCCTTTGGATAAGTGTTTTTCACTCCTGTTTTTTATCATGGTTCTGAATTATGTAAATACCTCCAGTGAGTAGAGTGTGCCCATTATCCACCCCTACATTGGCAAGAAGGTCAGCGACCTTGTTGCCTTCACGCTTAACGTGTTGGAATATGATAACCCGATTGGTATGGAGCCATTGTTCAATTTCTTCCAATCTGGCTTCGAGTCTCCAACTGTTAGCAATTTTGTTCGCATGTGTCCCATTAAGGAGTTGATTGGCCATGTTGATGTGGATTCGGGAATCACCTTCTACCTCTAGAGGATGGAAGCCATGTCGTTGGGAAAGGAGTAGACCTTGCCAGAGACCCTCTAATTCGGCAGAATTGTTTGTATCCCATCCAATGTTACCATAAAAGAATAATAGAAGCAAACCCTCATGATCTCTAAATATGCCACCAAATCCAGCTTTGCCGGGATTTCCCTTTGAAGCTCCATCAAAATTGAGTTTGAAAGAGAACTTAGGAGGGGGGGTCCAAGAGAGCTCTCTGATGTTATGGCCTTTTGAGGGTCTTCGATTGTGCGTACTTTGAGTAAGTTGTATGTTCCAATTCTCCCAGATGGCTTTCTCATTTGCAAGAATGGGGTAATCTTCCGGATGCCAGGTTTGAAGATCCAAGGTTTCTTTGAGATTAAGACAAAGGTTGCCCCAAATGATGTCTAAAGGAGTGCTTTGATCTTTGAATATGCACTTGTTCCTTTATTTCCAAATTGTCTAGAGGAGAAGAACGGGAATCAATCTCCATAGTTGGTTGAGAAGTTCGCTTTTATAAGGGTTCTGGTGCCAATGTCGAATGGAGTTGATTATATCATCGGAAAATCTGCAATTCTTTTGGCAACAGAAGCTAGCCTTCTCCCACAGTTGGATGGCAAGAGGGCAAGAATTCAAGAGGTGTTGGAGAGTTTCTTCCTGAGAGGTGCAATTGGGACAAATGGAGGGCCCATGAAAGTTTCGTTTCCGAAGATTATCCCAAGTGAGGATTTTCCGTTGCCCCATAAGCCAGAGGAAAAAAGAGACTTTGGGCCAAGTGCTCGGTGACCAAATTCTGCTCCAGATGGGATCCAGAGGCCTTGGATCGTTGCATATAATTTTGTAAGCCTCTTTGGTGGAGAAATACCCTTTTGGGGTATATCCCCATCTTAGGATGTCCCTGCCTTCGGAAGTTCTAATACGCCGATTCTGGAGTTCACGCTCCATGACCTCCTTAGCCTGATTGTCTGCATTTCTGATCAGTCTGTCGATCTGCTTCCATTGTCTGTATCCATGTGCTGTCTCCAAAGTCCATTGTTGTTGTACTGATTCCTGTTGTTGCTCCTCCCACTCTTGGCTAGGAGGTTGACTGTAGATGCTGTTGATCTTTGGTAGTTGTTTCCAGGCGTCCGTCCAGAACCTTGCAGTGTTGCCATTCCATATTTCCCAGAAGCTGTGTTGTTGGATGAGCGAGTAGTGTTGTCTGGAAGCGTTCCATATTAGTGATCCCTTTTCAGTGTGAGTGAATCTGATTAGCTCTTCCGTTGGTCTATGATTGGTGTACTTGGAAGTCCAGAGCGCTGCCCATGGCTTGTTGGGTGAAGAGAGCCATTGGCACCATATTTTTGCACCCATTATTTCATTGTTGTGCTGAGGATCTCTTAGACCTATGCCCCCGTTTTCTTTTGGTTGGCATGATGTCGACCATTTTTCCAATGCCCATTTGCGGTGTGTTCCTATTGCACCCCAATGAAAATTGCGTTGTAGAGCTTTTATTTTTTTCAGGACCCATTTAGGCGCTGCCAAGATGGAGAAAAGATAGAGAGGCATTGCCTAAAGCACAGATTTGATTAGCACTGATCTGCTAGCTATATTCAGAGTTCTATGTGTCCAAAGGGTGAGACGTGATTCAAGTTTCTCCAGGAGCATACGCCATGAGGTGTGCTTGATGGCAGAGTCTATTAATGGAGCACCTAGGTATTTGGAGGGTAAGGAGGCGATGGAGAAGCCCAGGATGCGGGCAATGGCATGCTGAGTAACAAGAGGGGTGTGAAAGAAGAAAATCTGCAATTTGGCAGTGTTTATACTCATCCCTGAGGCATCATAGAAATCATTCAGAATGGATTTGAAGATGGAGGCTTCCTGAATAGAGGGGTACCCAAAAAACATGTTGTCATCGACAAATTGTTGATGAGTAATAGCTGGAGAGTTGTGGACAGACAGACCCTTGAGATGCTGGGAGAGGAGTGCATGTTTAATATGGTGACCTAGACCTTCCTCCATAAGAACAAAAAGGAATGGGGAGAGAGGATCTCCTTGTCGAATACCTCTGGAGGGGTTGAACGGTCGTGAGGGAACTCCATTTAAGAGGATCGAGAAAAAAGTAGAGAAAATTAAGCTCAGAATCCATCGAACCCACATTGGGGAGAAACCAAAGGCTGTTAGAATTTTTTGAATATAGATCCATCTTAATTTATCAAAGGCTTTAGAGAGATCAATCTTGAGAAGCATACCTGCCTGTTTGGAGTGCTTGAGAGAGTGTATGATTTCATGAGTGAGTATGATGCCGTCCAATATCTGTCGTCCTTCAACGTATCCAGATTATTCCTGAGATATGAGTAAGGGCAATAGCGGCTTCAACTTGTTAGCAATGACTTTGGATATCACCTTATAAATTACATTGCATAGAGCGATTGGACGGAATTTGTCTAGAGTACTGATGTTCTATTCCTTAGGTATTAGGGCGATGAAAGTTGAGTTCAAAGCCGACAGAAGCCAATGAAGAGTGTGTGATTCCTCCACCAGTGGCCATACCTCCTCTTTGATGAGATCCCAAAAAGAGTGGAAGAAGGTAGTGGTGAAGCTGTCCAGACTAGGGGCTTTGCCTTCCTTGAGCTGGTGCATAGCCAGGTCCACCTCCTGAGGAAAGACAGGCCGAAGAAGAAGTTGGTTGTGTTCTTCTGTGATGAGCTTTGGCACATTTTGAGTGATCTTGTCAATTGCAGGCCGTCTATCAATTTGGGGTTCTTGATGGACCTCTTTGAAGTGATTGATAAACTCCTGTTCGATCTCTGCATGGATTTCCACTCAATTCCCCTCTCGCTTTTGTATGAAAGAGGTGGTATTGTGCATTCTTCAATGTATTGTAGTTCTGTGGAAGAATTTGGTGTTCCTTTCACCTTCTTTCAGCCATCTGATTTGGGATTTTTGCTTCCATAGAATTTCTTCCTGCTTTCTGCGCTCCTTCAATTGATTGTGAATGAGCTTTTCCTTTTCCAATGTCCCTTCCTTGTAGCCCTCTACGATTATCTGTTGCTGGAGATCTCTCATTTCTTTGTTTAAATCTTGCTGTGCCTAGAAGATGTTTCTGAAAGTCTCTTGATTCTAGCGCTTGATTTGGGATTTCAGGAATTTGAGTTTTTGTTGAAACCGATACATTTTTTATCCCTCTGGCACAGGGGAGTTAGTCCAGGTGGATCTGATGAGGTCATTGAAAGCGGGATGGGTGAGCCAAAAAGCCTCGAAACGAAAAGGGCGTCTGGTGGAGTTGCATGGTCTTTGCCATTGGAGTGAGATCGGCCAATGGTCTGAGCCTGAAAATGGAAGGACAGATGCCGAGATGTCGCCTCTGAGATGTACTGCATTGTCGAAGATGAGGAATCTGTCAAGTTTGGAGGCGATTTGTTGTCGTCCTGCCTTGCGATTGCTCCCGGTGTGCATTCCATTGCAGAATTGCAGATCGATTAACAAATTGTTCTGGATAAAGTCTTTAAAGTGGCTATTATCCTGATCTAGTTTGGCTTGGCCTCCCTGCTTTTCCTCCAGCTTGGTAATCATGTTGAAGTCTCCTCCAATGATCCAGAGAGGATGGAGTCTATTGAGGTTGAGCACTTATATTGTGTCAAGAAGAGCAATTTTTTTGCTTGCTTCCTAAGGGAAGTAGACATTGGTGAGATGTCCATGAATGTTAGTGCCGATGATATGAAAAGTGGCCTGAATGATATGATGAGAAGCATGAAAGTATGAGAGCGTGATGGCTTGCATGTTCCAGGAAATTTCCAGTCCCCCTGAGGCACCTGAAGCATCCACTGCAACCGAGTGACAACCTGGCCATGCTCTAGAGAGGATTTGACCCAGAATATTGCTGGTACATTTCGTTTCCTGCATAAAGAAGATTTTGGGTTGTTCCTACTTTATCATGTTTTTTATCATTCTGACTTTCCCGGGGCTGTTGAGCCCTCTTACATTCAATGAAGTGAGATTCACGATTCACTATTAGTGGTGGGCTTATAGTACTTTGCCAACTTAGCATATCTGCCTGAGTCCACCAGGATTTTCCCTATTGTGATAGTTCTTTGAAGATCGGTTTTTCTTCCCCGTTTTTTGGAATCTTTAGGGAAAAAGTTGCCATCCCATTGACTGCCCGGTTGTATGCCCAGTTGCTGTTGCTGGTAAGCCCTGGAGATGATGACTTCCAGGGTGTTGAGTTGATGCTCTTGAATCTTGTCATAGTCTTTCCTTCTGCATGCTTGTTCCAGTTCAAAAATTTCAAGACCTCCCAAATCAATACTTTCCGGTTCCTCTTCCATATGCTGCATTTGACTGCTTTCTACAGAGGTGAATGTAGATTGCAGAGGCTGACTGGGGATGCAATCAACGTCCATGCCATTTGGCTTCCAATCCGGATCCTTTTGAGTCGCTTTAGGGAGTCCAGAGTTATCGTTCAGGGGTGAGGGAATGGGATTCGAGCTCGACCGATGTGGGGGGGAGGTAGGAAGGGTCATTGGTGGGATTGGCGAGGTGTTCTGAGGAGGTTCATCCGAGGTTTTTGCAAGAATCTCAAAGCTATTGCTTGTGGAAGGAACAGAGGTGCTGTCCTGCTAGGGTTTTTTCCTGGAGGAAGGTTTTTTATGCGCTCTTTTTCGATTAGCTACTTTGGTGAAGCCATCTTGGGCCAACTGATCTGAGTGGTCATAGGTTTGGGGTTTAGCATTCAGAGGGCAGTTCCTGAAAATATGACCAAGTGCATGACATTTGCGACAGCGAAAGGGAACATGTTCAAAATCTAAGGGCTGAATCCATTCAAAGTCATCACGGTAGAGACTTACCGAATCCGGAAGGGGCTTGTCCAGGCGCATGAAAACGCAAATACGGGCATAGGAGGTGTATCTGCGCAGCTTCATTTCTTTAGCTATTTTAATGAATTCTCCCAGCCCCTTACCAATGTCTTTCAGCGAATCTTCATCCTAGTATTCCAGTGGGAGCGAGTACATCCGGATCCAAATGAGTGCCCAGCTGAAATCCTCCTTGTCAGGGTTAAATCTCTCAACCCACTCCCTTAAATACAGACCTGCGGAGTTGAAGAAATAAGGGCCTTCATCCATGACCTTATTTCGATCTTCAATGCAAATGAATATCGCAGTGAAAAACCCCTTTGGACCTAGCTGTAGGGTAACATGCCCCTTGGGTTTCCATTTGGACGAGATCCATTCGTGCAAAGCTTTTTCAGTTGGCCAGTATCCAATAAATTTTCCAATGAGTGCATGGTCCCTCATGTACTGGATTTTTCCATTGATTCTGTGGCTAGGAAGTTCTATCTTGGGTCGTTCCGCTGCTATGGGTTTGCATGTCACTGATGTAACCTTGGGTGTTTTCTTTTGGCCAATCTTGCCCTCTTGTTCTTCACTGCACTTATCTGATTGCTCAGTGGGAGCGTTTGTCATTTCGTGCATTAGGGAATCTCTTGTATCCGTGTGTCCTTGATCTGGACCAGAAGGCCTTGTCAGATTCTGTGCTTGATGCTCTTTCTCGGCGGAAGGGGAAGGCTTTGCGGCCCCCCCCCTGAGGGTCAGCCATGGTAGAGCTTACGATGCCGGTGGGCTACAGTTGCGAGGAGGGTTACGAACACAATATTGTGGCAGAGAGTGAACAGACTGCACCGTTACAGGGGTCGCCAGGAAACCCTAGGTTGCAGAGCTTTCGCACCCCTTCTTTGTTCGAGCTTCCCATTCACTTTCCTAGGGTGTAATATTACTCATAGGGTTTGTAACATAAATCCAAGGATTTAATATAAATAACTTGGGTTTATAATCATACTAAACCATGCTCAACCATGGTCCAACGTCACATTGTGACAAATATTTTCTCAATATGAAAATCAACCATGGTCCAACATCACAACCATTACGTTTATAATATATTAGGGTTTTAAAATTAATCCCTTGGGTTTATTAATCTAAGGATTCATATTCATAAGGTAAAATGTTATTCGTAAGGTTTATGATAATAATCCTAGTGTTTAATATAAATCCCTTGGGTTTATAATCATGGTCAACCAAGGTCAACAATGGTCCAATGTCACATTGTGCCAAATATTTTATTAATATAAAAATCAACCATGGTCAACCATGGTCTAACGTTGCATTCTGACAAAGATTGTCTCAGTATAAAAACCAACGATGGTAAATCATGCTCAACCATGTTTATTTTAGGGTTTATAATATTTATCTTAGGGTTTTTATATCTTGGGTTTATAATATTTATCACTTGATTTTAATATGGAAATTGACCATGATCAACATAATTCAACCATACTCCAACGTCACATTGTGACAACCATAGTCATGCATGGTCAACCATAGTCCAACATCGCATTGTGACAAAGATTGTCTCAATATGAAAATCAACCATGGTCAAACATGGGAAACCATTTTCGAATGTCACATTTTGATAAAGCTTGTCTCAATATGAAAATCAATCATGGTCAACCATAGTCCAATGTCTTATTGCGACAAAAATTGTGTCAATATAAAAATCAACCGTGGTCAACCATGTTTATTTTAGGTTTTATAATATTTATCTTAGTGTTTATATACCTTGGGTTTATAATATTTATCCCTTGACTTTAATATGGAAATTAACCATGGTAAACCATGGTGAAATGTCTCATTGTGACAAATATTGTCTCAATAAGAAAATCAACCATGGTAAAACATGGTCAACCGTGTTTATTTTAGGGTTTATAGTATTCATCTTAGGGTTTATATACCTAGGGTTTATAATATTAAACCACTGGGTTTAATATTACTCCCTTGGTTTTATAATCATTGGGTTCTTAGTATGAATCACTTGGGTTTATTATTCCCTTAGGTTTATATTATTAATTTGTTAGGTTTATTAATCTAAGGGTTCATTTTGCTAGGGTTTAATATTATTCACAGGGTTTATAATATAAATCCAAGGGTTTAATATAAATCCCTTGGGTTTATAATCATGGTTAACCATGCTCAAACATGGTCTAACATTTCATTCTGACAAAGATTGTCTCAATATGAAATTCAATCATGCTCAACCATGATCAACCATGTTCTAATGTTACTTTGTGACAAATATTTTCTCAATATTAAAATCAACCATGGTCAAACATGTTTATTTTAGGGTTCATAATATTTATCTTAGGGTTTATATGCCTTATATTTATAATACTAATCCCTTGGGTTTAATAATATTCTCTTGGGTTTATAATACCTTGGGGTTTTCGAATTAATCCCTTTGATTTATAATACCAATCCCTTGGGTTTACTGATCTAATGGTTCATATTCCTAAGGTATAATATTATTTGTAGTGTTTACAATATTAATCCTAGGGATTAATATAAATATCTTTGGTTTACAATCATGTTCAACCATGGTCAACGATGGTCCAATGTGACATCGTGCCAAAGATTACCTTAATATGAAAATCAAACATGGTAAACCATGCTCCAACGTCATATTGTGACAATGATTGTCTCAGTATGAAAATCAAGGATGGTAAACCATGGTCAACCATGTTTATTTTAGATTTATAATATTTATCTTATGGTTTTTATACCTTGGGTTTATATTATTTATCCCTTGGGTTTAATATTATTCCCTTTGGTTTATAATCGCTTAGGTTTTTAGTATTAATCCCTTGGGTTTATAATATCAATCCCGTGGTTTTATTAATCTAAGAGTTCATATTCCTAGGGCATAATATTAATTGTAGGGTTTATAAGATTAATATTTGGGTTTAATATAAATCCACTAGGTTTATAATCATATTCAACCACAGTCCATCGTCACATTGTGACAAAGATTTTCTCAACATGAAAATCAACCAAGGATTGTCTCAATATGAAAATCAGTCATGGTCAACCATGTTCCAACTCCACATTGTGATAAATATTGTCTCAATATGAAAATAAACCATGGTCAATTATGGTCACATTTTGACAAATATTGTCTCTTAGTACCAAGTCACATTGTGACAACCATGATCATGGTCATGTATGGTCAACCATAGTCTAACATCGCATTGTGACAAATATTGTCTCAATATGAAAGCCAATCATGTTCAACCATTGGAAACCATTTTCCAACATCACATTTTGACAAAGGTTGTCTACATATAAAAATAAATCATGCTCAACAATAGTTTAATGTCACATTGTGACAAATATTGTGTCAATATTATCATCAAATGTAGTCAACTAGGGCCAACCATGTTTATTTTAGGGTTTATAATATTTATCTTAGAGTTTATATACTTTGGTTTATAATATGTACCCCTTGGTTTTAATATGGAAATCAACCATGGGAAAATGTTGCATTGTGACAAATATTGTCTCAATATGCAAGTCAACCATGGTAAAAAAAATGTCAACAATATTTATTTTATGGTTTATAGAATTTATCTTAGGGTTTATATACGTAGAGTTTATAATATTAATCCCTTGTATCTATCCTTTGGGTTTAATATTACTCACTTGGGTTTATAATACCTAGGGTTTTTATTATTAATCTCTTGGGTTTATTAATATAAGGGTTCATTTTCCTTGGGTGTAATATTATTATTATGGTTTATAATATAAATCCAAGTGTTTAGTATAAATCCCTTGGGTTTATAATCATGATCAACCATGCTCAACCATGGTCCAACGTTACATTATGACAAAGATTTTGTCAATATGAAAATCAACCATGGTCCAATGTCGCAACCATTGGATTTCTAATACCTTGGGGTTTTAAATTTATACTTTTGGTTTTATTATTGCCTCGGGTTTATATTACCAATCCCTTGGGCTTACTAATCTAAGAGTTCATATTCCTAGGGTATAATATTATTCGCAGGGTTTGTAATATTAATCCTAGGGTTTAATGTAAATTCCTTAGGTTTACCATAATGATCAATGATGGTCCAATGTCACATTATGCCAAAGTTTGTCTTAATATGAAAATCAACCATGTTCCAACGTTGCATTGTGACAAATATTGTCTCATTATGAAAATTAACAAAGGTAAACCATGGTCAACCATGTTTATTTTAGAGTTTAGAAAATTTATATTGGGGCTTTTATATATTTAATTTTTTAATATTTATCTCTTGACTTTAATATTATTCCCTTGGGTTTATAATCCTTTGGAATTTTTAGTATTAATCCCTTGTGTTTATTATTCCCTTGGGTTTATAATATAAATCCCTTGGGTTTATTAATCTAATGTCATTAACGTAAACGTTATTTTATAATTTTTGAAATAAGAATATGACATAACATCTCTCCATATGGAAACAATTTTACTTAAAAGATATATAATTTCATTGTGTAGTAAATAAATTAATTCTAAAATATATTTTTATATAAAATTATAATATAGCATTATATATAGATCATAATTTCATTATATGTGATAAACTTAATATTTGATAAATAAATTTATTTTAAAATATATTATGACAACCACAATAATAATTGTGGGTATATCAATAGCATGCAACTACATTAGTAAATGTGATTGATTATTATAATTATCATTAATTAATATTATTACTGTTATTATTTTTATTGTTAAATAAATTTAATAACATTATTAATTAATAATAATGATTAAATCATTCATTATGAATTAATTATTTAAATAATTCATTAATAATAATAATAATTGGAAAAAAAATAATTATAAATAAATATTAATTCAATTGACCATATTTATTAATAATAGTAAATAATAATAATAATATTAATTAATTATTATTATTATTATGTAATAAAAAACTATTTATAAACAATAGTATTAATTAGCTAATTATTATTATTATTTATCTGAATATTATATTAATTAATTATTTAATTAATTGATTAACAAATGAATGAAATAAAAATGAATTATTAAAACAATTAAAAATATTAAAATAATAACAATCTTTATATTTGATTAAGAATTTTTATATTTATGAATTTTTAACACTATTTACATAAATAAATATTAATTTATGTTATGTATGAGAAGTTTTAAGATGCCAACACTATTCACTCCAGCGAATCGAAACCAACAGACAGTGGAAATTTCGTCCTCCATAGAGGAGTGAAAGAGACTATGACAATTTCATGCTCTATATTATCGTTTTTGACCACGTGGCTCTTCTATCCTATCGTATTTGACCACATGGCTCCTATCTCCTATCGGTCTTATGTTGGAATCTCTGCCACAACGACACCATTGCCGTCGTTGGTCTTCGGATTTGTTGTGCTCTTCTCTACAGTGCCCTCCTATTCGAAACTGAAAAACATGTTACAACAAATATCCTCCGTTTGATTAATGCTATTTTAATCGACCTCTGCTTTTGGGAAGAAGTGCAATACATGGCCTAGTGGGTGCATTTTTAAAGCGCCACATGCTACTTGTTCTTCGACCGAATATCCCTTCACCCGAATCAGGCTCTGCATTGAGTTGGGGTTCTCCCTCAGACAGATCTACAAAGGGCTCCTCATCTCTGTTTATGGACAAAAATATGGGGTTGAACAGATCCATCTTTGACAAAATGCATTCCTCTACGAGAAAATGTGGTTTCTTGGCGCTCTATTATTTTACGTTGACATGTGTCATGTTATTTTCACCTCCAACTTTAGCTGAAATCTTCTCAAGGGAGACTTTGCATCAGCCTAATGTGGGGGCTAGAAGCTTGCTTCAAAATTCAGTGAGTTGCCTTCTAATTTTTGAGTCCCTTCGACTGAATATCGCTGTTAGCGAATTAAGCATCAATGATTAACACTAGTGATATGGGAAACCCGCGATGCGGTATTTTCAACTATTCGTGTGTTGTGGATATTAAAGGTATAACTCTCAGCTTCGAGAATAACGCCACAATGCCCACCTTCCTTACTAGTTACCGGATAAATATGTCGCCATGGATCTGAGAATTTATAGGAATCTTCATAAAAAAATCATAAATCAATGGGAGAATTTATTGGCTTAAGGACTACATTCTCTAGTTTTTCATCAGATTTTCTCTTGAAAGTCCAAGCCTTCTTGTTATTGTGTATTTTCTCTACATTCCTGTTCATCCACTACACCTGGAACGGATACCCAAAACTAATTTAGTTACTAATTAGTGGCCAATATGATCAACATTTTTTGGTGGAGTGCCATACCTTTTCTTGATGTTATTTACAACAGAATTATCAGAATTTGGATCTCCCATCAGATCGACTGAGAAGTTTAGCATAAAATATTCAATCCAAATCATTAAATGAATAATAAATCCCAAAGTCAGATTAAAAAAAACTTATCTTTTTGTTAGGGTTATTGTGGAATGGAAACTCAACATTCAATTTCTCCTTTTTCTCTAGAACGATGACATATTTGTTATTGAGAACCCGGTATTCTTGATTGAGAATATCAGAGTCTCTCTCTAGGTGCTTGGTTTTTCACCTAGCTCGTCAATTATGGAACCATACAACTAGTTTTGTAGGGTGCAGACCTAGAGACTTTTCGAGTTGCACTTTTGTCTTCAATTGCAATTTGTTACCCATTTCAAAACCTATTTTCTAGCGTTTTTACTTGTTTCAATGTCAACCTTCTCTTCTTCTCCCCAAAATGTAGGAACTCAATCGAGCCATCCTCCTTTTCATTATGACTTTCATACATGTCCATGTATCCTGAGTATGAAGAAACAAACATTAATATTTTCCTAATATTTTTATGTTCATATAGTCTTAGAGAACTAGAAACTGCGATACACATATATTGTGATCAAACCACTTTGAACGAACTTATGTTTATATACATTCATATATATACCCTACATATGGGTTTTTGTATATTTGCGTGTGATCAGAACTAGCCACTAAAGAAAGTGTAGATTCAACATACCTTGGAGTCTGACCGATGTGGAAGAAGTCATAACTTTTGAGTGACCCTTAATGGTCATAGTGGTCTTAGAAACAATGTTTCTCCTTTCTAATACATATAGTAGCTTTGACGAAGCCCAAAAATCTATTGTTTTTTCGGGTTCGGTTTCTTCGAGATTATTTGTTCATCGAATTGACTTTCATGGCCATACCATTCAAGCATCTATTGCAATAGCCTTCAATTGAAATTGTTGGAATCACGATTGTCGTTAGACCAAAACCCGTAGGTGTTAATCTCCGCTACAATCATCAGAGTTAAGATCCACGAGAGGCGGTTAATATGTGTCGCAAAACACACGGGGAGTGTTGAACCCAATGTCCAACAATCTCCCCCCCAACGTGAGCCAAGTGAGTTTTGAACTCAAGACCTGTTGATATGATACCACTTGTTGGAATCACGATTGTCGTTAGACCAAAACCCGCAGGAGTTAGTCTCCGCTACAATCGTCAGAGTTAGGATCCACGAGAGGTGGTTAGTCCATGTTGTGAAACACACGGGGAGCATTGAACCCAATGTCCAACAGAAATAGCCTTCAAGCATCTATTGCACTGAAATTCTCTATGGCGAGATGTAATGCGATTTCGTTGCTGGATGTATCCATGAAGCTCTCAAAGTTCCTTAGATTTTTAATATCAATGTAGGTGCGTGAATTACATAAGAAATTTCCAGACCTCACGTTTGCATCTCCTGAACAAGTCGACTCCCATTCCTGCCTTGGCTTCCTCTTTCCTCCAGAATTCCTTTAAATAGTCGAGGCTTGTCGGATGGTTGGTTTGGAAGAGGAAGGAATGAGTGGTGTGCATCCATGAGAAATGAAAACAAACAAAATATAATAGGGATAAAACCTTAAATACTAAAGAAATCCGTTAAACAGGCATAAGAAAAACATATATCATAAACATAAGCAATGATATAACCCATGTCAAAAAAATTCATTGATATTATAAATTACAGGTTTTATAGAGGGAAACCCTTTCCATGGTTGGTTGTACCAAAATACACTAGAGGAGGCGATGTTAACAAAAAAAATGTTGGCTGTAACATTGCTCCAACACAGTCTTGTATGAACTTCAAGAAAAACGTTGGCTGGAACATTGCTCCAACATAGTCCTATGCGAACGTAGGGGAAACTCCCCAAAGCTGGTCGATGTCAGAGTACTCAATTGCAGCCATACATTGGATATAAAGCATAATTCACGTCAGGCTCTGCATTTTGACACAACCAATGACTTCCCACTTTGGTGCATTTCGTCCATACACTTGTAGAGAAAAATTAAATTGTTTGGGTTGTGCATGCTCGTGATCTCTCTCACAACTCTTGATTGTTTTCATTACCTAGAAGAACTTATCATAAAAAGAATGGATAAGGTAAATAGTTGAAGGGTTCTTACCTTTTAGGTTCAGTTTTGAGCATCTTGATTTCATTATAGAGGATATTTATGAAGGAAATTTTTTCATGGTAGAACAGGAATCAGGGTCAGAGGAAACAAACTTGATTCTTCTCTTGGACAACATAAAGAAAGTACATGTAAGGGGGTTTCAATATTTAATGGGTATGAAACTGTTGTCTGATAAAAAACTAAATTGAATAGAAAGGAAACTCTCAGGTGAGTACTACACCTGGAGACTGCACACAAATGAAGGGTACTCTTTCTACACTTTTTGTTTTACATGATCAAATGATACACCAATAAATACATACAAAGGAATAAGAAGTTGTAAACAAACTCCTATAACCTAGGAACTAATCCTAACTTAAGGAGATACGTTACAACAATGCAACCATTTCTCCATTAATAAAAAATAATATTAATTATTTTCAACTCTCCCCCTTAATGGAGAAAGGATTTTCCTGAATTCCTAACATCCTTCTAAACAATTCAAACATTATTTTCCCAAGGGGCTTAGTAAAAATGTCTGCCATATTGTGACAATTCTTACGATATTCAATAAATATTTCTTTGACTGAATTTTTTCTCGAACAAAGTGAAACTGATTATCTATGTGTTTCGTATTCTTGTGGAATACTTGATTGTATGTTAGCTTGATGGCACCTTAGTTTTCACATTTGATGATAGTTGCTTCTTTCTCTTTTTCTCCTGCATCATGAAGAAGCCTTCTCAACCAGATAGCTTCACATGTAGCTAGCTTTATAATGCTTGGTACTGGCTTCAGTTGAAGATAATGCCACAGTACTCTGCTTCTTACTGCTCCATGCTATGACCCTAGATCTGATACTAAATTCATAACTTGTGATGGACCTTTGGTAATCCAGATTACCTGCCCAATCCGAGTCTGAAATACCTGCTAAAATATCATCTGATGTGTTAATGTATAAAATACCATAATCACTAGTACCATGAAGATACCTCAACACACTTTTTTTTGTCGTCCAATGACTTTTGAGAGGATTATACATGAACTGGCTCAACACACTAACAGAACAAGGTACGTCTGGTCTAGTTGTAGTTAGATATATCATACTAACAAATAGTTGTCTATACAAAGTGGCATTCACCTCCTTAGAGCCATCGCCATTGCATAAATTTAGATTATGCTACAAAGGTGTTGATGTTGTCTTACACTGCTTCATCCTGAACCTTGTGAGTAAACCTCTGATGTACTTCCCTTGAGTAAGAAAATTATGTCCAGAGTCTCTCTGTACTTCCAGACCCAAACAATAATGTATACTTCCGAGATATTTCATTTCAAAAAATTGTGACATCTGCAATTTGATTTCTTTGATCAAACCATCTGCATTACCTATTATAATCATATCATCCACATACAAAGAAATCAAAATAATTTTCCTCTGTTAATTATACATGGTATACAGATTTGGGTCATTCATGCTCCTATGAAAAACATGATGTAAGAAGAATGAATCAATCTTCTCGTACCAAGACTTGGGTGCTTGTTTTAAACCATATAGTGCCTTTTTCAACCTACACATTAGATGTTCTTTCCCTTTTCTGAAAAACCCTTCAGGCTGGACTAAATAAATCTCTTTCTTTAAATCACCATTCAAAAATGCAGACTTAACATCTAGCTGGTGTAGCTTCCACTGATATTTTTTTGCTAATGAAATTAAAATTCTAATGGTATTCAGTTTGGTTACAAGAGAAAAGTTTTCTTCAAAGTCTATTCCCTCTTGTTGCGAATAACCCTTTTCTACCAGTCTAGCGTTAAAATTTTCTATATTTCCATTTGAATTAACTTTAGGTTTGTAAATCCACTTAGAACCTATGGGTGTTTTTCCTTCACACAGTTCAACTAGATCCCAAGTATGATTTCTAATAATTGATTCTATTTATTCATTCATTTCAACCCTCCATTCATCAGATATACTTGCTTATTTATAGTTTGTGGGTTGTATAACATTTAAAATGTTTGACATTAAAGCATAGTATTTCAATCTGTCTGGTAATTGATTCTGCCTACCTAATCTTCTCGGTAGAGGACTCACCTCAAATTTGTCTGCTTCAGATCTGTGTGAGTTTGCCTTGTAGAATACATCACCTATTTCTTCATCTTTCTGCTCATGTTGCTGATTATCCTCATTGCTTTCTTCCGTAAGTAATGGAGTGTGCCATTATTTATGACTGTTTTAATTTCCTTCCTCAACCTACTCATGAAATATAACATCTCGACTTACAAATATTTTATGAGTCACAAGATTAAACAGCTTGTAGGCTTTAAAATAAGTGCAATATCGTACACTGATACATTTCATGGCCTTAGGATCTAACTTTCTTCTATCCTCCTTGGCTATATGGGAAAAGGATTTTGACCAAAAAAAACTTAGATGACTCACTACTGGTTTAAATCCATAAAGTTCTTAAAACGGAGTCTTAAAGTTAATACATTTAGTAGGACTCCTATTCTTTAAATAAACAATGGTGTTGATAGCCTAAACCCAAAAACCATTTGATATTCCCTTACCTTGAATCATACTTCGTGCGCACTCCACTAAGGTTCTGTTCTTTTGTTCTACAACTCCATTTTTCTGCAGAGTGTGTAGCACTATGAAATGTTGAACAATCCCATGATATTTGCAAAAATTCATGAACTCACCCAACCTGTATTCTCCCCCTTGACCAGAGCAGAGAATTTTTATGAATTTCCCTATCTGCTTCTCCACCAGAATCTTAAATTCTTTAAAACATTGAAAATTATAACTCTTTTTACTTAAAAAATATATCCAAGAGAATCTAGTGCAGTTGTCATTAAACAATAGAAAATAATATGCAGCATTTGGCGATCTAGTCTACATAGGTCCACATATGTTTGTATGCACCATCTCTAGGGTATCTCTTTTCTTACTATCAGCATGCAAAGGAAATTCTTCTCTATGAAATTTTCCTAATCCACATGCATCACAATATAATTGAACACTGTGAAAAGCAAGGGGTCCATCGACCATACCTTTTCTTTGAAGTAGCAAGAGGTCTTGTAAGTTAAGGTGATCGAATCTCTGGTGTCAGAGATTTTTGGCTGTCAATCCTGTTGAGACCACAACTTGGTCTGGCATGCTCTTGACATTCAATCTGTACAGGCTCCTCACATGCACTCCTGATGAAATTGGTTCCATCTTGCTGTCCTTTATAACACAGTATATCTTGAAGAATTCAACTTGCAGGCCTTGATCAGTTATAATTGATGCAGAGATTAATTTCTTATTAATCCCGAGCACATACATCACATTCTTAATATGTTTGATGTTACCACTAGGAAACATTACTGGAATATCATCGTACCCTTTGATCTCATAACCTCTATCATCTCCTAGATAAATTTTAGATCCGCAATAGGTTTCTTCAAAAACTCAAACCAATTTCTCTTACCTGCCATATGTGAGGATGCGCCAAAATCAACATACCAGATTTCATCCTCATCCTCCTCAGAAGCTGAAAGAGCACAATCAACTGCAAACAGTCGAAGATCATGACTGTGACTTTCATCAACAAAATATCATGTGTGCTTACTCTACTTATTCCTGACCTCATCTATCTTCCTCTTAAAGCAGAACTTAGCTTGATGACCATTTTTTCCACAGTAAAAACATTTAATGCCAGAAAAATTATTTGCAGACATACCTCTAAATGGTCTCTTTTGAAAATTTATTTCGCATTTCTATTGTTGTTGTGGTTGTTTCCATTTGTACGGATGCTTCTTCGCCATCAACACAAGAGCAGCACTCTGAGGTCTCAAATTCTATCATCGCTCTTCTTCTTGTAATAAAATTCCTGTCAATTCTTCAAATGTAGAGGCTTTATCTCATGATGCCAATCCTGTGATTAACATATGATATTCATCCTTCATTCCGTTCAAAGTGATTGTGACTAAATCCAAATCAGACACCTTCTCCCCAATGTCACCCAATATGTCCTTCAGGTCTTTAACACTTGAAATGAATCAAGCATCGGTTTCATTCTCCTCCATCCTCATTTAAAAAAACTTGCCCTTGAGTGAAAAGATGCGATTTCTATTTTGTGTCTGGTATAAGTTCTTTAGCATCATTCAGATCTCAGTGGAAAATTTTCCATCCTTGATGTGTGGGATAATATTGTATTTAACAGAAATCTTCAATAAGACTTTTGCCTTGTTCTCCCTATTATCCCAGTCTTTTATAAGTGTGGTTGTCGCTTTTGCAATATTCTGTTTCTGCTCATCACTACTGACAATCGACCATGCATTCGCTCCCTCAAGAAGTGTATGTAGCCTAAATTTCCAATTGGTATAATTGGACCCATCATGTTTTCTAGACTCGTTGAGATATGTTTCTGTGAATTTATTCATACTGTACTGATTGGATTGTTGATTCTCCAATTATTTCTAACCAATTGAATAACTAAGAGCTACGCTAACAAAAAACTCAAGACATACTGGAACTTAATCACCGATATTCTACCGATCTGGCACGATCTCTATGATTGCAACTTAGATCCACCACCGATCTGAAGAGTTGTTGTGTCTGCGACTCAGATCCACGAAAAATAGGAAAATCCCATGTGCAAAACCAAATAAAATAATTCAACACCCTTTTGTGTATAAAACCCACGCCGATAAAGAATATCTTAAGTAAACCCCAATTGGTGCTGGTATTGACCAAAAAACCGCGTTGATTTCTCAAAGGCAAGCGTTGATTGCGCCGATCGGTGTGACTGTCATGCAAAAAAATGCGTCGACCCGCCTCATGCTTAGAAAAAAATATTAGACCATGTGAGAAACTATGTTCCTCCTATGCGTGAGATGTTTTTTGTAGTCCACCTACTCCTCAATGAGCACAGAGGCTCCAGTGTGCACCATAGCCACGAAGGCTCTATAGCCGTGAAGGCTCTGTATCCACGAGGGCTCTATAGCAACTAGGGCTCTAAAGGAAATCAGTCTCACCTGGCCTGAGCTCTGATACCATGATAAAAACCTGAATTGAATAGAAAGGAAACTCTCAGGTGAGTATTGCATCTGGAGACTGCACACAAATGGAGAGTACTCTCTCTACACTCTTTGTTTTACATGATTGAAGGATACACCAATAAGTACGTACAAAGGAATAAGAAGTTGTAAACAAACTCCTACAACCTAGGAACTAATCCTAACTTAAGGAGATAAATTACAACAATGTAACTATTTATTCATTAATACAAAATAATATTAATTATTTTCAGCTCACTTGTGGGTTTCCTTCTAAGAATTGCTCCTTCTCTCCAAACAATGACACTTACATTAACGAGTTTCCCTCGATATATCCATGAAAAGAGATTCTTAAAGAAACTTTTTGGTTTGGAAATATCTTTTGGAAAAGCTTTGGTACTTGTAACAGAGAATCATAATGAATATTGCAAGGGGTGGTAGTGTTCTTCATACAAAGAATATCAAAAGAACATGAGGATGTGTCTTCCATTAATAAATGTTAGAGTTTTTATTGTTAAAAATTATAAGTAGATGTAGGGATGAAGAATAATGGAAATGTATAAGTCATTGTAAACCCTTTTTGTGTATTATTGAATATATTTTACACTAGGTTATTTTTTAAAGAGTTATGTAAAATTAAGAACTTGTAAATATATCTAATAATTAAAAAAAAATCTTCTCAAAAATATCTAATATTGATAACTAATTGTGAAATAGCAATTAACAAAAAGATTATATGTTAACAATTGTAACATTTTCCATTTCCATTTATAAATTTTGTTGTGAGGGGGTTTTGTTCCCATTAAAAAATTGAGGGTGTTTTGTTCCAATGAGAAAATTGACACAATTTATATCATTTTGGCTTGCCCGTGGACCAATGGTATTTAAAATTTGTCTTCTATTTGTGTCGTATAATAATGATTAGAGGTATATGTTAAATTTGATAACGATCACTTAATTAATAAAGAGTTGTTGCAGATGATGAAACACAAATATCTTATTAATGAGTTCTCATTTGGTAAGGAAAGCCTGTTTGCATGTGAAAACCACATGAAAGATAGTTGTGTAAAGGTTTTTTTTTTCAAAAAGCTCTACAATAATTGCAAAAAGAAAATAAATAATATAGCGATGTTTTAAATGTTTTTAAAGATTATTTTGAGTAACAAAATGTGTAGGATATCAACCCACTTCCAACTGTATCTAAAATAAAAAAATGAATAAGAAGACATGGAGATGTCACTTCCCTTCAAAGAAAAGATTTTTATTTTTTTTATTTCTATGATTACTTCCAGTTCTCTTAACGATTTTCAAGCTTTCACCTTCAAACTACACCCTTCCAACTTTATCTTCACGTTGTTGTTGATTAGGAAGAATTTACAAAACATAAATTTGGCATTTTCAATAAATTAGAGTTATTGTTCAATATTCTATTTAATATTCAACTTGAACCATGGAAAATTTTAGGGGTTAATATTCCCAAGTAGGCTAGTTTTCCATGAATTTTCAAAAAAACAATCACCAATATCCATTTCTTCTAAAAATGATTCACCCATAAAATTATTTTACCATAAATATCCCTAAAATTATATGGACTCTAGCTATAAAATGATTAGAAATTTAGATATTTGTATAAATATGTCAACAAACATTTTACAATTTGCATATTAAACATTAGTGAAATTCGCCATTTTAAAAAAAAATTAACATAAATTTTCATCCTTAAAATTCAACTTATCCCATGGCACATATATAAACATTAGACTTGCTAAACATAGAATCATACAAATTTTGACTTAATTTAGCTTTTGGTTTTCTTATATCTTATATAGAAAATGTAAACTTCTAATCTAAATTTTAATTAACTCATGTATGTCATGTATATACATACATGAGAATAGTAATTATCTCCAACAAATATTAAAATTTCAATTACTTCATAATAATAAGCATGAATATCTATAATAAAATTGAAATTTATTAATTAGAGAGGTAGAAAAAAAATCATATATCGGTCCTTCCAAAAAAACTATACAAAGCTATATCTATTAACATGTTTGTATTAAATATATCTAGATTGCTATAGATTCTTATAGAGAATGGAAACATGTAGTCTTATAATTCTTTGCATGTCCAATCCTTCTTCAGATGTAAACAATTGAGCATGAGAAATAACATTTTTTCATATTAAAAAACTGAAATAAAAATTAGTAGAACAAATATGACAACCCACAAGAAAATAAACATCATATGCAAAAACCAAAGATTGTGTCCTTGTTGTAAGAGTGTGGCCATATAGAAATAACATTAAAACATTTGTGAAAAATGTAAAATGACTTTAATATTATGTATGCAGAAAAATAAACACAAATTTATATATCTCTTTCATAAAAATATATAAATAATTTAAAACATTTGAACAAAAATCACAATTTTCAAAATTAATCTCAAATTTTAAATGAGTGAAAACAATTATTCTGATATAAATTTATAAAAAAACGTACTTTATAAATGAAGATCCGTCTCAAAATTATAATCTTTATATATAAAATAAAACTTCAAAAAACATAAGCATATACCAGTTCTCCATTTAGTAAATTATAGCGAATAGTTATGATCCATCCTTATATTTCTTTAAAATTTATTGAATTTTCACCGTCTTAAAACTACATTAAAGTTATATTTTAGGAACAACTTCATAAATTTTTAAATGAAAAACAAAGCAACATGTGAGCATGATTGATTGTTGTGGCATCGTGTAATTGCAAAACGAACCCTAAAATCTAAATTCAAAGGATAATGGCATGAAATACATATTCCATATTGTATTGTGATGAATAAATGTACATATAGTTGTTTAAACAAGCAATGTAAAAATAGCATAGATGCATAATATAAAAAAAGCAGTGTATACACCTAATGCAATTTTAGGTCAAAACAATAACTAAAATATAAACATGGTTTTAATGGGTGGCCTCTATAGTACATTCTTGAATGAACCCTTCAAGTTTTTTTTTCTTATTTTACAGTTGTGTTCGAAATATGAAGAAAGAGAAATTAAAGAAATATTTTGGATTTTTCAAAACGATTATATTAATAATATTCAAAATTTTAATTTTTTAAATCAAATAAAATTAAAATAATAATTTAATTTCAATAAAATTAAAATAGTAACTTAAATTTCAATAATAATTCACTATGCCAAATATAAAAATTATTTCTGAGTTTAGTTTTTCTAGGGTATATAGTCATGTGTGGTCAACTACATAGAAACTATAGATGATACATGTCCATTTATATCAAATTTCAATGTTTAATCTTCATTATTGATTTTTGTTAAATGAACTATTTTAATTCATTACAGCTTCTAAATGGTTCGACTATGCAAGAAAACTTTATGAGCAGGATCCCAAGGTTGACCCTCCTCCCTTTCTCAACACAGACACAAAACTCCTCACGGTGAAGAGGTAGAGATAGGTATCAAGAAGTTGGGTGCTGGAAAAGCAAGACTTACATGAACTCCAAGGAGAGTATCTAAAGTGGTGCTAAAAAATTGTTTCACCTCACATCATAAAAAAAATTCAACAACATCATACAACAGGGGTTCCCCAAAGATTGGACAACTAGTACAACAATACCTGTTTTCAAGAGTGGTGACGTCATTAATCCCTCCAATTATAGAACCATAATGATAAACCCCTTGTTTGAAAAGTTATTTGGAAGCATGTTAGAAAATAAAATCATCAAGTCGGTAGAAAAAAGAGATAATCATGCTAAAGAGTAAGCAGGTTTTAGACCTAAACATTCCACAATTGATCATTGTATAACTTTAAGGGACATCATTGAAAAATTTTGGGGAAAAAAGGAAGAATTTTTTTGTTGCTTTGTTGATTTCAGAAAATCCTTTGACACAGTTCCTAGGGATAAGCTTAGGGGCATAATGGAGGAATCTGCAGTTCCCAGGCATTAGAGAGCAACTGTGCATAGGCTGTATGAAGAGTTAAAAGTCAAAATTAGGACTTTAGCAAGCATTTTTGAAAGTTTTAGAAGCGATATCGGGGTCAAGCAAGGTTGCCCATTGTCTCCTACCGTTTTTGGTTTATATATTGACAAGCTTGAAGAGTGGCTAAATTCGCAAGGGGTTGATGGTATCCATTTAGGAAATTTCATTATAAGGCTTCTTTTGTATGCAGGTAACCTTATATTGATTGCTAAATCGACTCTTGATCTGCAAGAGCACTTACGTTCCCTTGATAATTTTTGTAGAAGGGTGGGGATGCAAGTCAATATTAGCAAAACGAAAGTAGTGGTTTTCTCTAACAAAAGAAAGTATAACGAGCATAAGTTCTACTTTGAAGGAAACATTTTGGAAGAAGTTGCAGACTACAAATACCTCAAAATTGACTTCAACAGAAACTCAAGTTGGGATGGTTGTAGAAAGAAAAGAACTTTAGGGGTTGGAAAGCATTTTATGCTCTGCAAAACAGGTGTAGAGAGGCAGAGCTGTAGGACTGGAAAGCCACTCTAACTCTTTTTGGGCTTGTAGTGATTATGGTGATTCTCTACGATTGTGAACTGTGGGTCAACAACACAACCGAGATGCAGTGGAAAGAAATTGAGAAATTCAGAAGCGTTTGATTACAAACAAATTCAAAATTAAAAGTGCAGTTCCTTTTTCTATCATGTTAAGTGAAACATCGGTTGTTATTATTGAAGCAATTTCTATGGTGTGAGTCATAAGGTATTTGAAAACAATTGAGCAAATGGAAGAGGGTATATGGCATAAGGTTGTGTTTAGTGACAGATTGTGCAAAAGAAAGAAGATTTGGATGCAGAAAAATAAAAAATGGTTTAGTAAATGGGGTATTTGCTTGAGTATGTGTCCTAAAAATAGTAAAGAGACAATAACTTTTGTTATGGATAAGTTCCACAAACGTACTTGGGAGAAAGAGCTAGAGAGAAAGAAGAAGTATTAGATCGAAGAGTTTAACCCCACTCATAACCATCAGAAAAAGGTGTACATAGGGGCCAATATTTCTTCGAGATATAAAATTATTATTGCTCAATTAAGGACTAATTATCATCAACTCCGTTGTGAAATAGGGCACTGGAAAAGGCCAAAACCAATGTGGGAGGAAAGAGTATGTATTTTTTTCTCTTTCGGAAAAGTGGAAACAGAAAAAAATTTCAATTTAGAATGTGAAGCCTTCAAAGACAACAGGGAAAATTATGTAGGTATTCTGGTAGCTAGTTCTTGGGATAATCTATTCAATGAAGAGTTTGTCAAGAAGCTGGGAGAAGTTATTGTACAACTTCACAGGAAAAGGGTCGAATACAAGAGCTAGATGGAAAATCAATTTGTCCCATAAGTTATTTTTTGCCTAGTGGACGCTAAAAATACTTTCTTTGTTTCTTTAATCAAAGATAGTGTTTTTTCTCCTCAAAAAAATCTTGGCTAATTTAATAAAAGATAGCTTCATTTAACACTTTACCTTATTTATTAAATTGACAAACTTTTCTCGTTTCTTGGATAGTGTTTATTTGCATGATTAGACTTGTGTTATGATAAATCTCATTTTCTTATAAAACAGATAAAATTACTCAAGGTCTCCATTTTGACATCATGGATCATAAATTTATTGTGAGAAAAATTACTTAGGGGCGCCATCTTGACTTCACAGATCAAAAATTTATATTGAGCGATGCTCATTTGATCGAAGAAAGAATACATCCCACTTAGGTTAAAGATTATTGCGAACAAACCATCTGATATTTGAAGTTAGAATTTGAACGATAGAGCTTTAGCTGAAACATAGTAGTGATTTTTGAAAAGTTTTCTTATTTATTTTTCTGATCTAATTTGTCTAAAATTCTGTAAATATTCATTGAAATTACAAGTTTGATAAATAAACTCTACACAATCAAAGTGCTCTAAAAAATTCTCAAAATAGTTAAATATATAAATTGATAACTATGTAGTATCATCTATACCATTTTGGAATTCTAAACACTTACCATTTAATTTAATATTTAATTAGTCACAAGATACTGCAATTTGCAAAATATAAAAGTACATTGTAAATGCTTAGAGTTATATTTATTATTCTTTACTCTTAACTTGTACCATAAGGATATAATAGTTAATGTGATAGACTTGATATCTTATTTCACTGAATAATTGATGTGTGAATTTAATTTTCATATAATACTTTGTTAGAGCGTAGAATACGTGCGACGAATTTCAAGCATGTGTGTACATATACTCTTGTCTCTCAAATCAATAATCATATAGCATCTATCCTTCAACTCAACAATTATGCTACTATCAAAAGAGTGTTCTCATTGTACGTAAGGAAAATTAAGTCCATTTCCTATAAAACCTCACAATAAATGCTCATTATGTAGGCGAACTATTTTTTAAATGCTGGGATTGACTGATCAATGGACTCATTATCAAGAGAATTGGGATGGATGCGGCGTCCAGGGCTGTACCATATAATTGTTTTGATTTTCATGTTCTTGACTAAAGTTTTATATTTTTTCTTGATTTACAGTTGGACGTTGCTTTGAGTTAGAAGTTTGGCAATTGGAATGGTGAGGGACATGTTGAGTACTTTGGATAATACCTTAATCTCTTCTCATATCCTTTCCAAACTTTCCTGAAGAGATGCAATCCGTTGTTCTCCGCTCTCCCGTAGATGGCGATGGATTTGGAGTTCATTATCACATCTGAAATTTTTGGATGACCATTTTTCTGAAGAAATAATTAATAATATTATCCTCTTTCATTTTGCTAAGCTTGAAATTTTGAAGATTTTTGGGTTCTATTCTGACAAAAATTTGTCGAAATGGATCAATTTTGCATCCATTAAAAGAGTGAAACAAATCATTCTTAAATTCAAGAATCCTCCCACTTCTCTATTTTACTGCGATTGTATCACAATTTTGAAACTTTCCTGTTTGAAATTCACAGAACTACCACCTCATTTTTGTGGTTTCAGATTGTTGGAGTAATCACCGCACCTCTATGGAATCCGTAATTATCACTCTCGAGATCCTAGTTACCGGTTTGGAATTTTACCAAGACCTGCAGGTTTTAGTGGAACTGTAAACCTCTTCATGATATCAGAACCTAGACCGAGGTTCGATTCGATTGAGCTACGTTTGAGGGGGGATGTCGATTCCCCTGAGCTAAGTTTATGTGGGGGTGTTGGAGTAATCACAACACCTCTATGCATTCTGTAATTCCCACCTTGGAGATCCTAGTTACTGGTTTGGAAGTTTACTTAGACCTGCGGGTTTTGGTATAACCGCAAACCTCTTCACAGATACCTTATAACCTAATCTCTAATAGGGGTCTCGAACAAAGATGATATATTTCAGCAGCTTGTAGAAAAATTCCCCCTTCTTGAAAATTTGAGAATCGAATATTGTAAAGGTCTGGGGGATTTGAAAATGTGTGCGGTCAATCTCAGGTACTTAGGGTATCAAGGAAATTACAGTGACAATGAACTCCCCAAAGTTGGTCGATGTCAGAATACTGGATTGTAGCTATACATTGGACATGAAGCTTAATTCATGCGTGGCTCTGCATTTTTACACAAATAATGACTTCGCACTTCGGTACATTTCAACCAGGGACTTGTTGAGAAAAATTAAGGTGTTTGTGTCGTGCATGTTTGTGACTTCTCACATAGCTCTTAGTTATTTTCATTACCTGGAAGAACTCATCATAGAAAGTATGGATAAGGTAAATACTTGAAGGGCTCATACATTTTAGGTTTAGTTTTGAGCATATTGGTTTCATTATAGAGAAGATTTACGAGGGAAATATTTTCATGGCAGAATAGGTAGCAGGGTTAGAACATGTAGCACAGTCAGAGGTAGCAAACTTGATTCTTCGCCTGCTCAACTTAAAGAAGGTGCATGTAAGGATTTCAAAATTTAGCTGGGATGAAATTCTCTCTTGGGTTTCCTTTCAAGAAGTGCTCCTTCTCTCCAATCAATGACACTTACATTACCCAGTTGCCCTCAATATATCCATGAGCAAAGATTCTAAAAATTTTGGGTTTCGAAAGATCTTATGGAAAAGCTTTGGTAATTATAAGAGAAAATCATAGTGAACATTGCAATGGTTCCCAGCGTTCTTCAGAAGACCAAGATCAGGATGTGTCTTCTTCGGCTGGTGAAGATAGGAATGAAGCTCTATTTAGAGAATGAAATTTTTTCCAAAAACATAAGTAGCTTCATAGAGATAATTTTTAAAAAGAGGCATGGGGTTGAATTGGTATTTTGATACTTCTGCGTGATTATTAAGCTTATTTTCTTCTTCAATATTTTCATTATCAATATCTATGACATTTTATCTATATTTCTGGCTTTCTAAAGTCGCTTCAACTTTATTTGGCATCTTGTTCCTGTTTGTGTGATTCTTGGAATTTGAAGAGAGTGAGTCCACTGTTAGAGAATCTAATTCCAACCACCTGCTAGGTGTCGAAACTAACCATCCAAGTGTCCTAGTTCAGTTTTACTTAGTCTACATTTAGTTCAGTATCACTGAAGTCATTTAATGTTGATGTATCCAATGTAATTTTATTTAACTCATTCGTAATATCGAGAAGAGCAATCATTTCCTCCACTTTTTTCAGTTTTCAATTCTTGTCATGGTATCAAAGATAGTTTGCATTAGACTCCTCTAGTGAGTAGCAACAGAGTGAATTTGGAGCAGAAGAGAGAAGGCTAGCCTGCATAAGGCTGTTTGAGAGAGCAACATAAGTTTGAAGAATTTTGCAGAAGCTTCACGCGAGAGCAACAGAGATCGAAGATCGAAGCTACATTATATAAGACTTGAGAGAAACAATGTGAGAACGAGAGTAGTACTGAAATACTCTTGAGGTGCAGAGATCCTGAAGAATAAAGAACTAGCAGAAGAACAGATAAATGAGTGAAGTAGTTTTTTTTTTTTTTTTTTTAAAGTCGATTAGTGCAAGTTTGAGCCAGATACATGAGTTGATTAGTGCCGGTTTGAGCCAGATAGCTGTGTCAATCCAGTAAAACCTTACACCGATTTACTTCCAGCGCGATCAGTGCTTAAGAGGTGTTACAGAGCCACGCCAATGTAAGCTCGTTAAAATTTTGTAGAAGCTTCATGAGAAGAAGCAAAGAGAGAGTCAGTTCTTGAGAAGAAGACCGAGATTTAAAAAAAAAACAACAACGTGTTATTAACGCTCTACAAAAGTTCACGGATCTGATGTCGGTGTGAGCTCGTTGAAAAAGAGCGATATGCGGACGAATTCCCTCCTGGTGTAGTCTCTCAGAGTAGAGCTAACCAGTGTTTGGGGGCATTGCTTAAATCGGCTCTAGGTATTGTGATACTTTTTGTGAAAGTTTTGTAAAAGTGTCAGCTCTGTAAAGATTTTTTTTTGAAGAAAAGTATTTTTTTAGCATTTATAGACTCGTCTATTTGTGAAATCCAAGCATCATAATCATTTTTTTATTGCATTTGGTTGCAATGTCTGTAATTTTTGTTACTTGTTGAGTCGAACTAAGCCAACACTTAGCAATGGTAAAAGCCAAGAGGCTAAAGCGACAAAAGGAGATGTTTGAGATCTTTTTATATCTGGAAGTGAAAAGGAAAAAAGACACATTTGCATTAAAATGCATAAAATAATCTGTGGATGACAACATTCTCCCTCTAATTTCAAATGGAAAGACAACCAAGGAGGCTTGGGATACCCTTTAGAGGTGTTTTGGTGCAAGGGGAAGCATTGAAGTTGAAGATGAAGTTGTATCTATAGCAATACATCTACAACGAGAGGACAAAACTCAACCACAAGTGGATGATGTGTGTGAAGAAATCACAGAACTAGTAGAGAAGGAGCACGAAGATGCTTTTGAACCCCACTGTATACAACAACAAGTTGATGAAAATTTGGTGATTATAGCAACAGAGCTTGTTGATGATGATATGGTTAATCCAACAACACAGCGTGCTGATGAAAATTTGATGTTTCCAACAATAGAACTTGTTGATGATGATATGGTGAATCCAACAATATAGCTTTTTTATGAGAGTAAAACTACTATGGTAAATCGCGTAATTAATATTGTTGATGTAAAATTTGATAAAGAATTTTTTGCTAATGATGATTGGTTGCAGATGATGCAACATAAACATCATATTAACATGATGTTATTTGGTGAGATCATCCCACTTGAGTCATTGGAAGACTACCTATTTGTAGCAGCACAAGTTAGTGGTGAAGAGACAGAGATAGAAATAGAGATAAAGGCAGATGCAAAGAAAGAAGTATGCAAAAAGAAAACAAAAACAATGATAGAGGCAGAAGCAGAGAAGGAAGCGCAACAGGAGAAATTTTCCATTGCAGAGTAGAAAGAACAAAACTAATGTGGTTTGAGAGATGTTTTTACACTTACCATTGATTTCCAATGTGCAGGTAAACAGATCAATCATGAAGAAGAGTTAAAGTTTCTTGAAACATGGCTTGAAACACCATTTTTAGATGAGGTCTACAAAGAAGATGTATATATGAATGTTGAATACATCATGCATGATGAACACATCAAGGAAATTTTCAAGTATTGGAGTTTTGAAGAGATAAAATATTATTCTCTTTTTATGTTGCAGCAGATTGATGATGAAAATAGCACTACAAAAGACAATATGTGGCAACATTCGACATACAAGTCATTTCTTGAAAAAGTCCAAGAGATGCTTAGATAGCCTGGAACAATAGAATACTTGCACTAGCAAATGAAGAAACTGAGGTTTGAAGGATACAACAAAGCGAAAAAGCTAAAACAATTTAGAGGCTATAGAATCTGGAAGAAGAGAAGAAGAAAACTGTAACACCTCTCAATACACAAAAAAATTTGTTTTCAATTATAGTAGTAACCCTAACTTATTATTATGACTCCACTATAAGTTTTTACACTTCAACGCACTTATAAAACTAACAATGTCCTCTGTCACTATTTATTTATTCATAGTTTGGGCAGTGCTTCATCTTGCCACCTTAGCAATTTCACCTTCCTATTAATATACAATTCCCCTTTTTTATTCAGTGTAGGAATGATATATTTATACTTTTTCCATTAGATTTTTATTGCTTTAATCATATTGCCTATGGTCAACTTAATTATTTACTGTGTCATATACCCCATTTACTTTTCCGATAATAATTATTAAGTGATAAATATATCTCCTCTCAAAATCCGGAAAGTATAACACCAATTCAGAACCGATATTATCAAACCCTTTCACTAAGGTGAAATTAATACATATATGCATTAATTCCTTTTTGCTTGGTATTATTATTCATATGATGTTATTAATTAATACCTAAACTTGTAGTTTGCTTGCGCCTTTACCATAGATGAAATAATTCATCCTATATCTTAAAAGCTAGGATTTGACCCCCCCTTTTTTTTTATTCGACTCCTTAATCCTCTCAGATCTTAGATCTAATTATAAGTGAATACCACTATAGTTAATATTATAAGAAAGATACAAATTCCTTACGCTCTACATTTCTATAACTAATTAATGAATATTTTCGTTAAGGCGTTATGAGGACATAAAAGTTCACTTACCAAATCAGTTAATCCTTATTTCTAGAACGGAATTGATATTAACTAATGCCACGGATACCAACCAACCCTAAAATCCATCTATACGTATTTTTTTTTTAATTTTACGTGGATACGGTATTGACTTATTTGTCCTCCCAATTCTAGAGAAAGGAATACGTGTTAGATTTATGTTTGTTTATTACAGTTTGGTCGTACGTGAACTGTCAATCTTTAATGTTAATTATACGTTTCGACTCTTGATGAACCAAATCTCAACTAATGAGTTCCTTGGGATATAACCACATTAAATTTCCTGTACCATTTCACATGGCCTCCTCCATCCCGATCTCTAATGTATCGATCCTAGGGATAACCCTGGATCAAATGACACATGGACGGTGTGGAGAGTGTTAGAATTTAAGGTTTCAATTGGTATAAGAATCTCATTTTTTATTTCAGCAATCTCATTTTGAACGTTGGCCCCCCTCCATCCATGCCCTCAAAATCATCTCTCTTCTGTGAAGCCTTTCGTAATGTTTCAGGTCCGAGAATGTAGATGCAAGTCTGCACGCAAAACCAACTCGCCATTTCCTTGCAGGTTACGGATTCGGTTTACCTTCTTCATTTCATCATCTCTTCTTAAATAGTTTCTTTTCTTTGATATTAATTTACCAGATCTTACTTTCATTTACTCTCAGATTTTTGATAATGTACAGATGAAAATTCCTCCTGTTCGAGAGGGAATCTCAACTTGAGAGAGAGGCCTCTACCTTACTTTACGATTTCCCTGCTTTTGTAGATTCGGTTTTTTTTGTATGTATTAAAACTTCATGGCTACAGGGCCTCCATTATTGTGAACATCGTTTTAGAAATTCCCATTGGCGAGCGGTTTTTGTGTTTATTTAATGTAATTTCTTTCCAATTGTGTAGAAATTTGGCTAGTTAAGTATGATGTATTAATAATCTTGCAGTTCCATTAATATACAACAATGGATACTAATTTAACCGTATTATGTCCTAACTTCCGCTATATGTTCACTTCTTAGCTTGGAGTTCATTTTATTATCGTACTCATTTTTTTTGCGCTTTTTTTATTTCCTCCTCCGAGGATTCCTTGCTTACAACGATTTGTTTTTAAACACAGATGGATGCCACTATCATTCATCTCATTCTTGCGTCCTTCGTCTAAACTCCATCTCTTGTAATAGCAGAGGTAAGATGTGAATGCACAATCGAAATCTCAGTTACTTCAGCATATATGTCAAAACACCCTGAGTTTCTTTTTGTCTGTAAGGGTTTATTTATTCCTACCGAATGCTTACAGTACCTTGGTTTATTATTGTTTTTTTTTTTTCTAAGTTAGAGTAATCTATTAACAGTGGAAAATATAGTACATCTGGCTAAGGCCATTACAGTGCCTTCGGGGAGGCAATTTTAGCTGACAGAGACTAGTTTTTAGCTGCCCTACTAGAGGGAAACCAGCCTGGGGAACCACCATCTGAAAAACCAACTGAAAAAATCCCACGCAGGGGATCGGACTGGAATGTATTTGACTAAAAACTAGGAGCCTAGACATATTATAGCTGTAACATTGGACCATAACAGTGCTGGACCGCTGTAGAGACTGAGACTGGTCATAGACAAAAATTGGTCTAGAGTTGAAATAAACATTAAAACAACTAAACACTCCCTCAGAGAGGGCAGAGAAAAAACATGAAAGACAAGAGAAGAGGGCCGAATTACTCGTCAGGAGCCACCTCCTCGATCCTGCATCCGTAATCTTCAGTTGCGCCTTGAGCATGGGAGAGATCAGCGGTGTTGTGGACAGCTGGAGGAGTTTCTTGGACATTTGCCTGAACGCGCCCTGAGTCTTCCTGCAAAAACACCCTGGTCTTGGAAGGCTGACCCCTCGATTCCTGCAGCACCGCTTCCAAATGTGTGCTGTCAACAGGAGCATGCTCGTCTGGCGGATTTTCAGGCAGGGGCTCCTCCAGGAAGACAACAGAGATGGCCACCGTTACTCTTGGTCTGTTGAGAGCACAATCAAACGAGAAGAGGGTCATGTGGGACTGAGCCGGCAACGCATCTCCTGAAGGCGAGTCGAGCCTGCGACCTGAGCGAAGAACGCGCCCACGGAAGAGGCGAGGGAGGCTGCCTGAGGGATCAGAAGAATCTGACGGAGAAGAGGAAATGGAAGGTGTGTGCCGTCTGGCCGAACGAGAAGACCCCCTTCTGCACCTCATCCTCTGTCGAAGCCTTGGCATTTTTACAACTGTTAAGGAGCTGGAACGCAGAAGCGACTGAGTGTTGACGGGGTTTGGCTCAGGTGGAGTGCCCAGAACCACTGTTGCAGACAAGCAAGAGCCTGCAATAAAAATATGCAGACTGTCAGCTGGCTCAAAACAACAGGTAAGGTGACTGCGCTTCCCAGTGGTGGTGCGCACTCTGGCTCTGTCATGAACTGGATTACACAACGAATGCACAGGCGTAGGGGCGAGCGGCTCCATTGCATATAACACCCCATTCCTGCAACCATCCAACCTCCGCATTGAATGACCAGGCCTGAACCTCCTATGCGAAATGTTGTTGCAGCAGTCGAGGCTGCCTCAAATATCAACTTCTATGATGAGAAGCGACTCCATATCAAATGCCATAAACTCCATATCAAACGCCATAAAGATCATACGAGGGCATTAACTGCGATCAGGTGGGCGCAGAGGTTCCGTGAGGGAAGGCATGTGGCCTCCCGTCCCATTTCCTGGCGTCCAATCGCTCGCATTAACGACACTTGCACCCGCATCCAGGGGGTTTATTATTGTTATCATAACCATGGTTATGATTGTAATTTCTGCCAGTAAATATCTTTGTCCCCGGCAAAGAGATCTGAAAGTCGAATTTTATCCCAATCGTAGTTTCACTTGTAGTAATCCACAATTTACTCAAAAATTGAATCCTCATAGAAATTGTTTGATTTACTCTATTCTTAAGTTTCCATCGCTGGTTTTGGGACTTTTCATATTTACGTCCATATCCTTTGTTTTTGAGCAGTTGCCACTTCATTTTATATTACATGGTTGACAAATGTTCATTAACTCGATGAAAAGCTATTCATTTTACTTATATACATATGGGAATACTAAACGCAAAAGGACCTTTCTTATGTTGAGGGTGTGAGAGCCTTCATACCTCAGTGAAACTGTGATACACTTTCCAAAGGAAGTTCCGCTTTCAACTCCATAATCAATTCCTACTTTTGGTTTGTTTCAGTTACTTAATCTGATTTATATGTTCAGATAATGTGCTTGTATAAGACAAAACATTATTATTCTCATTATATGCTTTCATCTCGTACATATTTTTCCTTAATTTGTACAATTAACAATCATATCTACATGAGAGAAGTAGAAAAGTAAGAGAGAATGATTTCCTTTGTAAGCACAAGAGCATATCGTGTTGACAGTTCTAATAGAGAATTTAAATTGTTCTGTATGTATTTAACCACATTATTATAAGATCCATATGATCTTTCCACACAGATTTATTCCTTCCTGGTATTTAATGGTGTTTAGTGTATAATATGATAATGGATATATATATATATATATATATATATATATATATATATATATATATATACATATATATCTACACCTTTTCGATTTAGCAAATTGAATACATGTTTTATCTTTTTCTACTCATGCTCTAGTACATAGTTCATTTCCTAATATGATGTAGAAGATTGTTAAATATGTGATAGGTTGAAGAATCCTGTATGCATCATTTTCTAAGAATTTTTATGTATATAATTTCTTACACCTATACTGTTACTCCATGTTTCAATTTCTGCATAGAATTTATAGTACAGAATTTTTATAATCTATATTGTAATATTATTTCACTACTCAAGTAGGCTTAATTCTGTTTAAATTATTTCTACATCCTATATACAGTTTATATCAGCATATTAGAATAGTCAATTGAAATCCAAAGTTTCTATTTTATCTTCCTCTAGTTAGTGTAGAAAAAAGTTTAACTACACAATACAAATTTCTTTAGCTATGAAGTATCTACTCATTCCAAATCTGTATATTAATTTATATTTCAGCATGCATTTCTCGATTAGCTGTGCATTTAAATAACAGAATCCTAAATCATCTAAATTATGGAAATGTCAGTTTCCTGTGAAGTACCTAACCTCAAATCTAGACCCATCACTGGGTTTTATTCATTCTGAGAGTTGGTCCTCTACAGAACATATCTATGGAGCAATACCACTTTTACTATTTCTTCTATAGTAATCTATGATATATGTACAGACCAGCAAAAGATAATTTTAATTCCTAAATTTGCAAATTTCAAAGACATATTTAAACTCAGAATTCTCAATTTAACATGGCAACTTTATCATTTCCTGTAGTTCATCACAACATTAAAATCTAAGTCAAGTATCATTCCAAATTAACTATGCATACCACTTAGGTTTGACTAGTTGCCTCCCAACCTTAGAGCTTTTTCTCCTTAGCTCACCCCCCAACAGAGATCGTTTCCTCCAGTGATACACAATCATTTTTCTGTCCTAAAACAACTTATTTAAGGTTTCTTTCCCCAGCCTGTTTCCCTTAACTGCATCCAGTTAATTCAGGATGATGTATTCCTATTTTCTTAGGCTTTCCCTTTGTTTCTTCCATAAAGGTACTTTTAAAGCTAGCTTTTCTGCTTTCCAAATTTATTCCACCTCATCCCAGTAATTTCCTCTTTACTGAGGTACTTTTTTTAAGATTTTATGTCCAATCTAATTTTAGTATTTTCTTTATTCCTTCTGAGGATTTCTGGAAGTATGGGAAAGACTTACAACCTTATCCATCCTTATGGATCGAGTTTCCAGATCTCTTATCTTAATCTAGTCATTGCACATAATTTTCCATTTTATTTTATTAATTTAAACTACTAAAATAAATCCACATAATGTTTTTCGATTGGGGTCCATTGTACCATTTTGGGCTTGTTCAAATGTCTAACAAAAGCATAGGAAACTGGGGATATTACATATTCCCCCTCTAAAAACAAAACACCGTCCTCGGTGTTGTAAATACAATTAAACAAAATCATTTTTTAAACGTTGATGGATATTTTTCCATCATATCTTCTTCTTGCTCCCTAGCCTCTTTGGGTGCAAAGTTCCTCCACTGCACTTTCACCCTGGCCAATGTCCTGTTCCGGAGCTCAATTTTTTCCCATGCCAAGATTTGAAGGGGCTCTGGAAAGAATTCCCCTTCTGTTTTCACATGTATCACATTCCAATCAATAACATGAGTAGGGTCATGCACATATTTTTTTAATAATGAAACATGAAATACATCATGAACCTTAATGTGACTAGGCAAAGCCAATTTTTATGAAACTGGTTCAACTCTTTCCAGCACTTCAAAAGGTCCACAGTAACGTGGAGCTATTTTTGCACAACTACTAGTGTACAAATTACTCTTCTTAGGCTTAATCCTTAGGTAAAAATGATCACCCACACTGAATTCTCTGTGAATTCCCTTTTTTTGCATAATTTTTATGCCTGTATTGTGTTGTTTTGATGTTTTTTTGAATTTTCTTCACAAATTTTTCCATTTTCTGCAAGGCTTCCATTCCAAGTATGAGTTTATCTTCAGGCTGACTCCAACTTAGAGAGGTATGGCACTTTCTGCCATAAAGTGCTTCAAAAGGGCTCATATTTATTGAAGCTTGGTAGATATTGTTATAGGCAAAGTCAGCTAAATGTAGATAGTCCTCCCATTTTGTTGGCCTATCCATGACATACATCCTTAGCAAGTCCTCTAAAATTTGGTTTGTTCTTTCTGTTTGGTAATTAGTTTGGGGATAGTAGGCAGTACTAAAATTTAATTTAGTACCCATGCCTCCAAAAAGCTGCAGTTAACTTTGCATCTTTATTTGAAATGATCATCTTAGGAATACCATGCAACTTTACAATCTCCTTCATAAATACATTTGCTACTTGAGTTGTACCAAAGGTAGATTGTATAGGTATAAAGTGATCAGCTTTAGTTAAAATATCCACTACAACCATGATAGAGTCATGTTGGTATTTGGTCCTTGGTAAACCAATAATAAAAACCATGGAAATAGTCTCCCACTTCCATTTTGGGATGGGTAAAGGATTCAGCAATCCAGTTGGATGCTAATGTTCTACCTTCACTTGTTGACATTCTACGCATCTAGCCAAATAATTTGCCACATCCTTTTCATACCAAGCCAGAATAGGTTCTTTCTTAAAGCTGAAATTAATTTCTGGTATCCGAGATGTCCAGCATAGGGCCTTTTATGGTACTCATCTAAAATCTCTTTCTTTAAATAATCTACATCAGGAATGTATAATTTGTCTTTATAACAAATTAATCTTCTTTGGTTATGTGTATACCCTTTCATCTCTTTTTTCAAAATTTGTGCCTATAGTTTTTCATAGTTTTGTTCTTATCTCACTACTTCTTATATCAATCCTTTTATGTCAAAGTTGGCACTACTTCCACCATTACTCATAGATTTCCAAGCATTTCTACTTAGTGCATCTACAATCTTGTTTTCCTTCCCCTTAATATGTTTGATCTCCATGTCAAACTCACTAAGGAAGGAAAACCACCTAACTTGGTTAGCATTCAAATCTCTTTGGGTGAAGAAATACTTTAGGCTGATGTGATATGTCATCAACACAAACTTTTTCCCTAAAAGGTAATGTCTCCACATCTTTAGAGTGTGTATTACAGCAACCATTTATAGATCATAAACACTATAATTATGCTCATGTTTCTTCAGTTTTCTTGATTCATAGGCTATAACAATTTTTTTTGTAATAGCACTTCTCCTAATCCTTCTCCACAGGCATCTGTGCACACTACAAATTCCCAAACTGGATCAACAATATTTAAAATAGGTGCTATTTTAAGTTTTAGTTTTAGTTGACCAAAGCCGTTTTGACATTTTTCAGTCCATTCAAACTTAACTCCTTTCCTTTGTAGGGATGTAATTGGGTAGGCTAATGTTGAAAATCTCTCTACAAACCTTCTATAATATCTTTCAATTCCCATGAAGGATCTCACAAAAAACACATCAGTTGGTACATGCCACTCTCTTATTTCTTTTATCTTTTCTGGGTCCACTGCTAACCCCTTCTCTTATATTATATGTCCTAGGTACTGAATTTTATCTTTGAAAAAATCACATTTGCTAAACTTAGCATACAATTTGTTTTTCCTTAGTGTTTGTAAAACAATTCTAAGGTGTTCCTTATGCTCAGATTCATTCTTAGAATAAATCATAATGTCATTAATAAATACTAATACAAATTTGTCCAAGTACTTATTTAAGACACTATTCATCAAGCACATGAAAGTAGCCAGTGCATTAGTCAACCCAAACGGTAGGAACACAAACTCATAGTGTCTATACCTGGTTCTAAATGTAGTTTTACTTATGTCCTCATCTTTAATTCTTAGTTGATGGTAGCTTGTCCTTAGATTAGTTTTCAAAAATATTGTTGCTCCTCTAACTTGATTATTAATTTTTCAATTTATTCAATTGACGATAATCTATACACATTCTGAAAGTACCATCTCTCTTTTTAACAAATAGCATCATTACTCCCCATGGGGATACACTTGGTCTGATGTAACCTCTATCTAGCAACTCCTATAGTTTCATTTTCAGCTCCATTAGTTCTGGGGTACTCATTTTGTATGGGGCTCTAGAAATTGGTGTTGCTCCCAGCACTAAGTCAATTGAGAAATCAATTTCTCTCCTTGGGGGCACATGAGGAATTTCATCTGGAAACACATCCTTGAACTCTCTGATAACAGGTAATATTTCTAAAGAATTTTCTTCTGCTTGTTGTTCCAATTATTCTACATGCACATAATACACTTGGCAACCATTTCTAGTAATTCTTTTCAATTGAAGGGCTGAAATTTGTCTTACTGATATGGACTTGGGTTTGCCTTTTACTACGACAGGATTTCCCTCCTTATTTATGCAATGTATTGCCTATTCTAAACAGTTTAACATGACTTTATGTTTCTCTAACCAGTCCATTTCTACTAGTACATCATAAGACCCTAAAGGTAGAATATTTAGATTCAGTTCAGTTTGGTATCCATTCAAATTTATGGCTGTTTGGGGTAACTTATGAGTCACTTTCCTTTTTGTACCAGTGGCCAAATGAACTAACCTAGACTGTTGAAATTTTTCTGACTTTAAGTTACAATTTTCTACCATTTGAGGACTGATATAACTCAATGAAGCACCTGGATCTTTTAAAATAGAAACAGGTTGGTCAACAATCATAGCTCTACTTCAACCATAGTGGACTGGTGTTCTGCTTGATGATCTTCCAGAGTAGCACTAATTTTGGAGATGTTTCTTTCCACATCACTAACAATCGTTGCTTCTCTCAGTACTTGTATGGTCTGAATGTTTCTGTGTGGGCAATCCCTCAGTAAATGAGGTTCTCCACAACCCCAGCACTTTAGAGGTTCTCTCATTTTAATGGTCCCTTCTCTTTTGTTGTTTCCATTTATCTATTTGGACCTTGTTTGTGATCAACAACGGTTTGATTTTCTCCAGGTTTGATGAAATTCTTCCTTTGGTGATTCCTACCAAAGTTCTTTAAATATGTTGGTTTTGTTCTCTTTCCACTGGAGTCACCCTTCTCTATGTATTGCCAATTCTTTGCTTGTTCATTTTTGCCTTTGAATTGCTGGTAACACACCCTTGCTTTGCGCACCACCTCATCCATGGTCTTGGGATTATCAAACTCTATATTTTCCTTGTATATAGTAGGTAGACAGTTTAAGAAACATTGTACCTTTCCCTTCTCCTCCCTTATATAAGGTACATAGGGAAGCAGATTGGTGAATTTGGTTACAAATTCATCAATAGTAAGTTGTCTCAATCTAAGCTCATGGAATTCTTTGACTTTATCATCATAATAACGTTCATGCAGGTATCTATTTCTGAATTTGACTTGGAAATACTCCAAAGTAACAATTTTCTCATCAAGGACATGGACCATCTTGGTTTCTTCCCACCACAAGGTAGCCTTACCTTACAACTGATAGATAGTTAGTCTGGCTCTCAAGTTACTTTCATATTCGTAAAACTAAAATTACTTTATCATGTTTAGAAGCCATGCTTCCACATCTTCCTCCTTCTCTCCATCATAGGAGGGAGGCTTGATTTTCCATAATTCACCCTGCAATTCCCTGTTCCTCCTAGATTTTTGTCTAGAGGCATCCTCTTTCTTAGAATCTTCTAAGTGATTTTCCCTTCCCTTTCTCTTCCTTTCAGAATATTCACCTTCTTGACTATTCTGGGAGGTCAATTCTCTTATTAATCTATCTTGCTCTTCACTGGCTAAAGATAGCCTTTCATTGTGGCTTTTCAGTTGTATCATTTCTCTTTGCATTCGATGCAACATAGCCATCAATGGAGCATTTGGATCTGGTGTATTTTCTCCACCACCTAGATCCACATACAGCTCGTCCCCTTCACTCATGGTTCGTAGCTGTATCTTTTAGCACTGTTTCACTGTACATGAAAGTAAACATTAGTGAAATTTAAATTTAATACTTATTTACAGCAACATAATTTTTCTGGTGCGAGCACATATTTTGCTCAGTGTTTTAACTTGGGCTCTAATACCATTTGTAACCTCTCAGTACACAAACTTTTTTTTTCAATTATAGTAGTAACTCTAACTTATTATTATGACTCCACTATAATGTTTTACACTTTGATGCACTTATACAACTAACAATGTCCTTTGTCACTATTTATTTATTCACAGTTTGGGCAGTGCTTCATCTTGCCACCTTAGCAATTTCTCCTTCCCATTAATATACAATTCCCCTTTTTTATTCAATCTAGGAATGATATATTAATCCTTTTTCCATTAGCTTTTTATTACTTAATCACATTGACTATGGTCAACTTAATTATTTACCATGGCATATACCCCATTTACTTTTCCGATAATATTTATTAAGTGATAAATATATCTCCTCTCAAAATTCGGAAAGTATAACACCAATTCATAACCAATGCTATAAAAGCATTTCACTAAGGTGAAATTAATACATATATGCATTAATTCCTTTTTGCTTGGTATTATTATTCATATGACGTTATTAATTAATACCTAGACTTTTAGTTCTCTTGTGCCTTTACCATAGATGAAATAATTCATGCTATATCTTAAAAGCTAGGATTTGACCCTTTTTTTTTTATTCGACTGCTTAATCCTCTCAGATCTTAGATCTAATTATAAGTAAATACCACTATAGTTAATATTATAAGGATGATACAAATTCCTTAAATTCTACATTTTCTTAACTAATTAATGAAGAGTTTCATTAAGGCGTTACGAGGACATAAAAGTTCACTTATTTCTAGAATGGAATTCATATTAACTAATGCCACGGATACCAACCAACCCTAAAATTCATCTATACATTTTTTTTTTGAAGTTGACGTGGATATGGTATTGACTTATTTGTCCTCCCAATTTTGGAGAAAGGAATACGTGTTAGATTTATGTTCATTTGCTACAGTTTTGGTCATACGTGAACTGTTTGTCTTTAATGTTAATTATACGTTTCAACTCTTGTTGAACCAAATCTCAACTAATGAGTTCCTTGGGATATAACCACATTAAGTTTCCTATACCATTTCACATGGCCTCCTCCATCCCGATCTCCAATGTATCGATCCTAGGGATAACCCTAGATAAAATGACATGTGGACAGTGTGGAGAGTGTTAGAATTTAGGGTTTTAATTGGTATAAGAATCTCATTTTATACTTCGGAAATATCATTTGGAACATCGGCCCCACTCCATCCATTCCCTCGGAATCATCTCTATTCTGCGAAGCCTTTTGTAACGTTTCAGATCCGAGAATGTAGATGCAAGTCTGCACGCAGAACCCACTCGCCATTTCCTTGCAGGTTACAGATTCGGTTTACCTTTGTCATTTCATCATCTCTTTCTAACTAATTTCTTTTATTTGAAATTAATTCACCAGTTCTTACTTTCATTTACTCTCGGATTTTTGATAATGTACAGATAAAAATTCCTCCCATTCGAGAGGGAATCTCAACTTGAGAGAGAGGCCTCTACATTACTTTATGATTTCCCTGGATTCATAGATTATGTTTTGTTTGTATGTATTAAAACTTCATGGCTACCGAGCCTCCATTATGGTGAACAACGTTTCAGAAATTCCCAATGGTGAGTGGTTTACGTGTTTATTTAATGAATTTCTTTCCAATTGTGTAGCAATTTGGCTAGTTAACTATGATGTATTAATACTCTTGAAATGCCATTAATATACAACAATGGATACTAATTTAACCATATTATGTCCTAATTTCCACTATATGTTCACTTCTTAGCTTGGAGTTGATTTTATCATTGTTCTCTTCTTCTTTTTTTGCGTTTTTTTTTTCTCCTCCGAGGATTCCTTACTGACAATGGTTTGTTTTCAAACACAGATGGACGCCACTATCGTTAATCTCATTCTTGCTTCCTTATTCTAAACTCCATATCTTGTAATAGAAAAGGTAAGATGTGAATGCACAATGGAAATCTCATTTACTTCAGCATATATGTCACAACACCCTGAGTTTCTTTTTTTGTGGAGGGGTTTATTTATTCCTACCGAATGCTTACAATTCCTTGGTTTATTATTATTATCATAACCATGGTTATGATTGTAATTTCTATTAGTAAATATCTTTGTCCCCGACAGAGAGATCTGAAAGTCGGATTTTATCCCAGTCGTAGTTCCACTTGCAGTAATCCACAATTTACTCAAAATTTGAATCCTCATAGAAATTGTTTGATTTAATCTATTCTTAAGTTTCCCTTGCTGGTTTTGGGACTTTTCATATTGACGTCCATATCATTTGTTTTTGACAGATAATGTTCTCAGTTCTTATATTACATAAGGTAATGTTCATCATTTACCTTCTATTTTATTAGCCATTCATTTTACTTATATATATATATATATGGGAATACTAAACATGTAGTGACCTTTCTTGTGGTTATAGGTAAGCCTTTCATACCTCTATATGAAATCGGCTACATTGCTCCAGTTCATGCTTCAACCCATAATTGGGGTTCCTACTTTTGGTTTTTTTTTCAGGTTGGTTTCAATTCAAGTTGCATGTTCGGTATTAATGTCAATATAGGACAGAACACTATTATTCCTCACTTTATGTTTATCTGGGACATATTTTTCCTTAATTTGTACAATTAAAAAATCTGCACGATTATATAGCATGGTATAAAATTTCATTTTAAGAACTGTCATATTATGCATGTGTTGAGGCTTCCTCCAGTGGGGAATTTAAATTGTTCTGTATGTATTTAACTGCATTATTATAAGATCCATATGATCTTGCCACACAAATTTATTCCTTCTTGGTATTTAATGGTGTTTAATATATATATATATATATATATATATATATATATATATATATATATATATATATATATATATATATATATATATATATATCATCTTTTTTATTTAGCAGATTGAATACATGTTTTATCTTTTTCTACTCATGCTTTAGTACAGAGTTCATTTCCTAATATGATGTAGAAGACTATTAAATTTGTGATAGGTTGAAGAATCTTGTATGAATCCTTTTCTAAGGATTTTTATGTATATAATTTCTTACACCTATATTGTTACTCCATGTTTCAATTTCTGCATAGAATTTATAGTACATAATTTTTATAATCTATACTGTAATATTCTTTGACTACTCAAGTAGGTTTAATTCTGTTTAAATTATTTTTGCATCCTATATACAGTTTATATCAGCATATTAGAATAGTCAATTAAAATCCAAAGTTTATATGTTATCTTCCTCTAGTTTATGTAGAAATAATTAGTTGTACAGTACAGATTTCTTTAGCTATGAATTATCTACTCATTCCAAATTTGTATATCAATTTATATTTCAGCACACATTTCTCGATTAACTATACATTTAAATAACAGAATGCTAAATCAACTAAATTATGGAAATGTCAGTTTCCTGTGAGGTACCTAACCTCCTATATAGACCCATCACTAGGTTTTATACATTCTGAGAGTTGGTCCTCTACAGAACATGTCTGTAAAAAAATACCACTTTTACTATTTCTTCTATAGTAATCTCTGTTAAATGTACAGACCAGCAAAATTTAAATTTAATTCCTAATTTTGCAAATTTCAAACACAGATTTAAACTCAGAATTCTCAATTTAACATCACAACTTTATCATTTCCTGTAGTTCATCACAGCATTAAAATCTAAGTCAAGTATCATTCCAAATTAACTGTGCATACCACTTAGGTTTGACTAGTTGCCTCCCAACCTTAGAGCTCTTTCTCCTTAGTTCACCCCCGAGCAGAGATCGTTTCCTCCAATGATAGACAACTCTTTGTCTATCCTGAAATAGATAATTTAAGCTTGCTTTCCCCAGCCTGTTTCCCTTAACTGCGTCCAGTTAATTCAGGATGTTGTATTCCTGTTTACCTAGGCTTTCCCTTTGTTTCTTCCACAAAGGTACTTTTAAATCTAGGTTTTCTGCTTTCCAGATTTATTCCACCTCATCCTAGTATTTCCTCTTTACTGACGTATTTTTTTTTAGATTTTTATCTCCAATCTAATTTTAGTATTATTTTATTACTTCCAAGGATTTCTGGAAGTATGGGAAAGTTTTACAACCTTATCCATCCTCGTGTATTGGGTTTCCAGATCTCTTATCTTAATCTAGTTATTGCACATAATTTTCATTTTATTTTATTAATTTAAAATAATAAAATAAATCCACATAATTGTTTTTCATTTGGGTCCACTGTACCCTTTTGGACTTGTTCAAATGTCTAACAAAAGCATAGAAAACTGGGGATATTACAAAAACAAAATCTAGTTGAAGTCAATTTTTTAATGGTAAGCCTTGCTGAGACATAGACCAGCAGGTAACTTAATTAAATTTTATGTGGCTGTAATTAAGGGAGAGTGTTAGAGAATCTATTCCAACCATGTGTTAAGTGTCGAAACCGTCCATCCAAGTGGCCTATTTCAGTTTCACTTAGTCCAGTTTTGGTTCAGTCTCACTAAAGTAACTTAATGTTGATGTCTCCAATGTAATCTTATTTAACTCATTCGTAATATTGAGAAGAACAATCATCTTCTCCACTTCTTTTCATTTTTCAATTGTTGTCATTCAGAACTTAATAATGCACATTTATTCTATGTGAAAGTATAAGAGAGTTTCTTTTGGAATTTTCCATTAATAAACGTGAGAGTTTTTAGCATTTTCCATTAATAAATGCGAGAGTTTTTATAACATTTTATGTTCATAAATTTTGAAGTGAGAGCGATTTGATTCAAGTTTTTTGGTCTTCCATGGACGAATAGTATTTAAATGTTTTTTGCCAATTTTTTTTCCATGCTGATCGTCGAACAAATTGTATTTTTAAAAGCGTGTAGCATCACTAGAACAATTAGAAATTTGGGTTGTTGTACCATGGTTGAGAGAGAAATAATTCATAATTCTTATCATGGAAAGGTATTATTTGAGGTTTTGTACCTTCATTGATGGTTTTGAAGGTTGCTGTGTAGTATTACTAAGTTCAATAGTTTGGCACAATTTTCATTTTTGGAAGTTTTCCTTGAGCATTTGACAAAATTTGTAATAATCCCACATTGACCAAGTGCACCATTTCCTTACATACAGTAAGGGTGAAGGAACTTTCTATATTTTTATTGTAAATTTTATTTTCTTATTGTTTTCTTAAGTCATAATTTTAATATCATTTTAAGGTTGTGTACATTTGATTTTAGGACTTCTTTGAACAGGACCTCACTATTGGGATTGATACTCATAATTAAAATGTATAATTTCTATTATAAAATAGCATTTCTATACTTTGAGTTAGGTATCATTTCAGTGGTTAGACGCGATAGCATATATACACTTCAATAAATTTAACAATCAAATCATTGCATAAAGGAGGGGTCTTATACACCAGTTTAATTTAATGCTAATTTCCTTTATTTTAAACTAGCACAAATATATAAATTAAATGATTGGTACCAATTTCATATGGTTCACATTCAAGTTCTGGTTCAATAATGATTAGGTTTGGCAATGATTAAATTAGGTTTGAGTTTTAATTTTTTGATCAAGTTAGGATGGGGTTCACCATAATTAAACATAAAAAATGTTATCACAAAGATGGAAATTGAAAGGATAAATTACAATCTTGAGTTGTGACATGAAGTTATGAGTTTTGATCTATGGACTTGGTCAATGGCTATGAAGTTCGCCAAACCAACAAATTTTTAAAGGTTCGCCAAAATTTGAACCTTGAGTTTAAAGTTCGGGAACCTGTGACATGGATTGGTACATGTTGATACATTTCCCATTAAGTTGGGATGATTTTTAAAAAATCATGAAAATGAAGTAAATTATAACTTTATTTTAAATTAAACATATATACATTTAAAAAAATATTTATCATGGGGATTCTCAAGTTGAAAATAAAATTTTTTACAATATTATGGGCCAATGTTATGACTTACTAATACCACACACCCAAAAACATATAAATTATGTTCATATAACATTTTTTAAATTAATAAATTTAATTAAAAGATGAAAAGATATAACTATTTGCAAAATAAATCTCAACCTTTAACTTATGACTATCACCAAAACTATTTTAAAATATTCCATGAAAATTATTTCAGTACCATTTACTAAAACTAAATTAAAATTATAAAAACCTTATACCAAAATAAACATACTTATTAACAAAATTATTTATTAAACAAAATTTCTTACTAAATAAACTTTTTAAAATATATATTAAATATATATATTGTTAATTATTTAAGCCACTCCAAATTAATTTGCATTTACTTGAATTCCCTATTATATATATATATATATATATATATATATATATATATATATATATATTAATTTTATTCCATTATTTATTTATTAGTCAGGTTTATCCATATCCAATTATGGTTAAGTAAACTTCAAAAGCTTTAATAGGGCTTGAGTTTCCATTCAACTTTTAGTGAACTTACATATCAACTCTAAACAAATACTCGTAAGCATACCGATTAAAAAAGATTGCATTCAAAGTATGGAAAATATTAAAAACTTGATGCATTTTATATTCGGAATCTTCTTTCCAAAAATGCATTTTAGAATTCCAAACATTGTAGGTTGGTTCTTTTGCTAATGTGTTTGATTATTCCATCGTATAAATTAATTAATTATAAGTAAATTAATTAATCAGAAGTATGGTTTATAATGATAGTGGTGGTTATAGTATGTTAAGATTAATGTGGTCTATCATACTTTAAAAACAGAGGAGAATAAATCTAAGTTTGATTCTTTAAAATATTGTTTCTATTTTAAAAGAGAGGAGAAATAAGTGCCCTAAGATAGCTATAGGTGGGTTGGCTTAATAGGTCAATAAAATTAGAAGTATGGCCAATGGTAAGGAATTGAGAAGGAATGTGAGTAAGAGTGTGACAGTCTAAGAATTGAGAAGTAAATATCAAGTTATGTACATTACACAAAATAATGTTATTATAATTGTTAGTATTTGTTTCTAAATTGAACTAGGGTTACATGGTATCTAGCACCTATTGTTTAGTTTAAATATAGCTTAATTAAACTAAAAATAAATGAAAACAAAAATTTCATTACAAAAATAAAACTATTACTATTTGTATTGTTAAATGTCATTTCCAAAAATTTAAAAATATGATTAACTAATATTGTTTATATTAACATATATATTTATTATATAGGCTTATTTTTTTATAAATATATATAATTTTTTATAATTAAATCTTTTAAAATATGTTTTTAATATAATAATAAGACATTTTAAATTGAAAATATAGTGAAAAAACAATAAATTATTAAAATCGAAATAAAAGAAAAAATGAAAAAAATGCAATCATAAAATTAAATAAAAAAGAAAGAAAACTAAAAGTAAAAAATTAATAAATAATAGAAATAGAAGTTACTAAATAGCCTATAATAAGACTTTAACCAATCCTCTTGCAAATAAATAAATTTAAATAATTATAAAAAATAACAAAAATTAAATTCCCAAGGTTAAATTATGGATAAGTAGCAAATATTTTTTATCAAAATAAATTGTCAAAGACAAAATTGAATGTCAAAGAAAATATAATTATTAATATTATAAATAAGATTATTTACAATATTTAAGATAATTAATTTGAGTTTTATTGATAAAATTTGAATATAAAATAATATATCTTATTCTTAAAAATATTAACAATCTAAAATAATTTGTTAGTAGTTTGTAAGTGGGTAAATTTCTATCTTATGGGTATTAGGGTATTACTTTATTTCTTTAGATCTTAAAAAATGAGTTTTGAATTACAAAAAATTGTGAAGTTGTACTAGTGTCTACCCTTGATTTGATTTCCAATAAAGTTATAAGGGTTATGTAGTATCCATAAGTACTTACAAAATCATTTTAATTAGTTATTAATGTTTAATTTGAATTGGTTCAGTAGAGAGTTTACATGGTAAATTTAAGAAAAAAAAAACTAATTATATATTTTTGTTTGTAATTTAACTAATTATTTACTAAATATATTTATATTAGATTATAAATCTTCTGGGAAATCACATGAGAATTTTAGGACCGACGTGTTTCGAACTACCAACTGTAGTTCATTATTATCCTGATGATGAATTACAGTTGGTAGTTCGAAACGGGTCGGTCCTAAAATTCTCAAGTGATTTCCCGGAAGATTTATAATCTAATATGTTATGGATCACAGAAGCTTGCACTCTCAAATATCTATATTATATTATTTGTCTCAATATCTTCAATTGTAATAATATTTATTTTATAATTACAAATATTTCAATGACTTCTAAGAGATTATTCATTTCTACAATTATTTTTATCGCTCGAAATGACTTCTCTACAATTCCTAGTGTGTTTTTACATATATTATATATTTAACCATTCTTAGATGCTTGGTGAATATATTCATCATATTATCAAAATTAATTTTTTGATTAAAAAAAATTCTTTACAAAGTCATGTTGAGTTTCAATGTGTTTTGATTTTTCATAATATATTGGATTGTTTGACATATTTATTGAACTTTGATTCCCATATTCAATAGATGTAGGTTCTCATTTCCTTTCTCACATTTCTTTAAGGTATTCAAATTTTTTCATAAGAAACATTACAAAATGCTTAATGCTTTATACTTGGATTCAATTAAGGACAAGGAAATATTTGATTGCTTGATGTTACCCCAAGGCACAACTCTATCTCTTATAATAAATACATATCTAGTTGTGGATTCTTATTATCTAGATTTTCTATCCAATCAAAAATTGGAATATCCTATCATTATCAAAATTTACAACGCCTTTCAAATATCGAATAAAACTCTTAGGTATTTTCCAACGATTATTAAGTGGTTTAGCCACGAATTAACTGTTGGGTATACGACCAAAGTCCCACATTGACTAGAAGTGGGGAGGATCATTGGTATATAAGGATGGACAAATATCTCCATTGGTATGAGGCCTTTTGGGGTAAAGCCCATAAGCAAAGCCATGAGGGCTTAGGCCCAAAGTGGACAATATCATACCATTATGGAGATATGTGGTGTCCAGAATCCTTACAAGTGGTATCGGAGCCATGCCCCGAAGTTAGCGAAGTGGATGAATCCTCGAATGCCAAACGAAGGTGGTGGGCCCCGGTAATATCACGATGGGATCCATGGATGAGCTCGGTTAGACAGGCGGTATGCTCCGGATTCTTCATGGACGTGTCCTGGTCCCAACACGGTGAAGAGGAGTTGACCTGGGATAGAGCAAGCTCTCGAGGCAAGTGGTGCTCCATGTAAGGCGTGTGCTTCCAACGCATTGGAGCGGAGAGCCCTGGTTGGTAGAGAGTGGACGGATGGATAATCGTTTGAGGGGAGGCTTGATGGTCCTTTGTTCGAGGGGAGGATTGTTGGGTATACGACCAAAGTCCCACATTGACTAGAAGTGGGGAGGATCATGGGTATATAAAGATGGACAAATATCTCCATTGGTATGAGGCCTTTTGGGGTAAAGCCCATAAGCAAAGCCATGAGGGCTTAGGCCCAAAGTGGACAATATCATACCATTGTGGAGATATGTGGTGTCCAGAATCCTTACATTAACCAAGTAACACTAAATATGTAATATTCCTCCTTGTTGTGGTTAAAAAGCTTAAAATCCCCACCAATCATCTCTACAAAGTATCATTGGATTCTTTTTTATCATAATCATTTCAAAACTTAACATTTTATTCTATTTGAATAGACAATGGATTACATTCACTCATTGTTATCTTTGAAAAATTGTAGACTCAATTTAAATAGTTGGATGCTCAACATTGGGGAATGACAAGTGTAATTGTACTAGTGAATATTGAAAAATATAAAAATTTAGATAAACCAAAGGTTCCAAAGGTTTTCAGTTAAAAATTCAATCTGCACAAAGTTTCCTCAACAGTTTTACACGGATCATCGCGATTATACCTCCAACAATTGCAATAGTCCATGTAGTTGTACCTCATACAATTGCACTCGGTGTCACACAATTATGTCCAACACAAGTTGTGTGATCACTATCACTGTAACTATCTTATCTATGTAGGTCAACACACAACTAGAATTTGAATAATCAGGGTGATAACCACAACTATTTGCCACTTAGGAACGATGTACACCATGTTTTACCAACCCACAATCACACAAATCCATGCAACTATGCCGACGCCGGTTGCATGACCATTCGTGCAACTACACAATTCATAGTTGTTTTCAACATCATGATTGCGTGTTCCCCACCCACATGGTCACCACAACTTCCCTTGAGTTTCCCACGTGGGTATGGGACCCAAAACATAAAATAGGTTGTATAAACCCATACAATATAACCACCCTAAGCTAAATGCTATAAATCACAAAATGTAAGGACTCAAGACTCATTAGCCTCCAAGCGCAAGTAGATTGGGGTATTTGGGCACCTCCAAACAACATTAGGAACACTCGATGACTCATGGCAGAACAGGGAGAAGGGTCAAAGGAAACATACTTGATTCTGCGCATGCACAACCTAAAGAAGGTGAACGTAGGGGTTTCAATATTTAGCGGGGATGAAATTGCTCTCCTGGGTTGCCTTCTAAGAAGAGATCCTTCTCTCCAAACAATGAAACTTACATTACCCAATTTCTCTCAATATATCCATGAGCAGAGACTCTTAAACCAACTTTTGGATTTGTAAAGATTTTATGGAAAAGCTTCGATAATTATAACAAAAAATCATAGTGAATACTGCAAGGGTTTCCAGCGTTCTTCACACAACTACGATCAGGATGTGTTTTTGTCCACTAGTGAAGATGATGAATGACCATTTATTTACAGAACAAGGGGTTTTCCTAACACAATTTTCAAAGCATGCATGGGGTTGAATTGGTATTTTTATACTTTTGCGTGATTATTAAGCTTAGTTTTTGCTTCTATATTTTCATGGTCAGTATCTCATGAGATTTTACCTGTAATCATGGCTTTTTAAAGTCTCTGCACCTTTTTTTTAGTATGTTTTTTTTGCTTTTGTCATGGTTGGAACTTGAAGACAGTGAGTTTGGAACTTGATAACACAATTATTCTATGTTAAAGTGTAAGAGTGAGTTTCTTTTGGCATTTTCCATTAATAAATGTGGGAGTCTTTATAGCATTTTACGTTCATAAATTTTGATTTGAGAGCAATTTGATTCAAGTTTTTTTATTAATAGAATTTTGGCTTTTGTGATCCATCAATAAATCATGAAAAAATCTTTCGGTATTAATCACATTATAATGAACAAAGTCCACGCATTTCAAACCAACCAGTGTGGTTCATCATCAGGAGTAGGTAAGAGATCAGATCAGTCGTTGAGTTTAAATAGATGTAGGAAAGGCAAAGAAAACCGTTAGAATAACAGCTAATTTAACTTTGAAATCCATAATGGTTAGTTCTATTAATTTTGATTATTTAATTAAAAAATCGTAACAGCGAATTTGAATATTGAAATTAATAGTTTAATTACATATAAAAATTATTTAGGTCAATTTAATATCGTTAATTGATTATTCAAAATACAAATATTGTTTTATTATAATTATATATTATTTTATTGTAATTTTATCTTAAAAAATATAAATATATATATATATATATATATATATATATATATATATATATATATATATATATATATATAAATAAATATATGTTTTCTATGGAAAAATAGTATTTAAAATGTTTTCACCCCTTTTTTTTTTCTTTCCAACTGTAAATATTGTAAACCTTTAGCTCAACGTAGAACAAATTGTGTAGCATCACTGGAACTATTAGAAATTTGGTCTGTTGTATCATGGTTAAGAGCCAAATACTTCATAATTCTTCCCACGAAAAGCTATTATTTGAGGTTGTGTACATTCATTGATTGTTTTGAAACTTTTTGGGAAGTATAATCAGTTCAATAGTTTTGGAAGTTTTCCTTGAGCATTTGACTCATTTGTCAAAATTTGTAATAATCCTGCATTGACCAAGTGCACCATTTCATTGCACACCGTAAGGGTGAAGGAACTTTTTATATTTTAGTTGTAAATGTTATTTTCTTATTGTTTTCTTGAGTAAATAATGTAATTTCATTTTAATGTTTTCTTAAGTAAACAATGCAATTTCATTTTAAGGTTGTGTGCATTCGGGACTTTTTTGAAAAGGACCCAGCCATTGGGATTGATACTAATAGTTAAAAATTATAATTTCTATTATAAGATTGCATAGGTATAATTTGAGTAGATTTAACATATTAATTTTATATGTTTTTTTCTGTTTAAATTTACAGAGATAGTATATATACATTTTAGCGAACTTTGGCAATAAAATCATTGTATTGAGGAGGGGTCTTATACACCAATTTAATTTAATATTTTCATTTATTTTAAATTGGCACAACCATATAAATTAAATGATTGGTACATGCTAATACATTTCACATCTAATTGAAAAGATTTAAAAATCATGAAGAGTAAGTAAATTATAAATTTATTTTCAATTAAATATATATACATTTTAAAAAATATTTTTCATGGAGATTCTTAACTTCTAAATCAATTTTGTTACAATATTATGGACCAATATTACAAATTTCTAATACCACGTGCCAAAAATATAATATATGTGATATACCATTTTTTTAAATTAATCAATTTAATTAAAAGATGGAAAGACATATCTACTTAAAATATAAATCTCAACCTTTAACTTATAAGTAAGACCAAAAATATTCTAAAATATTCCATGAAAATTATTCCCATACCATTACTTAATAATCAAATTAAAATTATAAAAACATTATACCAAAATAAACACATCTATCAACATAATTATTTATTAAACGAAATTTATTTTCATTTAACTATATAAACCTTAATTTATATATATAATTTAAACAACTTCAAATTAATTGACTTCCATATTATATATATTCATTCTATTCCATTATATTCCGTTATTTATTAGCCAGGTCCATATCCAATTATGGTTTAAGTAAAATTCAAAATATTTCCCAGTTTCCATTCAACTTTTAATGAACCTACCTCTGAACTATGCATTTTGTTTCTCATAGATTTCATTTAACTTTCAATGAATCTACCTATCAACTCTAAACAACTTTAAGTGAATCTATCTATCAACTCTATAAACAAATATTCGGAAGAATACCGACTAACGAACACTGCCATTCAAAGTATGGAAAATATTGTAAACGTGATCCATTTTACATACGGAATGCATTTCATAATTCCATATTTGGTAGCTTGGTCCTTTTCATAATGTGTTTGACTACTCCATCGTATAAATTAATTAACTAGAAGAATGGTTTATAACAATAAATGAACTAGAAGCATGGTTTATAATAAGTTTATAATATTATTTTATTTTATCTTTTATTTTTTATTTTTTTTTATTTTTAACGAGAAGCATAATTGAAAGCATGGTTTATAAGTTTTTTGTTTTAAAAAAAAATCAAGATTAAGTATATAATTAAAACAAAAATGTTATAAATTGTAACGCTTAAGGATTATATATATATATATATATATATATATATATATATATATTATCTATTTTTTTTTATTGTTTAAGTTATTTGATTATGAATTGATAGAGATTTGACGAGCAAATAATCAATTCTGGTTAGTTAAGAAAAAATAAATAAATCAATAAATAAATTCTAGAATGTAGTTTTTAAATTAACAAATAGTTATAGACAATTATTTTTCCGTCTCTCTAGAGATAGAGATTTGAGTGGGAAAAGAAAGGGGAGAAGAAATAAGAGGAAAAATGAAAAAATGGTATTCATGTTGAAATATTAAATCCAACGGCGCAGAGCCGAAGGAAAGAAGGACGTAGGAACAACAAAGAATTTGTTTTTGGTTTCACACACATAACCATGAAATTAATTTCTACTTTAAGTGAGCCTGCAAGTCCAAAGTTTTGTTCAAAGTTGTAGGCCTATGTTTGCAGTGAGAACTGAGCCGCCATCCCTCTATTTAAGTCGCAGCACCAACTGCCATTAAATACCACCAACCACAGAATACCGAACTCGCACATCGCAACATTTTAAAGTTTTCCGCCGCAGCCGCAAAGCTATGTTATTTAGTTTGCAATGCGATATTGCCTCCATCGCATATCGCATGCGCAAAATATTAATTTTAATGCTCGGACCGCCCGCAGACCAAATCAAATAGATTGCGATGCGATAAGGCTTTGTCAAATCTGCTTGAAGATTTTTTTTTGAAATCCGCCGCGGATTCCACCAGCAACCAATAGGAAAGCGATCGCATGGTTGAAGAGTAAAGTTAGCCATGTGAAGTTGGACGCGATTATTTTATTAAACATATTTTTGTTTGAAGTTTTTGAAATCCGCGAAAAATGAATTCACATATGTTTTAATGTTTTATTTCAAAACGTCGCGACGCATGTTTCTTGTTAAGTCTTTTCATTTAGGATTAATATATAAAGTCACTGTGTATTGTAATAGTTGGAAATGCCATATATGCCCGAAGGAAAAAATAAAAATAGGTTGGAATGTGTATAAAAAAAAACAAAGAGCAGTAAAAGAGTGTTGTGAGACTCTGTATGAAAAATAGAGAGCATTGTATGTGCATTTTTACTATGTAAAAGAGACAGAGAGCAGATTTTGTAACGTTGTGTTTGTGGCAGCATTGTAATTTTCTTTTAAGTTTAATGATATAGTGTTTTTTGCATCTTTGTCCATTAATCTCTCCGTTGAGTTGAGGAATTATTTTTATTCCTCTGTGTGTTTGGAATCATTCAAAAATTCCAACATAGTATTGAAGCTAGTCCAGGCTCTTTGAAGGATTGTTAAAGAAGTTGAAGGAATGAGCTTGTTGCATCTTTTGACCAACAGAGTGAAGGCTCAACAAAAGCAAGGTATTTCTCAAAAACAGAGTTTTGATTTTGTTTAAAAAGTGCAGTCCAGAGAAGTCTTTTTAAAGAAAAAGTTTAACTCTCAAGCAGTGAGAAGGTTTATTTAAAAACACAGTCAAGTTTAAAAGCATAGTTCAGTGTGCTAGCCATGGCAGGAGCCAGCACAAGCATGAGTATTGGAAATACTCAACACCCACAGTTTAATGGGAAGAACCATTACTATTGGGAAATCACCATGAGAGCCTTATTTGCCTCTCAAGACTTATGGGAGTTTGTTGAAGATGGTTTTGAAGAACCAGTAGATGAAAATGCTTTTAATGCCTTAACACAGGTAGAGAAGGATTTTTTGAAGAGAAACAGGAAGAAATACTCAAAATCCCTCTTCTATCTCTATCAAGCAATGCATGAAAGTGTGTTTCCAAGGATAGCAACAACTAAGAGGTCCAAGGATGCATGAGATACCCTCCGGACTGCCTATCAAGGTATGGAGAAGGTGAAGACAGCAAAGCTACAATTGTTGAGGAGAGACTTTGAAACTCTCTCTATGAAAAAGGCTGATAACATAGACTCATTCTTCACACATGTGATTGGGTTGGTTACCGAGATAAGGTCTCATGAAGAGATACTTGAAGAAAGAAAGACAGTGGAGAAAGTATTGAGGAGCTTACCCTTAAGGTTTGATGTTATAGTCACAACCATTGAAGAGACAAAGGATCTCTCAAAGTTTACAGTTGATGAGCTACATGCATCATTGATGACTCATGAACAAAGATTGGGTAGAACAAAAAACTCATCTTTGGATAATTCCTTCAAGACCCAAATTTCCTTTGGAAGAGAAAGAGTTCAAGGCAGAGGAAACTACAGAGGAAGAGGAAGAGGCAGAAGCCAAAACAGAGGAGGAAGAAACATCCCTACAAATGCAAATGGAAGGGGCAGCAATCAAAATCAGAACCAAGGCCAAGGCAGCAGATAGCAAGGTGGACAAAGTCAAGCACATGGACAAAGGTATGATAAATCCCAAGTCCAATGTCATTACTATAAGAAGTATGGGAATTATGCCAATGAATGTAGGAATAAATAGAGTGACATGGGTAATAGACCCAGTGCTAATGTTACAAAAGAAAATATCAGTCAAGAGAAGAAGTTTTTAAAATATAATTTGGCTGAAGAGAAAAGTGAAGATATATGGTTTCTAGATTCAAGATGTAGCAACCATATGACTGGAGACATTTCCATGTTTTCCATGTTAGATGAAAATTTAAAATATCAAGTAACATTGGGGACAGACAGTAAGGTCTCTAACATGGGAAAAGGTGGAGTAAGTGTTTCGAAAAAGAAAGGAGAAGGAAGATCCATATCAAATGTATATTGTGTGTCTGGTATGAGGTGTAAGCTCTTGAGCATTGGACAGCTCATTCAAAAGGGGTACAATGTTTTCTTTGAAGATGATGTATGCACCATCATGGATAAACCACAAAGCAAGCAATGCATTGCACAAGTGAAGATGAAAAGGAACAGAATGTTCCCTCTCAGGATGAGATCAAATTTGAAGAAAGGAGTTGAAATGGCAGCAGTGACACAAGAGACATTCCAAAGAGAAGAAAAAGATGAAAATTGGTTATGGCATTTGAGATTTGGACATCTCAACTTTGGAGGTCTGAATTTGTTGCATATGAAAGGAATGGTAAAGGTATTATCATTGATTGAGAAACTAGACAGCCTATGTGAAGGCTACATCTTGGGAAAACAACACAGAAAAAACTTTCCATCATGAAAGAGCATAAGGGCAAAGGCACCCTTATAAATTGTCCATTCAGATTTGTGTGGACCAATGCAAAGACCATCACTAGCAAGCAGCTACTATATGCTAAATTTTATTGATGATTACACAAGGAAAACTTGGGTTTATTTCTTGAAATATAAGAGTGAAGTGTTGGAGAAATTCTGCCACTTTAAGGCTCTTGTAGAGAAACAAAGTCGGCAGCATATTAAGGTCTTAAGCACTGATAGAGGAGGTGAGTATATCTCAAAATAATTTCTGCATTTTTGCATAGAAAATGGCATACACAAGCAATTTACAGCAAGGTATACACCACAACAAAATGGAGTTGCTGAAAGGAAAAATAGAACCATCATGGACATGGTAAGAAGCATGTTGAAGGCAAAACATTTGCCAAATGAATATTGGGTTGAAGTTATACATTGTGCAGCATACATCTTGAATAGATGCCCAACCAAAGTTGTAATGAACATAGTTCTAGAAGAAGCATGGAGTGGCATAAAACAAGGTGTCACCCACATGAGAGTTTTTGGTTGTGTGGCTTATGCACACATTCCAGATCAGCTAAGGAAGAAGTTGGATAGTAAGGGGGAGAAGTACATATTTATTGGATACAGTGAAGAATCCAAGGCATACAGGTTGTATAACTAATCCACCAAGAATTTTATTATAATCAGAGATGTGCAGTTCATTGAAGAAGAAGCTTGGGATGGAAGCATTGAGAAAACAGTGAATGTTAAAAGTTGTTTGTCTCATGATGATAATGAGGATGAGATCGCTGAAATACATCTTTTATTAGCAGCACCACCTCCACCAACACAAAGACAACAAGGGACACCACAAATAGGTATGAGAACACCCTTGAGAAGTGATAACAGTGCTTCTCCAAGCACAACACAAGGAGCAGATTTGAGTGCTTCTACAAGCACAAGTACACCAAGTGAAAGAGGAAAAAGATTCAAAAATTTGAATGATATTTATGAGCAAGAGGCAGCAAATTAATGTATGAACTCTTTATCTGCATTATATTTTCATGTAGATGATCCTATTCATTTTGAAGAAGCTATAAAAGATAAGAAATGGATAGATGCTATGGATGAAGAAATGAATGCCATAGAGAAAAATAAAACATGGGAATTGGTTGATCTCCCAAAAGGCAAAGAAGTTATTGGAGTGAAATGGGTCTACAAGACCAAAAGCAATGCTAAAGGTAAGATTGAAAAGCACAAAGCCAAACTTGTTGTGAAAGGCTACAAGCAGCAACATGGAAGAGATTATGAAGAAACATTTGCACCAGTTGCAAGAATGGAAACAGTGAGAGCAGTGTTGTCCATAGCAGCACAACACAAGTGGAAGGTTGACTAAATGGATGTGAAATCAGCATTCCTAAATGGAGTATTGATGGAAGAGGTTTATGTTTAACAACCTCTGAGCTATGAGAAAAAGGGCCAAGAGCATAAAGTTTGCAAATTGAAGAAAGCTCTTTATGGGTTGAAACAAGCACCAAGAGCATGGTACAGTAGGATAGATTCCTATCTACTAGAAAATGGGTTTGAAAAATGAGAAGGAGAACCCACATTATACATCAAAGAAAAATATGGTAAGATGTTGATTGTTGTTTTATATGTTGATGATGTGATCTTTACATGTAATGATGCTTCCCTCATTGAGAATTTTAAATCAGTCATGAAGGATGAATTTGAGATGACTGATATGGGATTGCTGAAATACTTCTTAGGAATTGATGGGTCCAGCCATGCTTATAACCCTCGGATTAACTATTTATTGGATTGAAATATGAATTATTTGTTTGATGATGATTAAGGTAATTAAGCAAGTGACTAAGGTTTGATTGTTGTTTTATTACAATGATACGCGGAGATATTTTGTTGATTGGGTTTAATTTCTTGTACCACCGGTTAACACGTATGAGACACATGTCAGGGTCTCAGTGTGCGCTCCTCCCACCTTTGGAAGTGGTGCTTTACCCTAGTCACTTGGTAACTTCTGGCTCATTTCATTTTTGCTCCTGTTTGTGTCGATTGTCGAAGCTTTCTGCTGTGCATTCTTGCCTGTGATTCAATCTCTGATCTCAGCCTCTGGTTCAATGGTTGTTCCGGTCCGTGGGGTTAAACTCTGTCTCTCTGTGTTTTCACCAGGTCGCGACCAGCATGGGTTCCTCACTCAGATTCAGCTACATTCAACTTCCTTCAAGTAAACTCCTTCTCTATGCTTCACTTCTGCATCTATTTGTCCTAATAGACTAAGGGTTTTTCTCCTTCATGAGCAGGGAACCTTGCTGGTGAGCGGCTGCCTATTTCCTTGGGCTGACTTGGTCTCTACCTCTCAGGTAAGCTCCAATCCGTGACTCTCTGCAGGTTTCTTAGGTATGAATTGTTGTTTCTTTTCCTCGTGAAACTGACTCTGCTCTGTGGTTTTGCAGGTGTCCTTCTGGGTGCTTCAAGGTGGACTTGCAATCCTATCATGGCTGTCGTGGCTACCCCTGAACGGTTAGGGTCTGCTCCTTTCTTTTGTGTTGTAGCTGGTTAGGGTTGAATGGGTTCGAGCCCTAGGCTCTGTCCGTCGTATGGTCTCCTCTATCGACTTGTTGGTCCGCCTGCATTACTGTAGGGTTTCATTTTTTGTGAACTCGGTCTCTGTCTTTTTACAATCAAGATTCTCTGTGATTTTTGTCAGGTTTTTAACTAGGGCTTCACCATGCTGTGTGGTTTCTTAGTTTTGAATGTGGAACATGGTTCCTCCGTTAGGCAATGTAATTTATATTTATGCATATACTGTTTTGGGATTGTAATAACTATTACTCGATGAAGTGACTTATTTATCCTTTGAATAAAAAAATTTATAGTTTGTATATTTAAGGAATACCTGGGATATGCTATGCTATCATGCTGTTATGAATGGGAAATGATGATTGTCTTGAACCCTCTCTGGTTTCTCACTGTAATTTCGTTGGTTGACTGTAGATGTCTATATGCTCCAGCTTTGATTGTTGTTTCATTTGTAATTTGATATGGTTGCGCCCTTCTGTTCATATCTTTGTTGTTCGTATAATGCCCGTGAAAGGGAAGAGAAAACTTGTTGCCTGACTGCAATTATTTTTTCACTTGTAGTCAATTGTTAACACACATAGAATGAATTTACATAAGCATAGAATGAATTTACATAAGCTCCAAATGGACTCATATGCTGTCAATCTCTTGTATGTAATATATTTCTTTGTTATGATGGAAAAAATCAACCCCTACAGAATGTTTTCTTTTTCCTTTTGTACTACTGTATGAAACAATTTTTTTTTAAACTGCCAATAGTTAGATATAGTTACATTCATAACTCTTCTTCTAATTTATGAAATTAATTCTAAATATTAACTAAAATAAACTTAAAATGAAATTACAAAACGTAAATGACTATTAGGCCCTAAATGATAGAAATTCTAGAAAAATAACCTTTCAACGCAATCAACTTGTCAATGACCTTTCAAGTGCAATGACCTGTCAACCAATCAACCTTTAACCTGTAAGACAAATACCTGTTTTTCTGTTTACCCTGAGCTGGATGCTCCTGCATTAGGATCCCAGGGTAACAAAAATTCATGGCTCTGTTCCATGAGTTCCTCAATAGAATAGCATGCTCGCTATATCTGTGCCATGTCAAGCCACGAACTGTCCTCAATGGGACGGTTCTTCCACTTGAAAGGGTACTGAAGGTACACTTTCCTGCGAGTGCGCTTGGCCACCTGTGTGTCGAGAATTCTCTCGATCTCAAGGGGATGAACCGTAGGCATTTGCCTCATCGAAGAACCATTTTCAATCTGGGTGCCCCATTCCGGCCGTGTTGCGTTGTCATCTTCAGGACTAGTAGTATATGGAAACAGATCTGCCACATTGAAGATGGGCGATATGCCTATCCCTGGTGGCAGCTGTAATTCATAGGCATTGGCAGAGAATTTACGAAGAATGTTACAGGGGCCAATCTTCTTGTATTTCAGCTTGTTATATTCGCCCTTAGGGAATCGTTCTTTGCGTAAATGCGCAAGCACTTCGTCCCCTACATTAAACTAGAATTCCTGTTGCTTTAATCTGCTTGTTGCTTATATCTCTAACTGCTGTCCTGTAGTTTCGACTTTACCTGCTCTTGTTAGTCGTTCATTTCCTGGGCAAAATCTTCCTCGTCAGCACTCCTTCTTTCCAACTTTCCCAAATCCCATAGTTCATGCACTCCGTGAGGATGCATGCCATACAAAATCTAAAAGGACTGTATCCCGTGCTACGATTCTGTGAATCGTTATAAGCGAATTCTACCTGAGCAAGTACACGATCCCACATCCGTGAATTTTCTCCAATCAAAATCTGTAGCAGGTTTCCCAAGCTCATGTTCACCACCTCTGTTTGCCCATCAGTCTGTGGGTGATATGCAAAGCTGAAATTCAACTGAGTGTCCAACTTCTTCTACAGGGTATGCCAAAAATGTTCGATGAATTTCACATCCCTATTAGAAATAATGGACCTAGGTAGGCCGTGAAATCTGACGATCTCTGTGAAAAACAAGTGTGCTACGTGAGTGGCATCATTGATTTTTCGACAAGGAATGAAATGTGCCATTTTAGAAAATCGGTCTACTACCACCATCACCGAGTCGAAACCTCGCTATGTCCTTGGCAGACCGAAGACAAATTCCAAGTTGACTGAGTCCCACGGTCTACTTGGAATAGGCAGTGGCATGTAGAGTCCTATATTTTGGCTGTGTCCCTTCGCCAATTGGCACACTTTACACCTAGTCACATATCGTTGCACATCTCGTCACATCTTTGGCCAGTAATAAAAGTGTCTGAGATGTACTAAAGTATTTTCTATGCTGAAATGTCTGGCTAGAACTCCACTGTGCTTCTCCCGAATGATATTCTCTCTCATCAAACAGTCGGGAATACATAATTGTCCCCTCTAAACAACAGCTTTTCCTGTAAATTATAGTCCAACCATGGAGTATTGTTTCTCAACAAAGGATTCTGACAGGCTTCATAAGCCTCTTTGAAATATGCGTCTGTCTGATACAAGTCTTTCAAATGCTCAAAGCCCAGTACTTGTATCGTACTCTCCTACAAGAGAAAAACTGTTATGCTCAACACATCTTCCACCTTGTTGGCCTATCCTCTGATGTGCTTCAACACAAACGTGAAGCTCTGTAAATACTCAACCCACTTAGCATGCTTGTGATTCAGCTTATGATGTTGCATCACATATTGCAGTGCAGAATTATCGGAGAATAAAACAAACTCACTTCCCAGCAGATAGTGTCTCCAATGCTACAGTGCTTGGACGATAGCATAAAATTCCTTGTCATAAGATGAGTACTTCTGTCTGCTTTCATTCAACTTCTCACTGAAATAAGCAATAGGTCTGTCTTCCTAGCTAAGTACAGCCCCAATGGACGTACCGCTAGCATCACAACAGACTTGGAAAAGCTTATTAAAATCAGGCAATCTCGGGATTTCCCTTTCAATGATTTTTTTCTTCAATAACTGGAAGCTCCTCTCTGCTGCTTCAGTCCAACAGAAAGGTTGACTCGCCTTCTTAATAGTATCCAACATAGGCGCACAGATTCCACTAAAGTCCCTAATAAACTTACAATAAAAACTTGCCAACCATGAAAACTACGAACCTCAAATAGGTTCTTTGGGGATGGCTAGCTAATAATAGCTGCAACTTTCTTTGGGTCCATCTTCAGCTTGTTTTCTGCAATCACAAAACCCAGATAAACCAATTCTTTTTGAAAAAAAGTACACTTTTTCAGATTTATCAGTAACTTATTCTGCTGCAATTTTTCCAACACACTCTGAACATGTCAGAAGTGTTCCTCCTTAGTCTTGCTGAAAATTAATATATCATCAATATATACAATTACAAACTTCCCAATGAACTCTTTCAGCATTTTTTTCATCAGGCACATAAAGGTACTAGGGGCATTACTCAAACTGAATGGCATTACCAGCCACTCATACAACCCTTCATTAGTCTTGAATGTTGTTTTCGATTCATCCCCTTCCCTAATCCGGATCTAGTGGTAACCGCTCTTCAAATTGATCTTCGAGATGTATGTTGCCCCGCTTAGGCAGTCCATCATATCATCCATCCGTGGCAGTGGAAACCTATACCTGATGGTAATCTTGTTGATGGCTCTCTAATCCGTGCACATTCGCCACTCTCCTCCTTTCTTGGGAGCAGGAACTGTCGGAACTGCATAGGGGCTTAAACTCTCCCTTATGAACCCCTTATCGAGCAATTCCTGTACCTGTTTTCTGATCTCCTCATTATCTTTGGGACTCATTCGATATGCTTCCTTATTCAGTAGACTAGCTCCAGGTATAAAGTCAATGTGATGGCTAATACTCCTCTTAGGAGGCAGTTTATCTGGTAAATCATCCACTACGATATCACTTAACTCCTGCAACATCTCCTGAATTTCCTCCGGTAAATCTGAAATTTCAGTGTGCAGCAACACTGTCTTTGACCTCCTTACTAAAGCATAATTTACCTCGCTGTCTTCAATCTGCTTCAAGAATTCCTTTCCTCCCACCAGTAACACTTTGACTCCGCTTGTTTCTGTTGTCTCTTCCTCCTTTATGGGTACAAGCGTGTGCTTAATCCCATATTTGAAAAACTTGTAACAGTTTGTCTTTCCATCATGCACTACCTTTCTGTCATACTGCCATGGTCTTCCTAGAAGTATGTGACACACATCCATTGGCATTATATCGCAAATAAATTTGTCCCTGTATTTGCCAATATGGAACTCAACTTCACATTGTTCATCAACCAAGAGTTGATGTTCTTTCTGCAACCACGAAACCTTGTAAGGTGTGGGGTGCTTCAGCCTGTTCAAGCCCAACTTCTCCACCATCTTTGTGGTAACTAGATTATATGTGCTCCCACAGTCGATAATCAGCTTGCAGCATTTTCCGTCCGACTTGCAAACTGTCTGAAATAATTCCTTCCTTTGAGTTGGGTCAGCTGTCTCCTTCGCTGGTTTCAGCAGTACCTTATTTAAAATAAAGACCTCCCCTGTTTTTGGCACGTTCTCTACCTCCTGGGGTGGTGCCTCTGCTTCATTTTTCTGCGCAATGTATGTTCCCCTTGTTACGGCCAGCTCTCCTTTAGGACACTCATAGGACTTGTGCCCCCATTTATGGCACCTATAACACTAAACGACAGTTCCTCTGCCTCGGCCACTACCTCTTCCGTGGTGATATGGCCTTCCCCCTCTCGTGCTACTATCATTCTCTACTGTCCCTGAAGCTTTCGAGCTGCTGCCTTCATCATTAGGGTTAACAGCTTTACCTCTGCCAAAAACTTATCCTCTTCCTCTGCCAGATCCTCCTCCTCTTCTGGCATTCTATTTTCTGTTTATCTTCTCTTCCACCTTCAAGGTGCTTTGATAAGCCTCATCTATAGTTTTGGGTGAAAGAATTCTTATCTCGTCTAATATTTCCAGCCTCAAACCATTTACGAATCTTGATGTTTTCTCCGGGGTGTCCTCCACGTAACCTGACCTCAAGTTCATCCGATAGAATTCTTATGTGTATTCTCATTGTCATTCCCTTCTGTTTCAGGTTCTGTACCTGTCGGTACATGGCAATATGATAATCTTTGGGCATAAATTTTCCCTTCAACTTAGCTTCCATCCTGGTCCACTTCTTGATAGGTTCCTTATTTAACCTCTTCCTCTCCACCTGTACACTATCCCACCATAAGGCTGCATGCCCTTTCAATCTGGTGGCAGTGAATTTTACTCTCTTATATTTGTTGATATCTTCATACTCAAAATACTTATTTAGCTCACTGAGCCAATCCAGCAGTACCTCTTCTTACAAACTTCCACCATAATTAGAAATCTCCTGCTTTCGCTTATTATTAGCCATCAAGACTGATTTCAACAACTTGATCTCAAGTCCTTTATCATCTCATCCATCTGTTGTTGCTGCAACTTCCTCATCACTATCATCTCCTCCGTCAGGATCTCTTCATCTACCTGCTTCTACCACCGCCAATCGGGAGTTTAAGATCTGAATTTCCTCTCTCAGTCCTTCGTCTGCTACTCTACGTATACCTCTCCCACAGCCTCGCCTTCCAACTTCCATTTCTGTTAAAATAATTTAATTTCCTCCTCTGATACCACTTGATGGGTCCATCCCTCCTTATAACCCTCGGATTAACTATTGATTGGATTGAAATATGAATTATTTGTTTGATGATGATTAAGGTAATTAAGCAGGTCACTAAGGTTTGATTTTTTTTTATTACAATGATATGTGGAGATATTTTGTTGATTGGGTTTAATTGCTCGTACCACAGGTTAACATGTATGAGACACCTCTCTAAGTCTCGGTGTGTGCTCCTCCCGCCTTTGGCAGTGGTGCTTAGCCCTAGTCACTTGGTAACTTCCGGCTCATTTCATTTTTGCTCCTATTTGTGTCGACTGTCGAGTGTTTCTGCTGTGCATTCTCGCCTGTGATTCAATCTCTAATCTCGGCCTCTAGTTAAATGGTTGTTTCGGTCCGTGGGGTTAAACTCTATCTCTCTATGATTTCACCAGGTCGTGGCCAGCATGGGTTCCTCACTCGGATTCAGCTGCATTCAGCTTCCTTCAGGTAAAATCTTGCCCTATGCTTCCCTTCTCAATCTGTTTGTCCTAATAGACTAAGGGTTTTGCTCCTTCGTGAGCAGGGACCCTTGCTGGTGAGCGGCCGCCTCTTTCCTTGGGCTGACTTGGTCTCTGCCTCTCAGGTAAGCTCCAATCCTTGACTCTCTGCAAGTTTCTTAGGTATGAATTTCTGTTTCTTTTCCTCGTGAAACTAACTCTGCTCTGTGCTTTTGCAGGTGTCCTTCTGGGCACTTCAAGGGCAGACTTGCAACCCTGTCGTGGTTGTCGTGGCTACCCCTAAACGGTTAGGGTTTTCTCCTTTCTTTTGTGTTATCGTTGGTTAGGCTTGAATGGGTTCGAGCCCTGGGCTCTGTCCGTCGTATGGTCTCCTCTATCAACTTGTTGATCTGCTTGCATTACTGTAGGGTTTCACTATTTGTGAACTCGGTCTCTGTCTTTTTACAGTCAAGATTCTCTGTGACTTTTGTCAGGGTTTTAACTAGGGCTTCACCACACTGTGTGGTTTCTTAGTTTTGAATGTGGAACAAGGTTCCTTCGTCAGGAAATGTAATTTATATTTATGCATATACTATTTTGGGACTGTAATAACTATTACTCGATGCAGTGACTTATTTATCCTTTGAATAAAAAAAATTACAGTTTGTATATTTAAGGAATACCTGGGATATGTTATGCTATCGTGCTATTATAAATGGGAAACGATCGTTGTCTTGAATGCTCTCTGGTTACTCACTGTAATTTCGTTGGTTAATTGTAGATGTCTATATGCTCCAGCTTCGATTGTTGTTTCGTTTGTAATTTGATATGGTTGTGCCCTTCTGTTCGTATCTTTGTTTTTCGTATAATGCCTGTGAAAGGGAAAAGGAAACTTGTTGCCTATCTGCAATTATTTTTTCACTTGTAGTCAATTGTTAACACACATAAAATGAATTTACATAAGCTTCAAATGGACTCAGATGCTGTCAATCTCTTGTATGTAATATATTTCTCTGTTATGATGGAAAAAATCAACCCTTACAGAATTTTTTCTTTTTTCTTTTGTACTACTATATGAAACAAAAAAAAAAATTTAAACTGCCAATAGTTAGATATAGTTACATTCTTAACTCTTCTTCTAATTTATGAAATTAATTCTAAATATTAACTAAAAGAAACTTAAAATGAAATTACAAAACGTAAATGAATATTAGGCCATAAATGATAGAAATTCTAGAAAAATAAAATAAACCCAGGTGTAATGACCTGTCAACCAATCAACCTTTAACCTGTAAGACAAACACCTGTTTTTCTATTTACCCTGAGCTGGATGCTCCTGCATCAAGAATATAAGTAGAGAAAAATGAAAATAATTTTTTTAACTCTCAAGCTAAATATGTAAATGATGTTTTGGAAAGATTTAACATGCAGGAATGCAAGGCAGCAATTACTCCTACAGTGATGGGATTGAAATTAAGTAGAGAAGATAGCAGCAAGGATTTTGATCCAAGCTTGTACAAGAGCATAGTTGGCAGCGTCTTGTATTTAACTGCAACTAGGCCAGATATTATGCATGCTGTGAGTTTAATTTCCAGATTTATGGAAAGGCCAAAGGAGGCACAATGGCAAGTAGCAAAAAGAATTCTGAGGTTTGTGAAAGGAACAAAAGGGTATGGAATTTTATACACCACTTCAAAAAATTCTGAATTGATTGGATATACTAACAGTGATTGGGCTCGAAGTATAGATGACCAGAAAAGAACTTCTGGTTATGTTTTTCATATGGGTTCAGGATCCATTTCATGGGCTTCTAAGAAACAGCCAATTGTGGCTTTATCAACAGTAGAGGCAGAGTATGTGGCAGCTACAGCAGCAACATGTGAGGTAGTTTGGATGAGAAGAATGTTGAGGAGTTTGTGTCATGAACAGGTAAAAGGCACAAAAATTTATTGTGATAATAGCTCAGCAATAGCATTGTCAAATAATTCAGTGTTTTGCAAGAGAACGAAACACATTGATGCCAAGTATCACTACATCAGAGAGCTAGTGAACAATGGGGAAATTGTTTTGAAACATTGCAGAACTAAAGAGCAGTTTGCTGACATTTTAACAAAACCATTGGGGCAGAAAAGTTTTAATTATTTGAGGAAACATTTGGGTCTAGAAGAAAACCCAGTAGTTGAATTTAAGGGGGAATGTTAAAATATTAAATCCAATAGTGTAGAGCCGAAGGACAGAAGGACGCAGGAACAACAAAGAATTTTTTTTTTGGTTTGACTTGCACACAATTGTGAAATTAATTTCTAATTTAAGTGAGCCCGCAAGTCCAAAGTTTTGTTCAAAGCCGTAGGCCTGTGTTTCCAGTGAGAACCGAGCCGCCATCCATCTATTTAAGTCGTAGCACCAACTGTCATCAAATACCACCAACCACAGAATGCTGAACTCACACATTGAAACATTTTAATTTTTTCTGCCGTAGTAGCAAAGCTATGTTATTTAGTTTTCTATGCGATATTTCCTCCATCGCATATTGCATATCGCATGCACAAAATATTAAGTTTAATGCTTGGACCACCTGCAGACCAAATCAAATGAATCGTGATGCGATAAGGCTTTGCCAAATCTGCTTGAATATTTTTTTTTTAAATCTGCCACAGGCTCCACCAACAACCAATAGGAAAGCGATCACATGGTTGAAGAGTCAAGTCAGCCATGTGAAGTTGGACGCGATGATTTTATTAAACATGTTTTTGTTTGAAGTTTTTGAAATCCGCGAAAAATGCATTTGCATATGTTTTAATGTTTTATTTTAAAATTTCGCAACACATGTTTTTTGTTAAGTCTTTTGATTTAAGATTAATATATAAAGTCACTATGTATTGTAATAGTTGGAAATGCCATATATGCCCAAAGGAAAAAGTAAAAATAGGTTGGACTGTGTATCAAAAAAAATAGAGAGCAGTAAAAGAGTGTTGTGAGACTTTGTATGAAAAATAGAGAGCACTGTATGTACATTTTTACTCTGTAAAAGAGATAAAGAGCAGATTTTGTAACACTGTGTTTATGGCAGCATTATAATTTTATTTTAAGTTTAATGATATAGTGTTTTATGCATCTTTGTCCATTAATATCTGTGTTGAGTTGAGGAATTATTTTTATTCCTCTATGTGTTTGGAATCATTCAAAAATTCCAACAATTCCTTCAAGAGATGGACAACGAGCTAGTTGAAGCCCTCAGTTTAACTAAGATTTGAATTTTAGACTGGTATGGGAGTCTTGATGTCTAAAAATTTGGATTTGGAAATCACGGTCTACAAGTTTTTCTTAGGGTGGAAGAGCATGGGGGGAGGTTGGACGTAATTTCCAACCTCAACACTAGGTGTTGCGGTCTTTTCTGCTGAAAAATTATAACTATAGAAGAAAACATATAAGTAAAACCCTGTAAATTTTTCTATGTGTATATTCTATACTATTCTAAATGATTATCTAAAAATATATGTTGTGTTTATTCATTACTGTTCTAAAATATTAGTCAAAAAACATCTGCTATGCATATTCTATACTATTAAAAAAAATTAACTGAGAATTTTTGTTGTGTAGATTTTATATTGTTCTAAATGATTAGCTTAAATTGTCATTGTGCACAATATTCGTTCCTAATAAAATAATTTCTATAAAAATTCTCGTATGAGTAATCATTATAACTACTGAAATATCATTGTAAGGCTTTGTGTGAATCACTTTCTTGGAGGTATTCTCCGCATGACTTAGTTTTCACAAAAGGACTTAAGTCTCTCTATAGGGAATATTTATAACGAGATGAAGACTTGCATGTGTCAGTGAGTAAAGCCATCACGCATACAGTGGGTAAATTATTTATAAAGACCCATACATGGTAGCAAACAGAAGAGGTCATGTGGCGTTCCAACACCCATAACAATACGAGCCTTTAATGAGAATAATTGGAATACGGGTTTTTATGTATTTTCTTTGGGAAAGTAAACATAGTTAGAGTAAAAGTGTAGTGATGGCTTAGAAAAAAAGATGGAAATTCCAGTTTCGTTTTCAGAAAATGGTCGGAAAAATATATCCAGAATACAGGTTGGAAATTTGCATACAAAAATACAAATTAACCGTTAGAGTAATTGAGTTCTCTAAGTTAAATCATTTATCTCATAACAATAAGAAAATAATCAAGAATCGAGGAACATAAAATTGTGCCATAACGAATATACATGTTAAAGCTTTAAACATTCATGTAAAGTTTAATATTGAGCAAACCCACGTACATCAGCTTGCAATACTTCAAGGAAAACTTGTGAACACATTCCTTAAATATCATCATTAACAAAATATACAAATTTGAAACCAAACTTAAACCTTGTGCCAGGAGGCCCTCTGTATATGCTAACTATTACAGCATCAACAAATTTTTTGTTCCTTTCCAGAACCGAAGAGGAAATAGGGCATGGTAGCCTCCATTCATAAGATGCTAAACAGTAATGAAAAATATAAGTTACATAGAAAAATGCTATTTGAAATCCCATTCAAGAGGAATAGGGACTACCACTACAGTAAAACTTAAAACTATACAATGAAACTGACATAAATATAATCCTCATGACACAACCTAAACTTCTGAGCTATATTCTTGCATGTAGGGGAGAAGTCGACATTAACATGGAATATGACAGAACCTGGAATTACAAGCTTGTTGAGCACTATCACATAACATCATCTTATGATGAGAAAAGTTCTCGAAAATTAAACCTGCACACACACATTAAGGGTATCAATAACCTTATAATGGAACAAATGGTGCCATGGTAGTGCATAAGAAATAGAATCTTGGGAAGTTGAGCTCACTTGTAATTTTCAGAAGCAGGCAAGAGAGCGATGCCTTTCGAGAGCCGAGAAACAAACACCTATGTAAAAACCCCAAATATATGGACAGAAAAAATATATATATGAAAATTGAGAAGGAAGTATCAATAACATGTGGTACATCGAAGATGGGATGACCGCGTGAAACCAAAAGCTCTGCGTGGAAATGCAACCAAACCACAACCCTGTAACATGTAAAAAAAGTAATAATATGTATGATAACCCACACTAGGTGCGTTATTTGCAGATTTAGTGACATAAATGGTGAAAACATAAATTTTTACCCAAGGAGGGTTTCTCTAAGGGTTTGAGGATTTTTAGAGCCAGTTCCAAGAGCGTCGTAGGAGAAAATGACCAAAAACATAGCTGCGAAAAGGAAGTGGTCACCCTAACATAAATGATGTAGGATCGCCACATCAACTTCCTAAGAGATCCATGGAGGAGTACACGCCAAGTACCATGCCTAGGGTTCAGAAGAACCCAAGGTCATTAAGTCTGACATGACATGAATGGATTCCAGCTATCATCAAGTCTCTAGAGGGAAACTTTTAATATGAATCTATTATATTAATGTTTCATGAGTCGAAGTTTAAAAAATTTAGGCTTATAATCTTTGATCTAAACCTTTCATCACCATGATGACTAATTACATAATGTTCGGTGATGAATAAACCTAAATTTGGAAGCATGACCTTGTTATGTTGATGTTAACTATTACATGTAAATTAATTTTTATTTTGATAAATTTTGTATCAGAGCATGTTACAGTTGGTATCGTAGCATAGGTTATAATATTGTGGTTTTTTGGATGCTTAGTTATTAATAATATGTGTGAATTTTCACAGAGAAAGAGAGAGGAAGATTTTGCGCAGAATGAGGAGAGGAGGAGCAAGTTTCACATTGATGATGAGACCAGCTATGGGCACTGGTGCTGCATCAGGACCAGATGTCAATCCATAATTTTCAATCCCAAAAATGTGGGTGAAATTAGGCGAATAATTATTAAATTCCAATACCCTGATATTGGAAACAGTTCAACAATTGTGGGCAGAAATGTGTAATTTAAGGGCTGACAACGAGAGATTGAGACACGTACAAGAAATAATTATGAAAAGTATCACTGATAGAAAAAATCAAAGTAATCGAAATCCCAGTCTAGTTAATGGAACCAGAGCTAAAGCACATCAACAAAGGGAAGATCACTCTGAGTCAGGAGGCCAGAGTGAAAATGGAGAAGAATCAGATAATGGTACATGAGAAAAAGATGTTAAAAGGCATAGAGCTGAATTGCATAGGGAATTTAAAAAAATTAAGCCTCCAATGTTTAATTGCTAGGAAGAAGAAGTTGCAAAGGCCCAGTTGATTAACATTAAAAATTATTTTTAGATTTATGAATACGATAATAATTTGAAAGCCGCACCAGAATTTACCAATTGCAAGGCAAGGCCACCTTATGGTGGGAAGAAATTAAGACAGTCCTTGGAGTGGAAGAACAAAAGGTAACATGAGACAATTTCCAAAAATATTTGAAGTATAAGTACCTCATGGAGTGATTTTATGATGAAAAAGCAAATGATTTCCATGAATTGAGATTTGGGAAGCTAACAATGGATGAGATTGTGGCTAAGTTTACCTCTTTGTTGAGATATGTTCCTTATATTCGAGAATAAAAGGCCAAGGTGCAGTGTTTCATCAGCAGTTTACCAATATTTATGAAGGAAATATTGGAATTCGATAATCCAAAAAAAATGGATGACATGATCTAGAAGGTTTGTATTTGTTACCAAAAAATGAAGCAGAAAGGAGGGAATTTTAACAAGAAATGGTCACAAATTTTTCACAATGTAAATAATGCAAAAACTGCCAATACGAAAAGTTGATATAAAGGAACGTTGAGTAAGTATTCTAGAAAAGGCTAGCAAAAATCCAAATTTTAGGGCGAACTCAAGCAAGCAGAAGCATCGAGTAAGCCAAAAATTATTTCGTCCTAGAAACCTCCCTTGCAATGCTAGGGTTGTGGGGACCCCCATTACTACAAAAATTTCCCCCATCGTACCAAAACATATCCAATCACCAATATCGAGGAAGCTTCCATAGTGGGTGAGGTAGTTTCCCAAGGATTAATGCAACCTTAGAGGACCACTGGGAAAAATATCAACATGCGATAATAGATCTAGAAGGTAAGATAACTAACCATATTTTTTTATATTTTAATAGATCCATGAGCTAGTTTAAGCTATGTCAGCAGAAACGTTGTGGAGTTGTTTCATTTACAAACAAGAATATTTAAAGAACCTTGGCTGGTACACTTAGATACTATGGATAAAAGAATATAAGTCGCTAAATTAGAAAATTTCCCCATTGAAATAACTAGGCATCAGATTGATGTAAACTTAAGTACGTTTACTTTAGGATCTTATGATGTTTTAATTGGCATGGAATGGTTAGAAGGAAATTTTTCCCTAGTAAAATATAAAGAAAATATTATTAGTTTCCTCACCAAGGAGGTGAAAAGGAAAAAACTTCAGGGAATTAGGAGACCTGTTAAATTACAACCCATTACATCCACTGAGATAAGTAAATGCATTAAAAAAAGTTGCCAATTTACGTTGTACAGGTTGGATTTTCCAATAATAAAAATAATACAGTCCCTGTAGAACATATTCCAGTTATTCAATATTCTCCTTATATTTTTCCAGAATATATTTTTGGGTTGTACCCTAAACGAGATATCGATTTTACTATAGAATTAGTTCTAGGTGTAGCCCTAGTATCAAGAACCCCCTACCAAATGAGTATTCTAGAGTTGAAACAAATAAAGTTACAACTGCAAGAATTACTGGAAAGGGTTATATCCGCCCAAGTGTTTCACCATGGAGAGCCCATGTGTTATTTGTTAGGAATAAGGATGGTGCCTTGTGGTTATGTATCCATTACGGGAAATTAAATAAATTAACCATTAAAAATAAATATTCGTTGACAAGAATTGATGACTTGTTTGATTAGGTGAAAGGTGCCACCGTATTTTCCAGAATAGATTTGCATTCAGGATATTAACAAATAAGGATTAAGTAGGAATATATTTATAAAACGAAATTTAGAACTCGGTGCAATGATTATGAATTTAAAGATTTTCCTTTCGAGATTACTAATGCACCTGCCACATTCATGAGTTTAATGAGCAATATTTTCCACTCTTATTTAGACAAATTTTTCCTCATTTTTATTGATGATATCCTTATCTACTTGAAACTTTAGAGGAGCATAAGGAGAATTTATGATAGTTTTTTAGACATTAAAGGATCATCAGGTGTATGCTAAATTCATAAAATGTTAGTTCTATATGAGCAAAGTCAGTATCTAGGCCATGTAATTTCCTTTGAGGGCATAGAAGTGGTCCCTGAAAATATCAGAACCATCATGGAATGTCACATTCTGAAAAATGTGGCATATGTCCACTCATGCATGGGTTTAGCAAGATACTATCGTCGATTCATAGGGGGGTTTTCAAAAGTTTCCTATCCTATCACCCCCTTAAAAAAAAGGAAGAGTTTTTAAGTGGACTGAAGAATGTCAAAACAACTGTGAGCAACTAAAAAATTTACTGATTAGAGCCCCAATACTGAAGGTGGATAATCCGGGAAATAAATTTGTAGTTTGTACAGATGCATACCAAGAAGGAGTTGGTAGAGTTTTGATGCAAGTGGGTAGATTCATAGATTACGAATCATGAAATTTGAAGGAGCATGGGAAAAGATATTCATCCTACAATTTGGAATTAACTGCAATAATTCATCCCTTAAAAGTGTGGCGAAATTATTTAATATGGATTTAATTTTTATTAATGATTGATCATAGAAGTCTTACTAGTTTCTTTAAACAACCTACTCTTAATTCTTGACAATATAGATGGATTTCCTTTTGAGTGAATTTGAATTTGAAATAAAAAATCTAAAGGGGAAACAAAATCCGGTAGTGGATGCATTAAGTAGGAGGTTACATTATGTGTATCAACTCTCCTACATTGAGCTTAAAGTTAACTCTCAGTTCATATAAATGAAGTTGCTTTGAGAGACCCTGAATATGAGTTTTTATGGTAGAAATCTTGCCAAGTAAACAAAATATATTTATACTTCTTAATTTATCTACTAGATCAGGAGAGTATCCCTCTCCCTACTGATCAATTTAGTTCTTCTATCCTAGCAATTTCTCCTCTAGCCTATACGCGGATTCATGAACTGTAATATATGATCCTCCTCTTCATAATTTTACCATCTATTGTCCTGCAATATACCATTTTTATCTAAATAAAAGCATAATCAAAAGCACCACCTCAACTTACTTATAGAATGGATATTGCATCTACATAGGTCAATCCATATTATCAAAAAATGTAATAAAATAAAAACTTAAGTGTCATGCAACAACTGCAATGACAATAATCAGCATTCATATGACTACAATGCACATAACAACAATTAAATATCATGCATGAATAACCGATGCAGGTGCATATGAACAAAATAATTAACTAAAATCTATCATGCATGTAACCTCAATAGAAATAGAATGCCTCACATACATGTTACTATAAAGCATATAAAAACAAATTAACCATCATGCATGCATTCCAAACATATGTAAACATGCTCTCGTACCACTCTGTAACACCCCACCCCACATTTACCCTCTTTTACAAGCTCACCAAGGTAAACATGAGCTGAGAGTTAGTATACGTGACCCAACATCTAATTTATAGTTATGGAAGTGGGGTTTAATATCCCAAAACATATTACAACCTTTTAGGGACACAACATCACCCAAATATTAGACTAGTGACCATTCCCTGAGATGGAACCACCTTTTTCACCCACTCTTCCTTACAGTCGCACTTTCCAGGCCAGTGCATGCAGCCACAAGGTTCTAGCCACACTCACAAGTTTCCCTCCATGCAACTATAGCAAAAATTATCCTGTTAGGAGGGTGTGGTCAGAAGCTTTGTTCCTTATTTTAGGCTAGTATTCAAGCCAACTTCCAAAATCTGCCCAAAACCTTCCAACACTCTGTCAACAAGGTATATGTGTATGTATACTTAATTCCAGGCTCTACCATTGCTCAAAACATGGGAAATACATCATAACAATTTGTACAAACATTTGGTAAACATAACGCCTATAGGTCATGAATCCATTTATGTTCACTGTTTCATTGGTTTCATCATAGAATCACCAAGAAGGCTCACTTCCCTCTAATGCTAGCTGCATCAAACATATGGTAGCTCATGCATTCATATAAATAACCAAGAGATTGTTAAACCATGGAATAAAAGCATACCAAGAGCACATCCTATAATGAGATATATACCATACATGAAACCATGACAAAACAATCATAAAATCACACATCAAATCAGAACATAGGCTCATTAATCTCAATAATAAATAACACATAATAACATATGCATAATTCCAACCAAGTCAAGGACTTCCACATACCACTTGTTCGGCCACTAAATTTTCATTATTATTACCACTTTCTAACGTCTATTTCATCCATTTATACCATTATTTATCATAATTTATCATTTAATTCCATTTTATAATAATTTATGTTCTTATGGATAAGTAATATGTATTATCCTTTATTTCTAATAAGTTTATAATTATTATGCATGATTTTGTCAAATATAGTTTATTAATATGTTATAACATCACTTATGCTTTCATCCTCCAAGATCTCTTCCAGATTGGAAATTCGATCTCCAACTATTCCAACTCATAAATTTGCAAGGATAAAAAGTGACAATTTTGCGTTGGCGATTTCCGACAAATGAAGATGAATCCTGAACATCTAAGACATGGGTTTTGTGTAGAATGGACCAATTCAGTTTTCCATTGAGTTGTTTTCCAAAATTCGGTTTGGATTGAGAGACACAAAAGGTTCTCTGAAGGAAATTTTCTCAGATTTGTTGTTGTGGTCATTTTCCATATTCTTCCAATTGCAATACCAGATTTGACTTGTTCCTGCTAAGTCATGATATTTCAAATATGATCAACTTTCTCATCAATTTGTTGTAGACAATCTCCAAATTTAATGGTAAATCATTTTGTAACCAAGTTAGTTGTAATTTCCCTTTGCTCTGTGTGTATTTAAATGAAAACAAAGATCAAAGAGGGAAGGAACAGATGAATGAATGAATAATTGTTGAATACGAGATGAATAATTGTTGAACTTAAGACAAAACCAAGAAATTCATTCTGATGTAATTATTTCTCTCATATATTTCAATGAAGGAAGTTATCCATTGAGTTCTACATCTGTTACTTGTAATATGATCTGAATTATTTCTTAAGGAAGAACTGAGTCTTGGGAAATTGGGCCCACTACCTTGGACGAGGTGTTGCCTTTAAAATTTCAGGTAGTTTAGTGACGTGTTTGTTTATTTGAATTTAAATTATTTTTCTTTAAAGTAGATTTCCTTTCTTTAAAATTAATTTGTTGTTTGCTGCATTTTCCAGATTTGTTATTTCCCACAATTTGTAGATTTCATTTAGTTTATTGCTCTAGATTAGCATTTGAATTATGTTGAGTGTAATAGGTTAAATTTATAATTCAATAATTTGTGGCTTAATTTAGTATTTATTCAAGTTGTGTGATTAGAATAATTATTTTCCTATCATTTACTCTCTTTTTTTGAGGTTTAGTATTGCTTTTCAAGTCTTGCATTTTATTTATTTTCGAATGAGCTTGATAGAGTAGAACATAATCATGTAGAACCAGTGTTAGGTGTTGGTATTTTATATGCATATATTTTTCCAACTGCCTTCAAATAAAAATGTGTTCCTTGGTTGATAATTAATGATTAGGCGATTAGTTGCTTTTATTAAGAAATTAATTTTACCCAACACTACCCAACCATAAATTAGGATTGAAACAAATATTTCTTTAAGCTTAATCACTCTGTTCCATATTCCAATCATGGATGTGGGATCACATGGGATAAACCAAAACTCAACCAAGTAGGGAATCTAGAGTTAACTTTACATCCACCCTCAAGCCACCGTGATCTCACTTAAATATGTCTAGAGATCACTAAGCCAATATAAGCTAGGATGCCTTAGAGTTTATTCACATACCAAGAGGAATTTTTCTGTCTCCACCAACTTGTCAAGAGTTATAGGAGAAAACCATCTCCACTCTCAACCCTTGGGATTTTTTTGAGACCAACTCAATGCGAATCTGAAATATTCCTGCAATCCCAAAGTTGAACCAATAGGAAACCCAGTACATCATGGCTATCCAGAAAATGGCATAGGAAAAGGTTGCACAACACTATCAATCCAAGAAATCTCCATGAAATTGAAAGCAAGATGACCAATAAATGGATGCATGAACCATGCATCCAAATCCTAAAAATATAATCACACATGCAAGTTGTTAGTTGCAACAATCCTCTTGCTAGCTTCTCTTTCCCTTACTTGATTTTTTCCCTTGCTTTATATTTATCTAATTTATCTTGTGCTCGTTGTTTTCCTTGCTTGTCTCTTCCTTATATCCAAGTGCTCCCTCTCTTCTCTTTTCATGGAGTACACATTTTTGTCATTTTCTATTCTCATTTTTCCTCTCTTTTCCCCAAAAGATAATGCTAGAATGATGTGTCTCCAATTTATTTTCTTTTTAATTTCCTTTTCCTTCGTTTTCCCTTGCATGCATATTCTTGTCCCTTCACTTTCCATTTCTCTTATTTTCCTTTATATCTTATATTAAATTTCCATTTATTTCCTTTTTCCTTTTCCAATTCCAATGCCAATGCCAATTTCCATAGCCAATCAGTAATTAAACACAAGTGGCCCCAAATGTGGTGTTTTACCGTCACTTTTCTTGGAATACCTGATCCATGACCTTTATTTAAGTTTTTCCTTTATAATTTCCTTCCATTTACATGGAAAATCAACCTGATTTTGTTACAACAAGGATTTAATGAACAAATTATTTTATAATTTCCACAAGCCTTGAATGAGTAGAGTTCAATGGTTAGAGCATACATAATTTTTGGTAAATAATAAATCATTGCTAGGATGATAGGATTGCCTTGGACATGAACACATTGTTTTTATAGGAAATTGGAAATCCCAACAACCTGAGCCACATTTTTATAGAAAGGTGAGGAGGTAAGGCATAAGGGAAGAGGAATTTATAGAACATCCCTTCCTCACCCTTTGGATGATGTAACTTACTTTTTACATAAATTTATCACTTGTGAGGAGCATTTTCGGATTTTATTTCATTACCATTTTTAGTTTCTAGCTCATTTTCACAATGAACATTTAATTAATATTACCTACTACCTATTAAAATCATTACAAGATATGGAAGAAGATGTGTGAAAAGAAAAGTATCGTAAAACGTGCTTAATTAACCATGGGATGATCAAATTGATAATAACTGATACATTTCAATAACAAGGAAGCACATGGACTAGGTTTATAATAGGGTGGTTGCATGCACCAGCTACTAAGGAGGAAGAGAGCGAAACTAAAGAATAAAAGGAAAAGAGTGAAGTTGAAGCACAAGAGAAAAGTGTGGATAAAACACTGGAAAGTGAAGAAGCAGCACTGGAAAGTATTGAAACAAGTTAAAAGTATGGGTAGTTTGACCTCCTATGCTTCGTTAGAGAGGTATTCGAATCAAGCGCCCTATGAATAAATATCACAGTAAAAAATCAGTGGACATATCTAGTGAACATTCTTAGAGTGATGAGTATGGATGACATGATTGAAGAAGAAACATCTGAAACAAAGGTGCCTAAGACAGGGGTTCCTGCGAATAATATATCTCAATAAGTCCCTAAGAAATAAACACCTATTAAAACAAGGATAAATAAGAGCCCATTAAAGAAGGCATTGGGAGGAAAAACCATAAGAAGAGAGTGAGTAATTGTTGCACCATCAACTTCCTCAATGTCGGAATTCCATCTTGCTACAAAAAAATTACAAAAATATAAGGAATTAGAGGAACAACCAAGTGAAGGGAATAAGAAAGAACCCACAAAGGAATAAGAAATAATTCAGTCACTAGGTAAGTCTTAAATTTATCCTCTTTCTCAACAAGTTAATGAATTAAAAGAGGAAAATGAAAATTTTAAAAACAAACTTGTTATTCTTAAGCAACAACTTCAATTTAAGAAAAAGACAATACTAGAAACCCTATCAAAAATGGCGAGAATGGTGTCACCTGTTGATACAACTGAAAACTTTTGCATGGGTTGTAGACAAATACTTAAGGAAGCATGTTTTGATGAGCCAACCATTGTTTCAGTTGTAATTCAAGTGGAAGAACACTATGAGGAGTTCCAATCTGTTATTCCATAAGAACCTGTTAACGATGTTTTTTTTTACACAAGACCAACAGGTGAAGTAGAGTAGGATGGAGAAAATCAGTGTGTTACTCCATAATAATATTTTAACGGTGTTGTAATTACATAAGAATAAACTAAAACATAGAAGACTAAAATAAATAAAATTGTTACTCCATAAGAACCTATCAACAATGTGGCTACTCAATAACCTATCAACAACGCTACTACTCCACAAGAACCTATCAATGATGTTGTTGCTCCACAAGAGCTATTAGTTGAGATAGTGCATTAGACGGAGGAAGGAAATGAAGAGATATTGTAGGAATTTGTTTAATATACCATTGTGATAAAATAGATACAACTCAAACATAATTTGAGGATTTGTTGAAATCAATATTTTTATTTGAAGAATTAGATAAATCGAAGAGATTGAAAATATCAATAAAAAGTGAAGTTATCCCTTTGAGGAGACATAAAGAGATTGTTGAGAATATTAAGAGAACTTGGTATGAATATGTGTTGGTCCTTGAATTGTTAAATATTAATGAATAAAGGATACAAATGATACTAAGGGTGGGAGAATTGTAGAAAAAATGAAATTGTTACAAGAAGAAAAGGAGAAAATGTATGATCTTTCACAGAATGCATTTAGTTCTAGGGCTCCTTCTCCTTCCTACTCCATATATCTGCAAGAAAGAATCTACCTATTTTAATTAACAACAATTAATAAAAAATGACGATATACAAAAAAGTAAAACCAAGCCTTTCTCGAAACTTTCCAAAAGGACTATTTTTCTCAGCAACATTTGCTTTGTGAATTGTATCTACATGATCCTGCTTGTTTTCGAGCATGTACCTTTAAAATTACACGTTATGTTGGAAATGTTAAACTAAGTTATTTTTCATAATTCAAGTAAAATGAAGTTAGTTGGAAGGTCACCCATGATAATGTAATAACAAACGAGGGAGCTTTGAAATTACTCATTCAGAATGAGCCAACTCTTGTTAAAATTGTCACTATGGCTTACACTAGGATGTGGCAATATCCAACCACTAAAAATATGTTGATGGAAGCCAAGAATAAGGTTTTGGAATTTTGTCTTGCGAGTATCAAGGGGATGATAAATAATGCATTAGAAGGAAGTAAGGCAAGAGGGGAAGGTTGTAGAGAGGAAATATGAAACAATGACCCCTTTTGTTTTCAAAATTTTGTGCATGCACTTTCTAGAGTACATCAATATGTTAAATGCATAAAGAGAACTCGGCCTTGTTGGTGTGGGCAAAGATTCATATTCCCAATTATCAGGCTTCCTACCTAAACGTATCACCATCTATATGAGGTAAAGGATAAATTGTGGGAAATGGAGTCAGTTATTTATTGAGGCTACATAGAACTTGGTGAAGACACAACAAAGGTTGATGATATTTTAAAGCTACATTCACAACATCTCATAAACCTATTACAAAGGTTTGCATGTAGACATAAAAATGTTTAAGTTGGGGGGAGATCTTGGGACATAAAATTGACATTTTTTTACACCTATTTTCCTTACCTGTTCTTATCATTTTGACTCTAAAAGGAATATCTTATCACTCTGGTAGTTGGAATTGACTAAAATATGATTCATTTATACATGTCATCCTTATTATCTATTTTTTCTTGTAAATTACATAGAAGCTAACTTCTTTAGACAATTTTATCAATAAATTGACAAAGGGTTGTTATAGGGTGTGTGGCTTGTTGAGGCATTGTTATAGAATTATATCTCTCGGTTTTTCCCTACCAAAGAATGGAGTGAAGACCTTGTTCACAATGTTCATACAAGAAGAACTCATTTTGGACATGTTATTCTCATATTGTTAGTAGCGAAGATCGATTTTGACAATCATCCGATCAGAACCAGTTCAATCATTAGAGGAGACATTTGTGGACAACACAACTAACCCAATTGAAACTGTTAGGATTTTCAATTGAGAAATCACAGTAATATTAGATAATTTTTCACAACTTTGTTTCAAATAGGTTTATTTTTTAAATACAATTATTGTATATTATTTATTTAGATCACATAAGAATCAATAGATTCTCATGATGATCTTGTTTTTCTAAAATATGAATGTATTTTATAATTATAAAATAATGTACTCTCTTTCCGCGAGGCACACACATAGAAGAGAATAGAGGGGGTAGTACCAACATTGTAATCCTGAGATGTAACATTTAAATAATGAAAATCTCTACCATTCATGGCTTCATACCTTTCTTCTGAGTAGCTTCTATGTTGTGTAATTTACCATCCCCTGCTACGAAGGAAGGGCTCTCATAAGTTAGCAAGGATCATTGGTTAGAGAGGTAATGTAGCAATGTTTTTATTTCTTATTTGTTATGATTCGTGTGATTTATTGCTACTGTACAATATTGTTCATGCATCAAGTAGTTGCAAAATTCTAATATTTGTTATTGTCTAACAATATAGGTCTTGGACTAGTCCCTTCATTAGTGTGATGTTTATTTGATTTCTGTTATAGATTCTTGGTATATTTACTTAATTGAATTGGTGTTTTTGTAATCACTTCAGTGATTATGGTTTCCAAGTGTGTTGTTTCTTTAAATCAAAGGGATTATGTGCCATAGTGAGTTTTATTATACAATGTTTCTCTTTCCTTCATGAAAGTGTGAACAAGAGTTGAAGTGTAACAAGAAGTGTGTTTTGATTCCTGAGAGTGAAATTAGAATGATTAGTTTGAGGTTTTATTAGTACTAGTTACCATATATTCCTACATACACTTTGCATGATATCCTTGAAACAAAAACCCAACCCTGTTTGTCAATTAATGTGAGATGTGGATTAACTATTCTAAATTAAAATGGAAATTAATTTTCCCAACACTTACGGTCCCAAAAAAGGGAGATGATATTTGGGAGCCTCACACAAATAAACATAGTTGTAACAACCATATTAGTAGATTCAAAATCTAGGAACCATGGAGTAATGAAGAGTCATTCTCTACCCCAGTATCATAGTCCTTCTATTATTTTATACTCCACATCTTTTTGGGTATCAAATTAAATAATGAAGAATCCTTTTGAACTTAAATATATGTCACAATTAGGTTTACATGAAGAAAAAATCTATTTGTGTAATGCTTCATATCCAGGCCATAAGCCATTAAATCTACAAATAAGAATCTTGGATTGGAGAGAAGAAAGGGGAGAATTTACCTCTGGAAGTTTTACTTCCATGATTGGTGCTTGTTCCATTTGTTCTACAATATAGGGATGTGGTATGTTTTGGATGTTTTCTTTTGGTATGGAGGGATTTCTAGTCCTCAAAAGAGACTAATCCATTGGATTTTATGCATCCCAAAGCTCCACCACGATGCCTGAGATTCAAAATAATGGTGGTGTTCCTAGAGATGCAATATTCCTTCATATCGAAAGAGTCTTGAAGAAGTTTCACTTCAAATATCAATAATTGAGAAGTTGTAGGGATTCACTAACTATATTTAATGCATTGTTTCAAGTTTTCCACCTGATACGAGTCCTTGATACAAAATATGGAGATATTTTCATTTAGGCATTTAAGGAAAATTTTAAACAATTTATTTTTTGTCTCTACACTTTGTGAAAATGTCTCCCATTTTTCCATAAATGGTAGATCCCTCACAGGCCTCATAACCCTTAAATATAAGTGAATTTTTAAACCCGGAATAGTGGAAGTAGAGAAATCAAGATATAACATTGAAGGGATTTTCAGCTGCACACATCCCAATCAAACCAAAAAGAAACGAATGATGGTGGTTTTGGGGATCCACATTGACCCACAGTCCTTTAAATTGATCGCATAACATAGACAGATGTATGAGGACTCTGAAATACTAGGGACCACTCATACTCTCGAATAACGTAAGCTAACTATAGTGGGGTGACCATTATGCCACAAACAAAACCTTGTTCAACCAACTGTCAACACCTAGGATATTTCTGGGGTTTGTGACTCCAAACCATGGAACTCCCTTGAATATATACTTAAACCCATGACCCACAGTGATGGATGGGTGGAAACCCCTACAAAAGTAAGATATAAAACTTTGCGCGAACTCCTTAAAAAAAAAACAAAATCCAACTCCTAATCATGATTAATTTCTATTTTTAGTTAAACTTCCATATTATTAATTAATTGTATTTAAGAATATTTTACCATTATTTTTTATTAGTAATAATTATGTACTACACCCCTTATTAGCTTTGAGTATATTGTGTTTTTCTTTCATTTTTGAATTTGAATTTTTAATTTCAATAAATTAATATTTAATGTTGTTTTTTATTTTTATAAGTTAATATTTTAATTTTTATTGATGGTTTTTGTCTTTTTTCTTGAATTTGAATTTTTAATTTAACAATTTAATATTTAGATATATTTTTAATTCTGTATTATAGTTTTCATTATCATTATTACTTCATTGGATTTTACATTCCTCTTATTTTCTTGCTTAGGATGATTTGTTTGAATTTTTACTTTACTTTTGTTTTTCTTTAATGGTTAAATTTTTACACTTGTTGATTTGACTCTCTAAATTATATTTTTCCTCCTCTACGTATTCTTAGGCATGATCAAATTCCCTTCATTATTTTGTCTTGATGATGAACCACACTATTTTTTTTTAAATTTCATAAAAAAATATATAAATGTGATGGATCTTGATGATGAAGCACAAATATTTCTTCATCTTATGAAATCCATCCACTTCTCAATTTTCGATCATTCTCCTCTGCAACCTAAATGTGTCCCACAAAAAAATCGGCACCGTGTTCTTATACCCCATATAAACACTAAGTATTTGATATAGTTATGGTTAAAATAAAAAGTAAGTAGGCTATTAGTATGAGAGGACAAAAGCATTGAAATAACAAACTAGTCCAAGGTATGCTCAAAATATTCAAATGGGTGTTGATGAAAATTAAAAGATGGATTATATGTTTATGGGAATTCACACTCAAGGAGTATGAGATCACTATCGCCACTGCCACTGAGGACATTCCACTGGGATGAGGAGGCTTTGAAATTGGATTCCAAGGAGTTTTTCTCATCAAAACTAGAGAACATAATGCAGGTTGGTCATGATGAAGGAGACGTAAGTAGGATCTAGTTAAAAATCATGATTTTTCTCAGATTATAATAGGGTACTTTCAACAATCAATATGTCTGTATTTTAACCTCATGGTCATGATCCTTAGTATTGAAAAAAATTTCAAATTTCATTCTAAAAAGGGAATGATTATTTCAAATTTTATACCAAACAAGAGCCAAAATAATGGTGGAAGTCCCTGGTGAGAAGGGAAAGGACCATTTTTTGCTTCTTCTTAGTAGGAGCATCCTCTATTGCACTTGTATTTAAAGAGGAGCGCTTACTCGTTGACTCTCCTTTTATGGATGATTTCATATTTTGTTGTAAGATGTTGTAGTATAGATACCTTTAATAATGGATCACATGGAGATCCCCTTGCATGAAGATTATTATGACCCAATCTTAGCTTTGAAAATAAGCGATGAGAATTCAATCCAACACTGACAGACAACTAAGAGATATCAATAGTAGGTACTAGGTAGCAAAATCTAGCTTAGACGAACCAACAAATTTAATCAAATGAATGTTTTTATCAACATTTTATCTATAATTATGAATAGATGATAATTTTAGTAAAATTTAATAAGATCGAATTACATTTACTTTCCTTCATGGTTCTAAAGCTTGAGGATCAAAACCAGAAGTTGGAAATTTGGAAAATTATAAAAAATTCTAATTATGTGGACAATGGCAAATTGTAGAATGTAAGAATGAATCTTCGCATTTTCAAAGTAGCCACTAGATTTAGTTCCCAAATTGGCATTGATTGAATAATTGCAAAAAGTGCTCAGTATTTGGAGTGATCCGAATGGAAAATGGCATCAACCCATGGTATTCATCTACCCATGTTATCCATCCACCCATGGAATTTACCCATGGTACTGTAAATGGCATCGACCCATGGTATTCATCCACCCATGATATTTACTCACCCATGGTATTGTAAGTGACCCATGGTATGTATCCACCCATGGTATTCATCCACACATGGGATTTACCCATGGTATTGCAAGTGGTATCTACCCATGGTATCCACCTATGGTATTCTATCTCAAAAAAAGGCTATAAATAAAAAGCCTCACTTTGTAAAAGGACAGATTGTCCACCACAACATAGCTTCTACAGTTATTCTCTATTTTAATAAAACAAGTTTCTTTGTGGTTTTATTTTCTTTGTGTTCTCTCTTTTTTTTTGGCATTCTAATTTTGCAGATCTTGTCAGATCCATTTCAATTTTCTTAGATCTTGGGGGCCTACCCCCAAGATCCAGATCAGTGGTATCAGATTCAGGTTACGCCTCCATGGGAATAAGGGTTTGAAACATATTTCAGTTTCAATATTTTGCAGCAATATTCAGCAAAATCCATGATTTTTTTTGGGCGGCGAGTTTTCAGATCAGATCTGAAACCTATGGTGAAAATTTTACAAAAAAAAAAGACCATATCTAGATTCCTTGCGAAAAAATACTCAAATTCAAAAAAAAAATCGGCCAAATTGGAGTTCGGATGAGGGAGATATCGCTGATTCAAAATCAGCAATGTTGAAGCAATTTTTTTGACGACAATTCATCTACGGTGGCTTTCCTGTCATTTTTCGCAATTTTTAGTGAAAATTTTCAAAAGAATGGATATAGATCTGAGCTCCTCTTGAAAAATCACCCAATTTCAAAAAACAAATCAGTCGAATCGGAGTCCGGATGTGGGAGTTATCGTTGACTTAAAATCAACTCTTTTTTCAAAAAATTTGTGACGGCGAGACAGTTCCAGCGCAAATCTGAGAGTCTAGAGTCTCCAAATAGTGGTTTCAAACACACGAGAAGATGCAGAATGATCATTCTATTTCCAAAAACATGTTATAATAAATATTCTGAGTTATATTGACCGAGTTATGTTCATTTTAAATCTGGAGCAGCATTCGGAGCGGGTTCCCTTTGGAGACGTGCCCTCCCACCCCGCTTTAGTAGGCACCTGCTTCACATTCATTAGTTTCAGCATAGCAGCGTTCGGCTTGGGTTATTTGGATATGTGCCCTCCCACCCCAAACTATGTAGGCACCTTCTATTTCATCAACAATCAACATCACGGTTATGGGTCAACCGCACAAAATCATTTTCATCAAAGTCCTTTTACTAGGCCACACATTGTTAGTAACACAATTGGTCACAAGCATTACAGGGTATCTCTATCCTTGGATCTTCGTTTGTCATGGTTTTGGTTCATCCACAAACCCACACTTCATCGAAGTCCATTTTCTAGGCCGCACACTGTCAATATCACAATTGGTCACAAGCATTACAGAGTATCTCTATCCTCGGATCCTCGTTCATCTCAGTTATGGGTTAACTACACAAAACCCTTCTCTTCAGTGGCTCTTCATATTCAACAAAGGCTTCTCAGGAGGGAACTTCACGCAATGGGGACCATTGATTCTTAAGGAGGGAGGAATGATCTGAATGGAAAATGGCATCAACCCATGGTATTCATCTACCCATGTTATTCATCCACCCATGGTACTGTAAATGGCATCGACCCATGGTATTCATCCACCCATGATATTTACTCGCCCATGGTATTGTAAGTGACCCATGATATGTATCCACCCATGGTATTCATCCACACGTGGGATTTACCCATGGTAAATCAAGTGATATCTACCCATGGTATCCACCTATGGTATTCTATCTCAAAAAAATGCTATAAATAAAAAGCCTCACTTTGTAAAATGACAGATTGTCCACCACAAGGTAGCTTCTACAGTTATTCTCTATTTTAATAAAACAAGTTTCTTTGTGGTTTTATTTTCTTTGTGTTCTCTCTTTTTTTTTGGCATTCTAATTTTGCAGATCTTGTCAGATCCATTTCAATTTTCTTAGATCTTAGGGGCCTCCCCCCGAGATCTAGATCATGGAGGCTATTCCCTAGGAGGAACACGAAGAGGAAGAAATTATATTAACTCTTTCAAATGTAGGTTTAGAAGTTATTCCCATCCTTGCTAGAATTCAGTTAGTTGACTCAAATGTGATAATAAATGTGTTTTTATCTACCATACATGTCGCAATTCAAGTTGACATAAACATTTCTAATTTGCCTACTTCTCCAAAAGAACTCAAAGCTTCTGCACAAGATCATGTAGCATACATGCTAATTGAATATGATGACGCAACTCTACTTGATGTACATATCAATGTAAGTATGAAGTAAAAAAATATCTATCAAAAAATGGCATATGTGTTGTATAATACGAAATATTCCCTAGAAAACCACAAAATCACATTTTAATACTTTTGGCTAACTTCTTATGGTTGTGTCACATTTTTCCTAACATGGATATTTTAACTAAATATGTTAGAAATTCAGAAAAAGATTTTAATAAAATTATTTACATAATTAAGGGTGTAATATCTAAGTCATGTCTATTGTAAACAAAATTGAAATTGATTAAAATTACGGAAAAGGTTTTTGAGGAAGTTGGGTATGAAAATGTAATATTTTTTGCTCTAAGGAAAACACATCTCGTGAAACTTTGGTTATCCTTCATAAAAGATACAAAGCCACAAATTGACCTACAAAATTTTTCAGATAAAAGTCCTTGCCAAATGGATAATTATCTCTACCAAAGCATAGAATATGTTCTCATTTCACTGGTTTTGGCATTTCCTTATAGTGGCCGATCTGAAATTTTGGTGGACTGGCTTAAAATAGAGAAAAAAAATACCCAAATTTAAGTGAAGCTTTTAAAGTACGGTGTTACACATTCAAAGAAACAAAAGAAGACTATATTTGGGTCTGATTGGTGTTAATAATAGCAATACCTCTATTGTTATAGATTTTGGCCATTAATATAATTGGCTTCCAACAGAGTGAGAAAGACGTATAGATTTAAGTGAATCTTTTGAGTTATGATGTTGGAGTTACAAGGAAACAAAGAGGAGATTGACCCACTAGGCCCCTTGTTTCAACGCTATACGAAGAGTTTACATTATTTTTGGTATCAAATCCATTTGGAATGTTGGCGCTTTTATCAATAAAATTTTATCAATTACTAATAAACCATAGGTTTATGGTTACAATTAATATTTTCCAATATTAACGTTTTCAACATTATACAAATATTTTAAATTATATCTTGTCTCAAAGCCATCGAGAATGTTTGCGCTTTTATCCATTACTGATAAACCCTCAGATTATGGTTAAAATTAATATTTTGTAAAATATTGAGTTCGAATCCAAACCCATACTATTTTTAATGTGCACGTGCCTTTCCTATTCATATCCCTATATCTCTACATGAATCAACGCATGGAGTTGAGAATTTTCCACCTCGACATTCAGATGCAAGTATACTTGAGGGGATTCTACAGTCCTAGATAACTATTGATACATGAATACTTACAAATAAGGATACCTAAGGGAAATTTCTTAGAATCGGCTGAATACTAGGGTTCTTCCAAAGAAGTCCATCACTTCTAAACAAATAAAGAAGTGGCTCCAAGGCCAAATCTTGCAACAAAATTCAAACTAATATCTATCTAGAGGATATCATGATCTCTCAATAACATGCAAGGGAATATACACCCAAGAATCAATACATTACTATTAAGCCAACTAACTTACTCTGTGAATCTTAAGCCATCACAACAATATGTAGTTTTGCATGACCCCAAAATCCTCACATTGCTCTTACATTAGTGACTATCAATCTTTGTTGAGTCTTTATTCATCACACCAGATATTAGATACCTATATTTATTCATACATATGTACATAACAGTATATTATCTTATCCACAATAATTTTTCAACTCTTAAACCATGTCGCCTACATGAACCGTCACAAAAATTAAGACATAAGTAAAGCTATCATGCAATTTGCCTTATGTGGATTTAGAACAAAAAAAAATTAAACTTTCAAATCATCATACATTACATTTATTAGAACTAAAGGGATAAAAGTGTAACAAAGAGAATTATAAGAGTTTGGAAGGTCTTGTTTAGTGGTCAAAATCCATAACTATGAAAACCACACCCATGCATACAAAGGCCTTGTGAACTCTAGAAGAAGTAGGTGTTATGTGTTATTATTTATATTGAAAGTTCAATAAGTAAATTTACATTATTTTTTATTCTTTATAGTCAAATTCCAATAGGAAAATCTATGTTCTAATCGAGAACATGTATTTTTTGGCCTGATTATTGCCCAGTGGTGTCAGGTATTTTCATATATATATATATATATATATATATATATATATATAACCAAAACAACATGGAGGAATGAATATTACATCCTCTGATTATATGAGACCAATGAAAATTAGTTATGAAATTAATGTTTTTATAAGAGTTAATATGTTCTCCTAAAAATGAGAATGGGTAGAGAAACAAAAATGTTACCATGGTTTGTGAGTCATCTGTATCGATAACCATTCAAAAGGATGCAGGAAGGAGAAGGTAAATAAAATGATTCTCTTGTGTTTCTTGAAGAAGTATATGGCTTAGACCATTAGCAATATGGTAGGATGAGTTGAACCAAAGGGAAATGGATTTTTGAAAAAAATAAAACTCCTTCACCTACTAGGTTGTGTAGAATAACTAGGATTAAAAAGATGAGTCCTTACACAAGCTTTGTCTGTTGGATACATTCACATGACAAGTTTTTTTGAATAACTGACAAGAGCAGAAAGACAAGGAAATACACAATAGTTATCTATTGGAAACCTCCCTTGGAACTATCTAAGGCACATTGCAACATCCGCTTGTAATCCATGCAAATGAGAGACACATTTTTCATTATAATAATTGAATGTAAAAATTAAAAAAATAAATTTAAAAACTAAAAAATATTCATAATAAAATAAATATAACAAATATGATATAGGAACACGGATCTTGCATGCTACCTACGTGCCCCCTATGGACTCCGAAAACTATCTGGACAATTTAAAAATTAAAAACTTAGCTTCCAAAGATTGTGGTTTATCTGATTCATAGTCGGTTGCATGTCTTTGGAAAGATGAGAAAGAGTGTTGTGAAGTGCTTGAACTTTGTGGAAAATGTTTTGCATCATTGCAATCTATCTTCAGGAAATAGCCACAGTAAGTCCAAAATTTCATCATCCTCCTAGTTCCAGCCTCCTTCCAATGTGGGAACTTACAATGGTGGGGTGGGCACTTACAACGATGGAATAATGAGGAATAATGAGCCTGTTGTAGGCATATAATGAGATGAAGTCGTTAATGGGGGATTTAGTGAATCAATAAAATCTCGAAGTTAGTATAAACCAGTGGAGCAGAGGAAATTGTTCAAATTTTTACTCCCTAAGAGAATTCTATATAAGATTTGAAATCCCTGTTGTTACTTATGTTCCTTGGAAAATATTTCGGCAGTAATGTCTCTAGACAATTTTCCAATCGAGATAGGTGGTGTTATTCAATCAATTTAGGAAGCTAGTTCTTAATAAATAGATGAAACAAGAGAGAATGGTTGTGGCTCACAAAACTTATAGGGATCTAGGTTCTAATTCTCTTCCTGGTTGAGGTAAACCACAACATTTCATGTGACCAATCAGTGAAGCCACGAATGGAGTAAGGAACCTTAGCTAATTTACTAAGGATTATACGCTGGCGATAAGAAATCTATCTTATATACTTGAAATTTTAGGGCTTGGTTAGCCAGGAAACTTGGCTTTTAATCCAAGAAGCAAGAGATACATTTAAAACTAAGGGCTTGATCCCTCTAAATTACGTCCTTTTATTCCAAATCACACTAGAATCACTAAAATTTATGAATTCCAATGCATGGCTACTTCAATTAAACCTTCATCTATTTTTTTTCAGTCTTTCCAACATTTTGTTAGTGTTAAACAATTTTCACGTCAACATGGATATGGAACAATAGATCAACCTTTTGGTTTTCAATTAGGAAGAAACAAAATAGAGAGCATAGTTATGTTTTCAAACATCTAAATATTAAAGCATTGGATCTTGCTCATCCATTTGATATGAATCTATGAAAAATTAAGACTTGGGAAAGAACTTTGTGTTAAATATGGGTATAGTTGGATATGGTAATTTTAGTCAATGTCTAGGAAAAACCCTTACAAAGCAAGGCTACATAGTATTGGGTCATTATTGAACAAATCATGGGAATATTTATAGAAAGATGGGAGTTTCTTTCTTCAAGGATGTAGACGATTTTTGTGAAGAACATCCCAAGGTTATATTTCTATATTAACATATTATAGAAATAGAGTTTTTTCTAAGAGTATGTGTTGAGGTAATTTCCAACTCAAATATTGAAGAGAAACACATCAGTTACAGATGTCTTTTCTGTCAAAGAGTTTCCACGTAATCTATTTTTATAGTTATTTCCTCTTGATTTTTTTCACATTATTTGCATATGTTCTTTATGTATATGCAATATATTTTCACACATATTGCCTCAATAATTTGGTATTTTGCACTCATTCTATGTTTGGGACAAAAAGCAGCAAAGATCGGTGGAGTGGCCTTCCTTTTGTTTTATGAAAAGGTTACGGTTGGAAAAGGAACAAGAGTAGAACATTGTTATAGGTTTTTGAATAAGTAGCAACAGGTTCAACCTAGACTTCCAGTCGATAAGATACTATTTTAAACCATTCACACCTTGATATATTACTATTCCATTGAGAAATTAAAGATAAGATGTCTAGGTGTAATCGTCTTACGTGTAACTAAACTAAACTGACTTTGATAGAGAGAATTTTTCCATGTTTCATATTCAGTATTGGATTGCCTAAATACGAAGCAAACACTACATAATAACCAGGTCCCTTACTTGAAATATCAGTTCATCAAATTAATATAAGCTCCACCAAAATAGCATGTTGGGTATACACAAGAATGACAAGTTAGGTATTTTTGCAAGTAAAAGTAAACTCATAAACATAAAGGAGGCTTCCTTACACCAACAATATAACGATAATGCATACTTCAACATTAAACCAACTATTATCATATGGACCTGTATCATACAAAACACTGATCCTTTTTTGGTTTCACGGTAGCCTCCTCCACAAAGATCTCAACAACCTCTTACATCTGTAAAGCTGTTGTTGGTTTCTCCTTCTAAAAAAGAATCAAGTGCCTCCGCAAGTGCCTAAATGGCATAAGAAAACCAAGGCACCAAGTTAAGAACTGGCAGCGCTTCAAGCTTAGATGATGGCAGCTGTAAACAATGTTGTCAATATGGGTGACAGGTGTAATCTCCAAAATTTGGACAGAAGTTGATGGAACGTGTCTTTGCCCAACCTTCAAAAAAATTGGATTAAAAAACTTACACCAACATCGAGACACGTGAAGTTTGAAATAAGAGAGCAAATCTAAAACTTTGGTTAAGAAATTCGGAAAGGATATTGCCAACCTTCAACTTTAGTTAAAAAGTGAAATAGAGTTAAAGAATATGATAAAAAAATTAATTAATAACTTGTCAACACTCCAGCAATTCCTATAATTCCTAAAACAAGGACTAATAAGAAAGTACTATTATTTCAAAATTCCATTATGTTTTGAGCGGCTCAAAGAAAATGACCTACTTTGGTTAAGAAATTCGCTAAAGGAAATTTCCAACCTTCAACTTTGGTTTAAAAGTGAAATAGAGTAAACTAATAACTGGTCAACGCTGCAACAATTGCTATAATTCCCGAGACAAGGACTAATAAGAAAGTACTATTATTTCAAAGTTCCATTATGTTTTGAACAACTCAATGAAAGAGACATCATCGTTATTCATTACATATGTATACACATCACAACATAAAACAAATTTCATGAGTATAAATATGATTGTGCAACAAACAACAACCACGTCATCTATTGAATATTAAGGCATCATTTATATTACATATAAGATATTATTATAATGTTTCATTTTGTTTTTAAGATCTCAAAATAAAAACTCTCAAAGAACATTATCATCCATTGTATTTGTATCCATGTTAGTAACAAACCCATGACAAATTTCACATGCTATGCTGGTGGGGGCATGAATGGTAACATTATATATTATATTATTAAAGTCAAATTTAAATCAGATTTATATGAATTTGAAATTTGTAAATTATTTTTAAATATACAATAAAAATTTATTAAGGGTTAACACCTAATAATTTTTTGTTCTAATTTTTGTAATTTTTATAATTTATGATTAACTTTTACAATAAACATTCTAAATAATTTAAATTTAATTTATTCAATTATCTTTTTGACCTATTATTTTTCTTTATTATTTTTCCATTCTTTAAGGGTTATTTTGTTATGAATTAATATTAAATATATTTATTTATTCAATTTGATTTTAAATTTGAAAATTAAATTTAATATTCATCCATCATCTCATTGACTTAATACATTTCAATTTCATTTTCATTTTTAAATTCAAATTCTCTCTCTTAAATTTCTATTCATCTAACGGCTACTTTATTCCCTTTATCTATAAATGCATGGTCCAACACTCTTCTTATCATCTGTTTAGGGCTCTTGCCTTTGAAGATGGGTGAACTCTTCACCCCAAACGTCGGGCTCTTCGAGGAAAATACACAGGTTTCAGAGGTTCTCATCAACAACCTTATTCTCTCTTTTATTCTGTTGAAGCGTGCTCTACAACTTAGTATAAGTGTGTGTAATGTAAGTAAATTTGCCAAAAATTTTGAATGTTACAACTAAAAATAAATATATAAATAAAATATATACCCAATACAATTTCATATTAACATATAACAATAATTAGTAAGAATTATACAAATTTCACATTTCTATATATATCAAAGCATTCTCATTTTTAATTTTATTAATGAAATATTCATGGAATATTTTTAGTAGTAGAGAGGACAAGAGTTAAAATATATTACAAAAGTAATTATAACCTTTTTGTTTTTAGATTTAATTAATTTTGTTTTATAAAATTAAATTAAAATAAAATATCTATAAAATATTTTGATTGTGAAATGAGCTATGATTTTTGGGCATGTGTTATTGATAACCCATGATATTGTAGAAAAACATATTTACAAGTTAATAATATACATGGTAAAGTGACCATAAATATGCATGCCTAAAAATCTTTTATTAGTAATTAAGTCAATATTTTAATGTTTACACTCATTTAGTCCATAATAATATATTATATAAAGTTTTATTTTGACACATCTTTAATTTAATTTTGATTTATGAATATTAATTACACGAATTTACATTTTTACCTTTATATAAGTTTATCATTGCCATTTGTAACATCCATTCTCAGTTAATTTACAATTATTCCAACAGTACATAATTAAAAAGAAAGAATTAAATATAACATCAATTAAAATAAAAAGAAAGAATTAAATATAACATCAATTAAAATAATCCACAAGGATGGTAACATATAACCATAGGGATCTTACTACGAAAACCAACACCAAATTTTTACCAAGAATTATAAGGTTAAACCTGATATACTTTTGTATTTATTGCTCCCACCATGTGGTCATGTCTGAAACATAATCTTACACATTGTTTTTCTTAAATGCGTGAAGATAAGGTTAAGGTCTTCATTATATACATTTACCATAATACAATGGTTATTGTTATGATTAATTTATTATTCTAATCGTTTTCACATGGTGTATCCGGTGTTGGTACCGGTGGACACCAGCTGTTCTGCAACATTCTTATCTTATCTCGAAGTTTCCAACGCTTTGCCACATAGGGTATTTTCTATCGTGGATCTGTCTCGATTTGATCTAACGGTCACCATCGATCTTCAGGAGACAAGATATCCTCACGGCCTTCAGTCTCAGAGTTCGGCACTTTCCTCAACCAGTCTACTCCACGATCAGTCCTGTAGGTATTCTGGTTGTTATCATTTTCCTTCTATACGTCAGCTACACCAATGTTCATCTTCTTACTCCTCGTTCTATATTAGATAAACACATCTACAAGGAGATAGGGTTTTTCTACAACTTTGCTCCAGTTATATGTTGGCTTCTCTGCAACTTTGATCTGCTTCAAAGCTAATTTGGTCACCATGAATTTTGGGTTTTCTTTTATCTCCATAGTCTAATAGTCCCCACCGTTATTAGGCCCTCTTGGTACGAGTCCTCGGTGGTCGTCTATATCAACACACAGGAGTTTGAGCCCTCCATAACTTCCAGTTAATCTTTCCATGAGACATTTTCTTTTATTTTTATCTGAAATGCACTACAAGTATCATGATTTTATTTTTAAAAGTGGTTTTGTTCTTTTGTTGCTGAGTTTTCCCAGACAAATGTCATGGCAAGAGTATGCTCCTTCCCGACACGACTCTAGAGGAAATATTATGGGCTTCTTGTTGTTAAGGCACCATTACCTTACCAAGTACCATATATTTTTGTGTTTTAGGGAGAGTGAGGGTTTCACCTCCCATCGTAATGTTTTGGAGTTTGTATGTAATATTCTATAAGTTTGAAGGCTCTAACCTAGAGGGTTATTATATTCCCCGGCTGCTCACCAGTTTCTTCTGGGTTTGCTAAATTGCAGATATTACTATGAGTTCCCTTTTTTGCGATGTAAAATGGACTACAATAAAGATGTTGTTCTTAATTTCTGTGTTTGGATTCTTAACGATTTTATCCATATACTTTTGATGTAATAATTACTCTCTTGTGGCCTTGGTTAGGGTATTCACTGTACGTTAATGTAATATTATGATTTTCTCCTAGTATATGGCTTTGTAATTTTCTAAGAAGGTTAAACCATGAATATGAAAGCATATAGGGTTTACTATTTTCGTTTTCTATTGTACTCTATATCGGTATAGATGTCTGTTTGTTTTGTATTCTTAAATGACTACCAACCAGGAATGTTTTCGTGCATGACTAGTTTCTTGGTCCCGCTTGGAAAACTAACCCAGTTTGGTTTAATTGTGTACACAAATCCAAGTTTCCACATACCATTTACATGCGAAGGTAAACACTCTTCGTTTCAGACCCATTCTAAGTGTTACAATTAGTTCAGAAGCTTCGTTCTCGCGTAGTCGTTCTTTCTAGTTCTACGATGTTGAAATGTCATTATAGGGAGTATCCCTTTTATTCTGGCTAAGCTCAGTACTATATATTACATAAAAATTATTCTTGGTCCAAGCATATCGATTATATCTAAAATAGAAAGAAAAAATTTAATTCTTCAGAAATAGCTTTAGTTTAAGCATGTCGATTGTTTCAAAATTCCGCAAAACAGTTTCAGTTTTTCATTCTTTCCAAATAGCTTTAATTTAAGCATGTCCATTGTTTCAAAATACAAAATTACGAATTTTCATTATTATATTAATTTACATTACTTTCTTACTCTGTAAATTTGTAAGTTCTATCATTGGTCCACGATAAATAAATAGGGTATATAGATTCTTTCCCATTTTCCATAGATATTACAATCATCATTCTAAATGTACATGCATTAAATCATTAAAGTAACTAGTAGTCCCTTTCATTACTTCATAAAGATATTTCATATACAATTCTCATGCAATTCTAAAGGAAAAACATGTGTTGGTATTTGTCTAGGAAATTTATTTAGAAAATTATCTGAAGTTCTAGAATCAAGAAACACACCTGAAAAGCAAGCCTTCCGAGTGTGAGAAAAGGAAATTATTTCCTTTTTCTCCCCCCTAATAATTTTACCAGCATAGTTAGAATCAAAAACCCCAAATTGGGTTGAACTCTCATGTACCAAAACCTCTCCAAAGGTTCGACCTAGAATCAAAATTTTCACTAGGTTTCTCCACTGACTCGATGTCCAACTCCATATTACCTTAGGCAGTGTCCCACCTTTTTCATAGTCCCCTCTTTCTTGTGAGTTTTTTCCTCCATGAGATCCCCTTTATCCTTTCCAGATGGGAGAGTAACTATTTTCTCATAAATTTCAGGTAAAAGAGTCCTTTCTTCATGGTTTTTCACCTGTGGATTCCAATATTTACTCACTTGAATTTAAACTATTAATGATTAAAGAAAATAACCACATGAATATTTATATACTTATTAAAATTATGTTAAGCTTCACTTAGCCATAGGGTTCCATCATTCAACCATAACAAAGCTCTACCATGTTTTACTTACAAGTCCACTATTACTGGAGGGTGTTATATCTTCCCCTAGTAGAGCATAACATTGTCCTCGTTGTTTTCTTGTTCCTTAAACAAATCAGGCTATGCCTTCAGCATAGATTTCTCATCTTCCCACGTGGTCTCCTCAGGGCTAAAGTGTTTTCACTGCACCTTAACCTGGGTGATGGCTTGCCTCTGTAATATTGTTTCTCTCTTCTTGATAATGCGTTGGGGTTCTACCAGGAACTCTCCATCCGGCTCGACCTGTAACAAAAAAATTATTGAGTCATCTCAGCATGTATATATATATATATATATATATATATATATATATATATATATATATATATACACTACTTCCTTAAGGTATTAACTGAACATCTTGCTAATGAATAACATGTCTAGGGTCATACACATATTGTTTCAGTAGTGAAACATGAAATACATCATGGAATATTATATGACTAGGCAATACCAGATGATATGCCATTGTTCCAATTATTTCCAATATTTGGAAAGGCCACAAAACCAGGGTCGATTTTTTCAAAAATATCCCATTTGAAGGTACTTCTTTTCGGTTTGATCTGTGTATAAACATGATATCCAACCCTAAAATCTCAATAAGTTCTCTTTTTTCCGCATAAGCTTTTTTTCCGATCCTGAGTGGCTTTCAAGTTTTGTTAGATTTTCTTGATGGTCTGCTCCATTTCAATCAACATACCCAGTCCCAGCATTAACATATCTTCAGGGCTATTCCAATTAATAGGTGTGTTATATTTCCTCCCATATAATACCTCGAATGGGCTCATTCTTTAAACGATTCATGATAACTATTGTTAAAGTTAAATATTTGGGGCATATTGTCCTAAATATGGATCCCCGTTTGGATTCGAAACGTTGACATAATACATGATAACTATTGTTATATGAAAATTTGATTAGAGGTAAATATTATTCCCACCTATCAGGTTGCTACATAACAAACATACGTAGTATATATTTTAATACTTGGTTTTCACGTTCAGTCTGCCCATCTGTTTTAAGGATGGTATGCAGTACTGAACTGAACTTGAGTTCCCAATGCTGTGAAAAGAGATTTCCAAAAATCTGAAGTGAGCTTCACATCCCTATCATATATAACTCTTTTAGTTATCTCATGTAGTCGAAACACTTCTTTCATAAAAATATCAGCAATCTGGGTGGTTTTATAGGTGGATTATATAGGTGCAATGTGAGTTGTTTTACTCAGCTTATTACCAACCACCATAATTGAGTCATTATGCCTCTTGTATTTAGGTCGTCTAGTTATAAAATCAAGTGTGATAACTTCCCGCTTCCATTCAGGTATGGGTAATGGATCTGAGAGGCCCACAGGTTGCTACTGTTTTTCTTTTACTAATTGATAGTAAAGACATTTGGTTATATAATCAACAATATATTTTCTCATACCTGGCCATAAATAAATATTTTTAATAGCTGAAAACATTTTTTTGATAGCCCTAATGTGCAATATATGGACTTATATGAAATTCATCCATGATTAGTTGTCTAATTACAATTTGGCTAGGAATATATATTCTTCCCCTTAAGGTTAATAACTGATCTTCTCCAATACCATAATCAATTTGTTTCATTGAATTATCAACTTGCTTAGTTTGATGCTATAAGAATTTATATTCAAGATCCCTTTGGGAAACCTCCTTAATATGTTCTAGAAATTTACATCCTATTCAATAGTAGTGGAGTTTATATATACATTGCAATCGTCTGCTTAATGTATCAACAACGCGATTTTCTTTTCCCTTTAGATCCTTGATATCAAATTCAAACTCGCTAAGGAATGCACTCCATATGATGTGACAAACATTCATATTTGGTTGTTTTAAGTATCTTGTTAAACTATTATGGTTCGTCATCAATAAAAATTTATTTCCCAACAAATAATGCCTCCAAAATTTTAGTGCATGGATTACTGCAGTTAGTTCCAGGTCATAGGTAGAATTTTTTTGTTCATGTTCCTTCAACTTTCATGATTCATAAGCTATCACCTTCCCTTCCTACATTAACACATCCCCAAATCCCTCTTGACAAGCATTCGTACAAACTAAAAATTATTTTCCAGGGTCAACAATTTTTAATATGGGGGAAGTGGTCAATAATTGTTTTAGATGCTCAAAACTTCTTTGGCAGTCCTCAATCCATCTGAATATTCTTCCTTTCTTTTGTAAGGAGGTGATACAATAGGAAATCTGGGAAAATCCCTTAATAAAATGACAAAAATACCCTGCCAGGCCCATAAAGAATCAAATGTCTGCAACATTATTGGCTACAGGAAATTCATTATAGTTTGAATTTTATCCAGATCAATAGCTATACCTTCCACCAAAATGACGTGTCCCAAATACTAGATCTGGTCCTTATAAAATTCACACTTTATAAATTTAGCGTACATTTGATGCTCTCTTAATACTGCAACACTATCTGAAGATGTTCTTCATGCTCCTTAACATTCCTAGAATAAATGATGATATCATCTACAAATATTAAAATAAATTTATCTATATATGGATGGAAAATACCATGCATAAGGCTCATAGAAGTTGTTGGTGCATTGGTTAGCCCAAAAGGAAACACAACAAACTCATAATTTCCATAGCATGTTCTAAAGGTTGTTTTATAGGAATCTTCATCGTTCACTCTAATCTAATGATAACTATATCGTAAATCAATCTTGGAGAAGAATGTATCACCCTTGAACTGACAAAAAGTACCGTTAATTCGGGGCAAGGGGTACTTATTCTTAATACTCAACTTCATAAGTTTCCTCTTGTTGATACAGAGTCTTAGAGTCCAATCCTTTTTCCTGAAAAACAACACTATGGTTCCCCATAGGGACAGACTAGGATGAATATATCCTTTGTCGATAAGTTCTTGTAGTTGCATGTTAAACTTTGTCAGCTCGGGTATACTCATGTGGTAGGGAGCTCTCGATACAGGGGCTGCCCCAGGAATCAGTTCAATTGTGAAATCAATCTCCCGCTTTGGGGGTAGTCCTGGGATGTTTTAAGGAAATACATCTACAAAATATCAAATCACTAGTATGTTTTCCAACGTGGATGCTTTTTCCTTGGAATTGGTGTATCCTTCCAAAACATCATAAATTAGACACAATTTCCTCATACATTTTTCGAGTTCAGAGGCGGTGATGGGACACAAATTTAGTGGCTTTTTAACTCTGTGGAGCTCTTGCCTGAAACCATATTATCTAAGATAACTAATTTATTTTTCCTTACAGTTTACCAAGGACCAGTTTCCTTCTAGCGATTCCATCCCAATGAGCGTATCATACGATATTAATGGTAAAATATTTAAATTAATTTTAATTGGTTTATTGTCTACATTCACAGGATAATCTAACACCTTAGAGACCACTCTTCTTTTCATTCTAATGGCTAGTTGCACTAGCCACGGTTGCTTAAACTTTTGGGTCTGAAGATGGCATTTTTCTACAATTTTAGGACTGGCATAGCTTAATATATCCCATGGATTTAATAAAATAGACACGGATTGATAAAATATCTTACCTTCCAACTCAATCAATGTGGGTTGATAATCTGTTTGACGATCTTCCAGTGCAGCATTGATTCTCGGCATTTTCCTAGCTACCTCCCCAATAGTAGATGCCTCTTGAACATTAGCAGTATGCTCATGTCTCACTCGATGGGGGGAATTTTTGTAAAAGTTTGCTTATCCACAACCCCAACATTATAGAGGGGGATTTTGTACTTGTCTGGGTTTCGGCTTGCTAAATACTTCAATAGGCCTAGCTTCCGCTTTCCATTTAGATTTTTGTTGATTTCTTCCAATGTTCTTATTGGGAAGATTTCTTTGTAAATTCCTAAAATTTGTAGATTTAGTGCCTCTAAAGTTTGGAAAATTATTTATTCCCTTCTTTTGAGACCATTTTTTATTAGTGTCTCCCTTCTACTTCGTGTTCTAGTAGCACATTTGAGCCTTACAGATTTCTTCGTCCATGGTTTTGGACTGTCAAACTCTATTCTCTCCTTCATGAACACAGATAAACTAATCATAAAATGTTGTACTTTAGCTTTCTCCTCCCGGAGATAAGACACATATCTTAATAAAGAGGTAAACTAAGTTATATGTTAATCCATAGTCAACTGCCCCAATCTTTAATCATGGAATTATTTAGTCTTCTCATTATAGAATCATTTCGTCAAGTACTTATTTCTGAAGTGCCTTTGAAACTCATCCCAGGTTACATTATGTTATTCTATTTCTTATACTGATTTGACCTCTTCCCACAATAAGGTATCCTTTCCTTCAAGATGGTAGATGGATAACCTGGCCCTAAGGTTATTGTTGTATTTGTAGACCTGAAAATATTTATTCATGTTGATGATCTAAGCTTCTGCAACTTCTTCTGCCTCTCCGTCAAAAAATGGGGGCTTAATTTTTCCGAATTCCACCTACATCTCCATCTCCTATTGCTTTTATTTTTTATGGTCGAAAGAATTTCGTGAATCTTCTTCATTATCAATTATGTTTCTGTCACTCTGCTGAGTATGAGTTCCTTCTAGTTTATCCTCAGTATCCTGTTTTTGTTCTCCTTCATCTCAGGTTCCATGCTCAGGACTTGGTTAATAGGTTCGATGATTTTGCCTATCTAAAAGGATTTTTATAATTATTTCTTGTTCACACATTAACATGTTCTTAATCAAACCATCTCATATTGCATTTGTTGAACCGTCTCAAGTAGCCTACTTGTTTGGTGCAAATTTTTCACATCGAGCTGCACCCACATCTCTATATTTGCTTCCAGATTTGGCATGGGACTTGTTGATCTGGTGGGAATATGACCTCTATCTCCTCTCCTCATCGTGATCTGATTGCCTACTCACTTTCCTATATTCTTTCACTGTGGACAATTCAACACACTAATCATTAATACTAGTGCCCAATCAGGCCACAATATTGAAATTGTGCTCTGGTACCACCTATCAAATTCATTCTTATTTGTTGATCATTCTTCAGCGAGTTAGCACCCGGTAGAGATTGAAGGACGAATTGACCTAGCGGAGCACTACACCAGGCCGACCACCATGACCTAGGGTTTGGAGGTTTCCATGCAGCCTGCCCCAGGCCAACCTCCCCCTCCCAGACCATTAGGCCATGATCATTCTCCTAGTCAGCATTGAGGCCCACCTACACTAGTAGAAAAACCTAAAATTAGTGACTAGCTAACTACCAAATTTAGTCACCGCAATTATTTCAAGTGAATTACTACTAAATTTAAGCAATTTTAAGTGACTGAACTAAAAATGACTAAATTAAACGACTAATTTAGTCTAGAGATAAAATATACGACTAGATAATAAGTGAATAAACTAAAAACAACTAACTTAAATGACTAATTTAGTCTATGACTAGATAATAAGTGACAAAATTTATAATGATTAACGTAAATGACTATTATAGTCCAAGAATAAAAATATGACCAAATAACAAGTACAACAAGTATATGAATTAGTCATTTATGTTAGTAATTTTTAATTGTGTTGGATAATTGTTTTCAAGCCAACAACTATAAATTGTGGAATACCATTTAGTTTTGAAATTATCTCCTCCCAAGTCTTAATTTTATATTTCCTTCTTATTTTTTTGTCAAAATATATTATCCCACTGAAGGGATGCATGCCCTTTCAACTTTGTGAATATATGCTTCACTCTTTTGAGGTCCTCAATTTCTCAAACTCAAACGATTTCTTCATATTCCATATCTAATAAATCATATAGTCTTATCTCTCATGGGAACTCTACTTTTCACTCTTCAGTACTCACAACATGAATATCTACAACAACCCCTATTTTTTTAGCTTCCTTCATGGAATCCATTCTACTTAACATGGACCTCAAAATCTAGGTGATTTTATTTGTAGCTATGTTTCCCTCTCCCTTATACTTGTATTCCTAATTCCCTTATGTGCTCTTTTGCGATTCTCCTTATTATAGATCCACCAAACAAATTCTTTTTTATGGCATTGTTCTTCAATTTATATGTGGGCCTTAAACCTACTTTGATACCAAAATAATGCAACCTAGATTAGTATTTACATAGACAATAATAATCATGGTTACAAATCCACTTCAAACAGAACACATGATAAGCAATTAAAAACACACACAAAGTTTTATATTCTAAACAAAATGAAAAATAAATTTACTCTTAAAAAGGCATGGAACCCATATCAATAACCACTTAATTCTTGTTTTGGTTAAATTAAATTTTTACACTCAACATTTCATTATAATGTACACTCTCAATCAATATATATATATATATATATATATATATATATATATATATATATATATATATATATATATATATATATATATATATTACAACATTTTAAATTTCAACAAACCAATTTTTAATCAATCAACCACTTACAAATTGTAATAATTATAAATAAATAAAAAATAAAAAGTGCTCTGAACTTTATAATAAGAAGAAAATAACCAACCAACATTGATAAAAAATAAATATGATCACAAACACTCTCACTATAAATAATTTTCCTCAACAAATTGAAATTTCCCTCAATAATTTTTGTCCGTATTCAAATTTTCCTCCACAATCTCAGTTCATGACTCTACATCAATGAAATCATGTAAACCCTTAAGGACTTTGATAAACTCGACCCTAATTGTATGCCTCCTATGAAATCCTCTGATATTCTCATGTAATATCCACCATTTTTCCACAACAGCCTCGGAAAAGATGACGAAGATGGAGGCCATGAACAACAATGGAAAGGAGGTGGATAGGGATCTGACAGTGGTTTTCCTCTGGTGATCATTATGAATTTCCTGAATGATAGTAGAATTGACGAAGAAACCCTCGGTGGCATTGCCTTCTTCTAGTAGTGGTTACATAGAATCAACCATGATTGTGCTCCTTCATTCCCTTGCTTATCTCCCTGGGACGCCTAGAGGAGGCTTCAACCACGACAGCTGATCCTCTACCTCGGCTCATCTGACAAGGTCGTCAATTCCACCCTCACCACAGATTTAGGGTTGTAGCTGCTCCATGTGCACACAACCAGAGCCGAGGAGGTGGTGGACATTTTCATGGCATTGTTGCACACGTGCTTGTTGTTGAAAAAATGCTTTTCCAGCTCCAGTTGGCTTGGATCACTCCAGCTCTAGTGCCAAGGTACCCATCTCCATGGTCTTGTGCTCGGGATCACTGGCTGAGCAGCCTCGGCCTACGCTCTTACCACAAATATCTTGGCATCCAAGATTAGAGTCCTCTATTAGGATTGTGAAGAGGTGTGTGTTATTGATACCTCTTTTGTATTTTTTAGAACACTTTCCTCTGAATAAATAAATTTTCAAGTCAACTCTCTAGTGGCAGTTGAGAATTAATGAACCCAAAAAGACATTCTAGAACATCAATTTTTTTTTTGGCATTTGAATGTTGGATCTATGTACATTTATGCAAATTCCATAACAAGCATTATCTTTAAATAAAGACTACCCAAGGCCAATTTTCAATGACATTCCCTGAATGTTTTTAGAAGTATTGACCCTAACCAAACATTTCAAGCTATGGAGCATTTCTTTGGCTTTAGAATGAAGGATCTAGAAACATTGCACTCATATAAATTATATCGCGACCAACGTCATCTCAATGTGTATAACATTTGCATAATTCTTTTCCTATGCTTGGGGACATGAATGTGATTTTAAAATTCCTTTTATGTGAAGGGAAAAGTTGTGATATGGTGCAGATATTTCCCTCCAGCCACCAAATATATGGATACTTTTAATGGTTTTCTTTCGACAATTGACCTTGTGTTGCTCCACTGTGTTGTGACAAAATAAACACTACAATTTCTCAATCTTGAAACTTTCCAACACATAAAGACAGGTAATCGATCTATATTATTTCAAACTATATATATTTGACACTTTTAGTTTATTACATTCTCTAGAACATAGTATTCAAAACCAGAATCGGTGACCGGACTAGTCCACATATCAAACTAGGTTTCAGACTAGAACCGGTCAAACCAGGATTGGTTAGATCTTGTTAATTTTAGGTTAACATGTTATTTTCTTAGGGAAGTCACTTCAGGGATCCATATTAGCCTGATTTTTTATTAGAAATCACATAAGACATCATTATAATGATAGGAACTAAAGAAATAACATAGACAAAAGATGCAGTAGACAAGCCAAGACAAGAGCACACAAGGATATGGCACAAGCTAGGGAAAAACCCCAAGACGTGGAAAACCCTTGATCAATTCATCTTATTATTAATATCAAATGTTAAACAAAGAGAGAAAGTACAATAGTTTAAAGTCAAAATGACTTGCCAATTTGAAGATCTAATATGACTTCCCTTGGACAAGTGAATAGCCAAAAACTACAATATCATTATTCTATCAACATTAGTCAGCTAAGATCTTGTTAGGGTTTCTTATAGTCCACTATTTTTCCATTCAATTGATCAAGAAACCCTCCTTTCAACTGCGAATTTCGTTGGCAAGCAATAGGTTCTCCATTGCTATCCCTTAGAATTGATCTGAACCCAAGGTAGGATTCTCTACCCCTCTATCTAACCTGGTGCATGCCTACGAACCTATTTGGAGTAATGGCTCTGAAGTGAAGACACAAAAAGGGAGAAAATCTTCTTTAAATTTACCATAGATAAGCTCAAAGTCAATACCTAAACATGACCTGACTTTCTGGGGTTGAATTCAGACCTGTAATGACAAGATTACCCATACAAGTTGCCCTGAAATTTCATCAAGTCCTCCGGTTGTTTACCTGAGGAATCGCAGCCATAGTTGTTGAAGAAGAAACCCAAAACAGACAACCCTTTATCCTCTTCAAGAGCTTGCCTACCTTAGATATAATTTGGAGCCCTCTGATGTATCAAATGAGGTTGAAGGCATCTCTATATATACAATTTTTTAGGGAAAAAATACATGACTGTTGGGACTTATGATGATGAGACTGACCTTGACAATTTTCACATGATTGGGCATAAATTAAAAAACAAACTTCTTCTTGTCCAAATTTGATGATATTTAGGTTTCTTTTTGTCCTCTCAAAAAGACTAGTTCAATTCAATAATCATCTCCAACAAATAGACTATCCAATGGTGGAATTTGGCCCTAGTTTCTAATTTTAACACTCCCTCTCAACTAGGGAGAATTCCACTTGATAGTTTATCATGCCATCCGGTCATCATGAAATATCTTGACATCATGTGCCATCTCTATATATTATCTATTCTCTACTTTGTTGAACACTGATAATAATAATGAAGAAGAATCGATCGAGAGTGAGTCTGAAGACCTTATCGCTCTCCACTAACAAAATTCAATCCAAACTCCATATAACCAGATGTAAAACCGTAATTAGACTTGATCCCAAGTGATCAAGTTTGTTGAACATCATTCATCCTAGACATATGGAGTGCGACAGTACACGATGCGTCCATCAGTAATTGTAAATTTCTGTAGATTTTCTATTCTTGATGCAACTTTACTTTAAACTTGATAAAAAATAGCAATCACATAAACATGAAAGTAAAATGTTGATATAAAATACCAATAGATCAATGGAAGACAAGCCAAAATTACACTTAACTTGATCAACAAAATATATGTGTTGTGGTGCATTACGACAGTCAACGGGATGCTTCAACCAACAAAGTCTCCTCACGGTCATCCAACCAGAAGTGTCACACAACCCTCAAGACAACTCTACAACAATCAACCCAAAGTCAACGAAAGTCAACGTTGTCCAGTCAACGGTCAACATAGAACAACAACAAAAGAAAGTCAACACAGCAAGGTCAAAGGTCAACGTCTAGCCTTGGTTTTTGTGCCAATAAATGCAGATTGCAGAGATCGAAGTTTTGGGAGAGTTTGAGGTCAAATGGACCAAGCATTGACCAAAGTCAACACTGGTCAAAGTTACGTTGAAAAATCTAGAACAGATCTGAAACCCTAGCTTCTATTTTCCCACATGTGAGAGAAGAGAAGCCTCTAAATGATGATCGAACCAATCAGACACAAGAGAGAAGTGTGTGATGAGTGATTGTGAAAATGACCTCCAAGTTTGACCAATATATATCCATCTGTGAGGGTTTGTGACACATCTGTTGGGGCTCCAATCCTACATTACAATTGTGGCCGACCTTGCACATAAGTGGAATTAATTCAAAATAAATGTTTTGCTCATCCGATCAAGATGATATTTAGATCGATCTTGCACCTCTCCGAAAGAGGAATACAATAAAAATATTTGCACCGTCATCTAAGAAGTACAACATGGAGTTTGGACCTAGTTGCCCAAAATTAACACTCATTCTCAACTAGGGAGAATTCCATCCACTTGTGCTATCCAAACATCGTGCATCATCCCGCCCTAACTGGATTTGCTAGCTTCTTTATTTCAAAATGGTGAGTCACAAAGACATCACTCCTCGCTGACCCGAAGTCAACTCAGAGGTCTGAAACCTCTATAGGACTCAAAGGAGTCTCATACTAACCTGAAGTTAGTTTAACTAACTCGAATTCAGTTGGAGGTCTGAAACCTCACTAGACTTTATGCCAGATCAAGCTGTTGGACACGTGCCATCCTAGATATAGAGAGTATGACAATCTCCAATGCATCCATCAGTCTTTGTTAATTTTGGGCAACTAGGTCCAAACTCCATGTTGTGATGCTCAGATGACGATGTGAATATTTTATTTGGATTCCTCTTTTGGAGAGGTGCAAGATTGATCTAAAGATCATCTTGATCGGATGAGAAGTACATGTATTTTGAATTTATTCCACATGTGTAAGGTCGGCCTGATTTATCCCACATGTATAAGAGATGCGTCACACACCCCCAAAGATGCCTATATATTGAAGAGACTTGGCATTCATTTCTTACACAGTTTTTGAAGGCATTTTCTTCTCTCTTGGATGGTGATGGAGCAACGTTCTTGGTTCTGCATTTAGGGCTTCTTGGTGCAACACCTTGATGGAGTATTCTTGATGAAACTTCTTGGGGTTGTGTGACACATGTGGGTGGCTGACCTTATGAAGACTTTGTTGGTTGAAGCATCTTGTTGATCATCGTAACGCCACCATTATTTATCTCTGTATTTTGGCTTGTCTTCCATCGATCAATTGGTATGTTTTATCTGCATCTTACTTTTAGTATGCCCTATAAGGTTAAAGTATATTTGCATCTAAGCATAGAACATATACATAAATTGACATGGTATCATAGCTAGGAGAAGACAACACCCAGCTTATGTCAAGAATCTATGGCAGTGAAATGTAGGTTATTCTAAGGGTGAATAAGGGTGTCGTTAGCCATAGAAAGGTTGTATGGTAGGCCGCAGGCCATACCACCATAGCAAGTGACAGTGTGTATATTTAATGACAACACATGCATTTGTATAAGTGCTAGAGGTGATAGCGTAAGGGCAGCGTATGTCGACTGCAACCTATAGAGGTTGTTGTGCTTAACTACATGGAGATAAAAACATGTCGTGCCCTAACCAGGACTGTCACAAACACCTTTTCAACACATTTTTTTATTTAAGATATCTAGTCGCAGTAAGACAATACAAGGTAAGGCTCTAGTCGCAGTAAGACAATACAAGGTAAGGCTCTAGCCGCAGCGAAGAAAGCTAAGACCATGTGGGTTTGAAAACTGATCTACTATGAGCAACAGACCTAGCATCGAATACCGTTGAAGGTTTTGTTCATCGCAACAGCCCTCGCGAAAGTCAATTATTCTTAATGTGATTGGTTCCAGACGCCATTGAAGGGCTGCATAAAGCTCCAATGGTGTGAATTTCACTTGAATTAGTGCCTAGATTTTTCGATACAAGCGGGGAGACCAGTTCTCTTAAAGTATATCTCCATAGTTAAGACAAAACTCCCGTAGCAAAGGATTGTGACCAAATTCCAAATCATAGCGTCTAATTGCAGTTGGAAGATCCACAATTTTCCCTTGTTTTTCAAGGCGTTGGTGGATAATTTGAATGAAATCTTTAATGAGGAAATCCTCCACGTAGAAGAAAAGTAAATTCCTCAACCGTTGAATTTGATGCCTTGATCTTAGAAATCGAACGCCGCTGGAATGACAGAGAATGGAACACGCATTATCTCGTGCAGTGGGAGCATAAGCTGACTCCTGCAGTGGAGTCTTAGCCGGAATGGGAGAATAGATGAACGTGGAAGTAAATTTGCCTCAATGTCTCCTACATATACTATAATTTGTTTCCCAAATTCAATGTCAATCCCGCCATCGGGTTTCTGAATCTCGGGGAGCTTAAAGACTGGCATCTGGAGCAAACTCTTAGGGAGATAATTCTCCAGACGGAAATAAGAAGAACGATGGCCCTGAGTTTCACCCTTCATCTTGGGTTCATGATTCAGGAAATATCAGTTCCTATGGTATTGAGAATGTATGGTGGACGGAAGAACATTTCAATGATGAGTACCAAGATAGTTTTTTTTTATAAATCAAATAGAGTTTAACCACTTCTTACATCTAGCATATAGCAACAACCCAAGTTGATTGACCGGTTATGCAAAGAGGAAGTGAGGATATAACAGTATCTCAAGGAGGGCCAAATGGATAATCTATATTTTTGGGGCCACATGACTCTTGACATCCCTGAGATTGATGATGTTTAAAGGCAGAATTCTGAATCATGCTATTAGAAAGTTATGATTCCTTTCATATGGAGCCTTAAGAGTCATCTAAAGGAACAACAATCTCAGGAGGCTGAGAAGGAAAAATTAAGAGACATATAAGGTTAAAAATGTGAATTAATACCCCCTGACCTGTAGAATAAATTGTTGTGGCTCAGATCAACTCTAAGGGCTTAGACTAGGCTTAGCCAACCACATAACTTCGAACAGGCAGCCACAAAATTCATATTAGGTTACAGTGCAGTCTTGGTAGAGCCCGAATCTGTGGGCATCACAGTCTCGGTGGAGCTAAGATTTGTGGGTAGTATGGGTTTTGTAATCTTAGTGAAGCTTTAACCTTGGAATGTAAATCATCTACAGCACAACCGATCTGGTGGTTCAAAAATGGATCTTTGTTATCTTGACTGATTAATGATACAAAATTGTGCAGGACTATGATCTTTTAATACTAGTGAAGAAGGCTTAGTGATAAAAGGTTCAGACTTTTAATAAAGGATAAAACTACAACATTTGGACCAAATTTTTTATATAAGTGAAACTTTTTTTAGACTTGTGGAGAAGTATAAAGCTACAGCACTTTCGACATGTCCTTACAATCTGAAACTCAGACTGTCCAGTGGGGCTTAGACCCTTGACTACAATAATCTTGAAATGCAGTGAAAATTTTGTAATGAATCTATGATGGCTCGGTGAAGGATAATATAATTGTGGAGTTGTCACATTATTGTATAGTTGCTTCATTGACTCCATTATATCTCTGTGGAGGCATTGTCTCACTACTACATTTGGCGCAAATTCCGACACTTGGTTCCGACGCTTTTGACCAAATGTCGGAAATTTCCCCAAATTTTTTCCATCCCGCCCGAAACCGTCGCTATACCGACGTTTATAGAAAAGTGTCGCAATACCGACACTTAGAAAAGTGTCACAATTGCGACGTTTGGAGGAAGACATCGCAATTGCGACATTATGGCCGAAAGCGTCGCTATTGAGACGACTTAAATCGTCGCAAGTGCGACACAATGTCTAGGTGTCGCCACTTTGACGTTTACGTACCGGTCACAATAGCGACGCTTTTTCCGCCGTCAGTAAAACGACACTTATATGCACGCCACATAAAAATACGAAACTTATAAGTGCGCTACATAAAAATTCGAAACATATATGCGCGGTACATAAAAATGATTTTATTGTTTCGTATGCGTGGAAAGAGCTACATTAACGTGTGATATGACGCGCACATTCGCGCTCCGCTCTTGCAGAACAGCATTCGCCCTCAGCTCTTGCAGAACATCATTTGCCCTCAGTATTTGCGCTCAGCTCTTGCAGAACAGCATTTGCCCTCAGGATTCGCCCTCAGCGTTCGCCCTCAACTCTTGCAGAACAGCATTCACCCTCAGCTCTTGCAAAATGGTAAGTTCTTACTACAAGCCCTTCCTCCTATAGTAGGGTTGACTCTATTTGGGTTTTTTTGGTCAATTCCATTAGATTGTTTTAGGCTGTAGGGTTCTCTGTAGATGTCAAGAATCAAGATTCAATACCCTCTATTATCTTCATCACCCAATACAAGATTTAAATTTTTCCCAAAGAAACGCTTATTAATTTGGCAGCCATTATTTCTCCCTGCTTTAAAAACCCTACATTTAAATGAAAACAAGCATTGCATTTCAACTACAAAAATCTATTAGTGTTCAAATGTACATGTGTGCTACATTAACGTCTGATATCACGCGCGCATTCGCCCTCAGCATTTTCCCTGAGCTCTTGCAGAACAGCATTCGCCCTCAACATTCGCCCTGAGCTCTTGCAGAACAGCATTCGCCCTGAGCTCTTGCAGAACAGCATTCGCCCTTGATTCGCCCTCAGCTCTTTCATAATAGAATTCGCCCTGCATTCGCCCTCAGCTCTTGTAGAACAGTATTTTCCCCCAACATTCGCCCTCAGCTCTTGCAGAACAACATTCGCCCTCAGCTCTTGCAAAATGGTAAGTTCTTACTACAGGCCCTTCCTCCTATAGTAGGGTTGACTCTATTTGGGTTTTTTTGGTCAATTCCACTGGATTGTGTTAGGTTGTATGGTTCTCTCTAGATGTCAAGAATCAAGATTCAATACCCTCTATTATCTTCATCACCCAATACAAGATTTTAATTTTTCCCAAAGAAACGCTTATTAATTTGGCAGCCATTATTTCTCCCTGCTTTAAAAACCCTAAATTTAAATGAAAACAAGCATTGCATTTCAACTACAAAAATCTATTAGTGTTCAAATGTACATGTGTGCATCACTTGTGTAGGGTATTCCTTTTCCACTTGCACATTATCCAAGAATGTGTGCAGTATAGTTCATATTTTTTGTGATTTAGATTGTCTTGAAAAAGGAAAGGTAAATTATTTCCCATGGAAAAAGAAGGTTTCCCTTTTTATAGGTTGTTTGGACTTACGTGGAAAAATTTATGGTATGCCTTTCATATTATGTAGTTTAAATTTGAATTAACAGATTATTCTACGTGAAAATATAATTACCTATGTGATGTCCTTCATCACTAATTAAAATTATAGGGTTTCAATTTCCTAGACTCTAACTCATCTGATGCTAAATTCTAGGTTCTCATTGTTGGATCACTCTTCCATTGATTTCCTTTCCCTCTGGATCTTGTCATACTTTAAAAGTCATCAATGATACATATATTATTTCAGGTATCCCAAAAGGCTTTATAGTAGAACATATTGTGAAGTTTTTTTGACACTTGAGGATTCTTTTTAGAACTGCAACACGGTCTATGCTATCGAGTTATATATCAAGCAACTTGTCCTTAATAACCACACTATGAGGGAGGTTCAACCAGTCTGAACTTGTTGGGACATAGCATATGAAGTTGTGTGATGAGTCCATATCACAAGTCTATTATGGTGACAAAAGTGAAGACACATAATGATAGTTATTATGTTAACATTACTAGAAACATTTTCGAAATTATCCATGCTATCAAGATGTCAAAATTCCAGGCATTAGGTGTCAATACTCGTAGCTAATAGATAATAATAATAATATAAAAAAATCACAACTTTATTCTTGAAATATGATTGTTACACATTGGTAACCTAGTTCAAGAGTTACTATCACACAAAGATTGCAAAACAAACTTAAAATATAAATTAAACCAACATGAGAATCCAACTAAGGGTTTTTCGACAAAATCATGCCATAACCTGGCATTTTGAAACCCAAATTTGAATCCATCATAAGTAATACAATGCAAACTCAGATGGATTTTCAATGCATGTTTGCATGCTACACTTATTCTCTGTCTAGATGTCATTTTTTAAATGGAACCATTAGTCAAGCCCACAGTCCTTTTTATGTGAAAAATTTCAGCTCTATTTGAGCTCTTTTTTGCTCCACCACCTCCATAAACCAGTGTTACACGGGGTCTCGCCCCCCACCTAGGGGTCTAGATTCCATGCCCCCTCGCGCTCTGGGGTCTTGGGGACTTCTAGGGGACGTTTCCCTCACGCCCCCTCACGCCCCAGCACACCCCCTTTCATGCCCCCTCACGCCCCCTCACACCCCCTTCACGCCCCCTCACGTCCCCTCACCGCCCCTTTTAGTTTATGGTTTCGTGTTAAAATTTGATGTGCCACTTAGCATATTTGAGAATCCAAGTGATTCTGATTCGGATGGTGACATGGTTGATCTTGATATATTCATGCAGAAGTTGGATGCAGAGACTAGTGGGGCATTAACTTGAGAATTTATGCTCATTTATCAGTATGATGATATCATTTGATATTCATATGTTATGTTTTATGTTTTATGTTTCAGACATAACTTATTTGCGTTTAAGTTTTATGTTTCAGACTTGAGTTGTAAACTTCAGTTTAAACTCTATTTTGAATCTTGATATAATATGCCATATGATATCTTAAACTTTATTTTCATTGTACATTGTTAGTAGTTACATTAATGATTATATAGTTACAAACTTACAAACTTACATGCATGATTGTATGATTTATGTTTTAACTTTTAACTTTTAAATTTGTTTCAATTATATGATTCATCATTCATCGATTTGTAATTTTATCATTTATGATTTATCTTTCATGATGCAAGTGTATGATGATTGTATATACATTCCTTGCAAAAATATAGTTACATTTTAAATATTAAATTTTATAATTTTTATGACCCCGACGTCCCCCCACGTTTCCTGAAAATTGGTAGGGAGCTTTTGCATAGGCCGCTCCCGCGCTCCCTCGTCCCCTCGCTCCCACCTCCAGGGGACTTGGTGGAACATTACCATAAACATATGCAAACATATATCATGATCTTGGAATTCCATTACATATGTATGTGCCAATGTTCCATAACCTTGCCCCATCATCAATTTAAGAAATTTCCATTGAATATCAAATTATGGAGGGGGGGAACTTTTTGCTGCAACATTTGGCTCAAAATCAGGGACCATCTCCATATGAGGTGAATGAGAACTATAGATATTTGAAGAAGTATATTAGTGCCTTTTCCTCTGGCCATGGAGTCATATATAGTCATCCATCACAAAAATTTGTCTTTGTTCATTCTCACCTTGAAAGTTGCAAAAATTCATGCCCTAATTGAAATGACACTAAATTTGAAAGATATAATAAAAATGCAAGCTAAAAGTGCCCTATTAATACAAAGGGAAAACCTTCCTACCTACCCTAACTGAGATAAATTTTGATTGAATAGGAAACATGATATTTCCTATGGAGTTGATCCAACAACTTGTTAAATGTATGGGACTAAATCATGCATTTGATTTCCAGGGAAACATGCGCATGAAGAGAAAAAGTGCGGAATTAATGGAAAATCCATACATGCCACTTATAAAAACTACACCGAAAGGTCAAAAAATACTTAAGGCCTTAACTTAATTTGAATCCAAAAATGACAAAACGGGATTAGTGAAAACACGAGAGTGGTGTGGGTGAACAACATAAATAAAAAGTGAAGATACCTTTCCCCAAGATGCCTTTGTCACCGTTGTATGAAAACATGTTTCCCTTTCCCTTTATACATGCAAGTGAATGCATTATAGGTATGGTGTTTTCCCAGAATAGGAGAAGCCTACTTAAATATATCATTTGTGGATTGAATGTTTGGGTGCCTTAATGTGCAATGACATGTTTCCAGGACTGAATTGAATGCAAGGCATATTTGAAACTCTAACTCTGTCTTCCGGTGTCTTATTAGAAATTATTTCAGTTTTCATTTTGTGTTTTCAAGTTAGATATTGTTTTCAAGTTTTTACATTTATAATTTTATTGCAATGTGGCAGACTGATCAGAGCAGTGCAGGAACAACCCTGAGACGGGATGATTGCGGAAAGAGGCAAGCGGAAGAACATGTAAAGTGCCAGCATTGCTCTATCTTCGGGTATTTTAGTTATTTAAATAATTGAAATAATATTAATTTTGTTCAAATATGCAGACACCTAGCCATGGTATGCCTGATGATTCCCTCTTTGAGGAAGAGCTTTCTTCATCCCTATCTCCAATGTTCTTGTTGCAAAAAAAGGCACGAGATGCAAGGTCGGAATTTAATGCTTTGATAGACGCGCCTCAAACACCTGAAACAGAAGAGAGGATACAACATCTTATGAGGCAGCTAGAAAGATATCAGGTAATAATAAAAAGTCAAAAGGATATTTTTTTTGTTCTGCATGAGATGAATTGTGATAGTTTGATTTTTAATTTTTACATTGACTAAACTAACAAAAAGTTCTTTTGTATGTAGCGTTTACTGGAATTTGCTGAACCCGGTGTTGGTGGTAGTGGGACACAAGGGCAAGAGATTGCCCAACAACCCTCTCGTACACCTTCTACTCCTTTAGGTGCTAGCCAAGAAACACACCCTGCCCAAGCAGACACCCAGCCAACCGTTGAACGTGTTGGCAATGATGAGGCTGATATGGCCAGCTACATTATTGCGTTTCCTGGAGCTACACATGTCAGCTCCACGGGGACCATTAATGGCACGTTGTTGGTGAACGATGAGGGTGTCCCTATAAAGCATGTACAACTCCCAGGTAAATTTTAATATTTTAACTATTTCATGTACTTTATCTAAAACATATTTATCATGATTTTTATTTTCAAATTAATGATAATATCTTCTTCTTTTTTTGGTTTTATTCTGTGTAGGAAACAATGAGTTCTACAGGATTCTGGAGAGCCATGCGTTGGTAATTTTTGGCCCAACCATACGTACGGGGTGGAATTCCCAGAATTCCAACCTGAAAAAAGAACTTCTAGATTATCTAGAAGCCCTTTTGGGGTCGGCACATTTGACAGAACAGCGGTGGCTCAGGTAGCCGGCAAATATTTGAAATATACCAGGGACACCTATAGGACGCAATTGCAATTTAACCCTAGATATGAGCATCCTCTCGCAGTTCTAGAGAGTGAGTGGAGAGCACTCATCCATGACGGAAAAGAGAAAAGGGCAAAGAAAGAAGGAAAAATGCCAACTGGACCCGCAAGGTAAATTACAACTTTTATTCAATAGCTTTAATTTTCTTTATGTCTAAAATAAAAGTGTGCTACGTCATATCTGACTTCAATCTTTTGATGCTAGGTTGCCTGACACCTCAAAGGCAACCAAAGCTAAGATTGAGAAAAAGGGCCATCACAAGCTCGGCCAGGGTGGCTACTTGAAATTAGCTGCAAGAATTGTAATTAAGTAGCTAAACATCTTATAATTAATTGTATCGCCTTCCAACGTTTTTGTAATCCTATCGGATATGATTAAAAATACACAATCATATATAATGTAGGGTGATGACTTTGGAACAATAACTACAGAGGAAGATAAAAATACTGCTTTCCGTTTTGGCTATCAAGCTGTAGTTGAACGTCGCAGAAGCTTGGGGCAGGTCCCAAGATCTACAATGCCTGATAAGGTAAAACATTAACCTTTCAATATTTTTGTTTTCGTCCATAAATTTAATGTCTAACAACTTTGTTTAAATCGGGGGAGCAACACTACCGACGAGGTAAATAACCCAGTTTTAGAGCCAGATGTAGATGATCCTCTCGTGCAACCTGATCATTGTAGTGGGGACCAGGCCGACAATGCTGCTATCAGTGAGGGTCGTGATGGTAATTAATTTCCACTTATAATTTTTTCTAATTATACCTTGATGGTTGTCCTTATAACGTTTTTTGTTTAAATGATAGAGAATGTTTCCCTTGAGGATCTTACCACCAGAGAGGAAGACAGGGCAACAGTCCCAACGACGACAACTGGTGCACCAGGTAAATAATCTCATTGCAATTTTTTTTATTAATATTACCGAACTAGTTCAATGATATTTAAAAGCTGACAATTAAAATTTAATATTATCTGTTTTTGTAGGCGATGCCCCGTCACTGGATGAGACCAGACATCGTGACTACGCAACTAGGTCAGCGGCGACAACTGGTGCACCAGGTAAATAATCTCATTGCAGTTTTTTTTATTAATATTACCGAACTAGTTCAATGATATTTAAAAACTGACAATTAAAATTTAATATTATCTATTTTTGTAGGCGATGCCCCGTCACTGGATGAGACCAGACATCGTGACTACGCAACTAGGTCAGCAGTACGGGTCGAAAGGCACGAAACAGGAGCAGAGCACGATGATATCGATGATGTAATTAGGAGCTTTAGAAATAGGAAGAAGAAAAAGAAAATTTGATAATGTAAAATATTGTATTATTATAAGACAAACGTTACCATACTTGGAACGTTTTTTGCGTTATATAAAAAACTCATTTATCATACTATTTTATGTCAAGCATTAATTGCAATGTTTCCTTGCGTAATTTTTGTTGAATTGTTTTTTATTAGTTATTGAATATTTTTTTTTATGCTCATGAAAGTAAAAAATGAAATATAGATTGGGTATTGGGGAATTGAGAGTGATGTGAAGGGGGGGGGGAGGGGCCATAAGAGCTTCCACCTTCATGTGGTTGGCCCTGTTTAGTAGAGAGTAATTTATTGGAGCGATTTAATCTTGGAGCAAACCTCCCTTGATCCAGCGTAGCAACAAAAAAGTCACTGTTGACTTAGTTGCTACTCTTTCAGATCATGGGAGGCTTGTTCCAAGTTCATGCGACTCCAATAAATTGTTCTTGAAACGAAGAGGAGCATATTCAGGTATGTTTTGAAATTTTCAACATATTTTCTAACATTATCATAAGAATGCATCTTAGAGTAAAAAATACTACATCAATTACTTGTATTTATTGTATAGATAATGATGGATTTTATTGACTTGGCAGTGCAGGTACAAATCCTCTTGCATTATGAGCAATACAACTTGTCAACCAGGGTCATGTCCAGGATATTTTTGCTTGTACGCTTGACCAGGCTCATAATGTCACATTTTGTAAGTTCCTTTACAGTTCATAATTCAATATTAAGCTTGTTCATGATTATTATCTAGTTTTTTTGTATGTGTTTTTTCATCTATTTGATTGTAAGAAACAATGCATGTTTCCTATTGTTCACTATGATTTCTCCCATTACCACTCCCAGGATGAATCCGACTTTATTGTTACATAGGTTACTTTATTGTTACTATGATTTCTCCATTTACGATTTCATAGGTTACATCATGTAAAGTTGTCAATCTCGGGTTGGTGATGAGCTTTAGTTCTCCAGATTTGGGGCTTTTCTGATATTTTCTCCCTCATGTCATTCCTGCATCACCTCGTTGTTTGAGCATGCCAATTGTCCACCACTTGTACCAATTGGCACATGTCAATCTCTGAGTGGTGCCACATTTCACCTATTTTCAGTGAGAGTTTAGGGTTTCTCTAACATAGCTTCAGAAATCCGATTCAATGCCTTCTTGAATATTGTCACATAATACTTATGGTTTGGATTGATGAGCATGTTCTGAATGGTTGGTTGATTCATAAGAACCACCCATATAGTCATCTTGAGATATTTCAGAAGGTTTCTCGGGTTTCCATTTTCACCGTTTCTAGTGGGTGGGATGGTGTGGGGTGATCCATCAATACTGGTGCTCTTGTAGTAGGGAATTTGTTTTTGGGGATATAAAGGAGCATTTGATGTAGATATCCCATTGGATGCATTCATAGATGGGCACGAGGGGTCAAGAATTTAAATTAAAAATATGCAACCTCTAGCATGGCAACCTGAAGGCCGCGAGAGACACTGGTTAAAGATTGTTTTGTGCTGGCCTTAATATAGTCGTGATTTCTTTCTATTATCTTAATGCAAATATATAATCCGGTCTCATTAAAATGAGGATTGTGGTTGTATTTCTCTTTGGTTGTTTCTCTCTTAATGCTCCAGAAGTTGCCAAAAGTTGCGATAGTTGTTTAGTTTGCCTGTTACAACTTAAAAGTGATTTTTAGCAATGGGAGTCATGTTTTTTAAGGTTCATACTAATATGAAGATCTTTTAATTCTATATTCAGCATAAGAGAAGATGGCCTCTGCTTTGGGCGGTATGACAACAATTGCCACATCTACCTCATTAGGTAACAATGGAAAGGGGAAGAAGTTGGGTGCAATGTTTGATAATTATGGCAGACAATTGTCTTCTCTTTCAGTTTTTTCAACCATTTCCTTTAATCGCTCAAGCGGAAGAGGGACTCTGAGATTACGCGACAGAGAGAAGGTAGTTAATACAAGAGCTATGTAAAAGGAGTTGTACTTCAACAAGGATGGCTCAGTGACAAAAAAATTGCAGGTCAGAGAAAAAATTATGTTTAAAGGAAGGTCACCTGCACGTGAAACTTCATTGCGGTGGATCTTTCCTTGTCCACTTATATTAGATTTTAATTTGTTATTTTAATTTTTCATGGAGGGTTGTTTTGGCATATGGTCTAGCATTCAATTGCACACTTACTGAAAGCATTGTCAATTTGTCTTGCAGGCGGTGTGAACAAACTTGCTGATCTTGTTGGAGTCACCCTTGGGGCGAAGGGCAAATGTTGTCTTGGAGAGCAAGCATGGTTCTCCGAAAATAGTTAATGATGGTGTGACAGTAGCTAAGGAGGTAATTTGTAGATGTGTGCTCTGGTTTCTTTTTAACGTTGTATTAGTTCCCCCTCTTAAATGTCTTAGATTTGGTAGGCATAATTTGAAAACTCAAAGGTGAAAGGAAACATATTTGTTACCCAGTGGTCTACTTGGCCTATGGACTAGCCACATTAGAGTAATGCATAAATCTTTTCACAACAATAAAAAGAAAGGGTTATGGCTGAGTCAAATTTTATTGTTATTGACAGTGTAATGAAATGTATCTCAATGCTATGGTTTTGGCCTTTTTATTGGTTGAATGAGAGGACCCAGTTGAAAATATTGGGGCCAAGTTGGTAAGGCAAGCTGCGGCAAAGAAAAATTATTTAGCTGGGGATGGAACCACAACATCTGTTGTTCTTGCACATGTTGGAATATTGAAAAATTCCAGAACAATGAATGGAGAATAAATCTCCCTTCCTCTAACACAGAGAAAATAAAAATTTCTTTAACAGGAGACAGAGTTTCAATACTTTGAAAACAAACTTCTATTCCCTTCAATAACTCAAAAAAAAACTATTACACTTCTTCCTCACTGAGAGGGATTACAAAATTATGACTGCTACAAAACGCAGTGCATAAAACCAACTCACTGTCTGTTCAAAACAAACATACTCTGTCTCTAAACACTCTACTGTGTTTTTCACTTTCTCACTGTTGTGCATACACACTTAAAATGTTACACTCAGTCTTTCACTTTTTACACACTACTGTGTAATAAAAAATTTACGTATTGTCTATAAAAAAAACTACCAAGTTTTTTTGTCCTTTTTATTTTTATATGTCGTAACATATAAAACATATTATAATAAACCCTCTTTTTAAAAAAATAAAATTAAAACTAAATTCTATGGCCCACCTTTCATTTCGCATATGATATATATATATAACATATTTTTAAAACATATGTATATATTAAACTATCAAAACATTAAAGAACCCTTTCCGTCGGACTTCAAAAGTCTGAATAGATTGAATTTCAAACCAAATTCGCGTTCCAAAATGGGATGCTGACGTCTGCCTGATTTTAACTCGAATTCTCAATTCAATGTGCCCTATAAAAAATTTGGGTCCGGTTTTCAGGTTTTCAGATTCCCTTCAATTTCATGCGATCCAATGTTAATGCTCCACGTGTCCTCCTTTTGAATTTACAAAACTGTCGGGTAAATTTCTGTTTGTTTAATTTCTGGTTGGTGAATTGCGTTAATGCTGGTTGTTGTGTTTAAATACAATCCTGTGCTTATGAAGCATAGAAAGATATCCTTGATGCATTGTCAATGTTTGGCTAGGGTTATTTTTGGAGAAAATAACTCCTTATTCCTAGAATAGTGAATCTTCAATACAAGTAAATGCCAGAGAAGAGAGATCATCGTGTGACGCAACAAAACTGAAATTGGACCCCCAAGGAGAGCTGGTGTGTCTACAATCACTCTGTCAGCATTTCCCCTTGGTATACCCCGTTCTTTTCCTCCAGCATGAGTCTTAAATGACTTCTTTCTTCGGGTTTATTTATCAAATTCGTAGAATTTGATAAATAAATACTATCCACTATGGTTGGACTTTAATTTATATTCCCGACTTTATATTATCTCCAATCCTTATGTTTAACTTTCAACACTTTGTATTTATACTCCACGTTTCTTTTTAAATAAATAACTTGTAATGAACTTTCGGCTCTATATTTCACCACCCAGCCTTACAACAATCACGCTCCAGACTTATGCTAATTATCCGCCAATCGTTTAATTAAACAATTTCATTATACTCAGGCCCCACCTATATATATCAATAACCAATCAAACACTCGTATCGTACCTGGCTATCCTCCGCACACCTTAGTTAACCTCCGGGCAAGTTCAACGTGCGACCACCGTCCGATGGCCCTTTTCCAAATCAACGACTCTTGGCAATTTCGCTCGGCTTCCAACGTCGGGCTTTAACGTGCGATGGCGCGGGTTAAACGGTGGTTTTCCGGGGGTCACTTCGCCACGTGTCGCATTCCCTATGGAATTGCTCGCAAATAGGAAATACCGCCTACTCCGCAAAAGCCGTGCGATATGGGCAACCCGCTTTTGAGATTCCGCTCGTGGTTTTGGTAGAGGGCTTGACCACGGGTGCAAGTCTGGTTCCGCTATCCTTTTGTTTGTTAACTCATGTCCAATCCTCGGGTCAGGTTCCGAAAGCACAACAATTTTGTCTCTTTATTAAGCGGGATTTTTATATTTGACAGTTTTCACGACCCCGGTTCTCTACACAGACCTCGCCTTGGATATTTTTACATAAAAATGATTGTTCTCAATAATTATTTATATAACTTTTCCACATGTTAAGTGTGGTATTCCCATGATTTATTATAAATATGTGTATTATCAAAGAAAACCAACACAAATTTTATAAGATGGGATCAAACAAAATTGTTCGTAAGTCGAGCCCGCCGGACTTCAAACGGCGATAAACCATAATTCAAACCAAATCCGCGTTCCAAAATAGCCTGCCGACGTCGGCCAATTTTGTGACACGAATTTCTTATCAAATTCGCCCTAATATTTTACGGGTCCAGATTTCCACTACGCGAGCGGCCCAAACAAAGATCCACTCCAATCAATTTCTGCCACGTGTCCTCAATAAAAACTTGCCCTGCTCTCGGCTGCGGGTGCATTCGATGGAGTTTAAGGTGATGGGACATGGATATGGCGATTTCATATCAATTGCATTAACATTTAACGCTGTTCAATTAAGTTTTCACATCAAATCTGCATTAATTAATTTTTAACACTGTTCAAAATCGGACCTCCACTCCTCTTAGCGATTCCGCACGCTCCAATTTGATCTAGCCTTCGGCTCTCATTATTAATGATCAAAGATTAATTATGACGGGCGTCCTTTGATTGCATTGCAGACGGGTCGACAAAATGGCGTTTAGCCATGGTTTTTCAGACAAGCCGGTTGCTGGATTACACTGCCTGCTAACTGTGACGATAAGGAGAAGTGGCCAGCTGAACTTCTGCCTAGACTTTGCTGCATATTTTCATTTCTCTCGGTTCTGTCTCTGTCTGTTTTCCTCTATTAATTGGAATTCTGCTTCGTCATATCCTCTTGTGCCCACTGCGCCTGAGATTGCACCCATGCCTCGCGTGCGTCATAGGATGTGTTGCCGCAGGGGGAGCACTAGAGGTCAACCCCGGCGCGCTCCCTCCAGCACCTCAACAGAGTCGACTTCCGGCCAGTCCAGTGATTATTACTTAGGTAGATATCCAAATACTAGGAGTGGGCGGGGTCGGCTTGTAGCATCTGGCCACCGTATAAATTCCCCTGCTCCTGGCTTCCCCACCGCTAGTTCTCCTTCTCCCACGACGCGCACTGCGCAATTTTCCTTTAATTGCTCCCTCAACCGACCTCGAATTACGGCTCTAGTCAGTGTGGTCTTCCGCGAGGAGGCCCAAACGGAGGAAGAATGCACCCGTCCGGCGGGTCCGAGCTCAAAAAAAGCCGGCCAGCATTCGGGCCTTCAGGAGGGGAGTCGTGGCATGCATGTGGAGGTAGCACCTAACGATCCTGGACCTTCCGAAGGATGGTGCCGAATCGTGGAGGAACCACCGGAGGAGTAGTTTGGTTAATTTGTTTTTCTTGCTTAGCAGGCCCACTTAATTGGGTTGCTTTTAGTTTATTTTATTGTGCTGGACCTTTGTAATATTTTTGAATTCTGTAAATTAAACGTTCAAGACTGGTTTCCCCGTATGAGGGCAGTCTTCTTAATTTTTTGATTTTTTGATGACAAATTTGCCATGAGTATGGCCGGGCAATGTTTTTGACTTCGGTGTAATTTTATTCGCAATGTTAATAGATTAACTTTACTTAGAATTCTCACATGATTAGCGTTTTTCTTGATCTGTTCAAGGATTTTGGGTACTTTAATTTGTATTTGGAGCAATGGACGTGTTCTACATACTACTATTTCACTTTCTTATAGATGCCTTGGGCATATTTGAATGCTTTCTCAGATTGTCGATAATCTCCATGTGGACCGTTACTGGATTTTATATCATGTCCCTGTATGTGACATGGGGTATTTTTCTATCATTGTATGGGGTGGGACTTCCACTTTTCTGGATGGATATTTGGGTTCCAATCTTCAGATGTGAAAATGTAATGACTTCATGGACTGTTTTACTTCATATATTATATTCAAAACAACGTTTTTTCTCTTGTGAAAAAAAAATGATTAATGTTTATCACTCTGCCTTCAAAACTAGCGATGCTGGTCTATGTTGCTGGTTTATTGATATGGTCCGATGGTCTTTTTATATTTTGGACATATCACACTCCTCACATGATTAGCGTTTTTCTCTGTTCAAGGATTTTGGGTACTTTAATTTGTATTTGGAACAATGGACGTTGGTACGTACTCTATCTGTTGCTTTACTATTCTACATACTGCTATTTCACTTTCTTATAGATGCCTCGGGCATATTTGGATGCTTTCTCAGATTGTCGATAATCTCCATGTGGACTGTTACTGGGTTTTATATCATGTCCCTGTATGTGACATGGGGTATTTTCTATCATTGTCTGGGGTGGGACTTCCACTTTTCTGGATGGATATTTGGATTCCAATCTTCAGATGTGAAAATGTAATGACTTCATGGACTGTTTTACTTCATATAATATATTCAAAACAACGTTTTTTCTCTTGTGAAAAAAAAAATGATTAATGTTTATCACTCTGCCTTCAAAACTAGCGATGCTGGTCTATGTTGCTGATTTATTGATATGGTCTGATGGTCTTTTTATATTTTGGACATATCACACTCCTCACATGATTAGTGTTTTTCTCTGTTGCAGGATTTTGGGTACTTTAATTTGTATTTGGAACAATGGACGTCGGTACTCTATCTGTTGCTTTACTATTCTACATACTACTATTTCACTTTCTTATAGATGCCTCGGGCATATTTGGATGCTTTCTCAGTTTGTCGATAATCTCCATGTGGACCGTTACTGGGTTTTATATCATGTCCCTGTATGTGACATGGGGTATTTTTCTATCATTGTCTGGGGTGGGACTTCCACTTTTCTGGATGGATATTTGGGTTCCAATCTTCGGATGTGAAAATGTAATGACTTCATGGACTATTTTACTTCATATAATATATTCAAAACAACGTTTTTTCTCTTGTGAAAAAAAAATGATTAATGTTTATCACTCTGCCTTCAAAACTAGCGATGTTGTTCTATGTTGTTGGTTTATTGATATGGTCTCATGGTCTTTTTATATTTGGGACATATCACACTCCTCACATGATTAGCGTTTTTCTCTGTTCAAGGATTTTGGGTACTTTAATTTGTATTTGGAACAATGGACGTTGGTACTCTATCTGTTGCTTTACTATTCTACATACCGCTATTTCACTTTCTTATAGATGCCTCGGGCATATTTGGATGCTTTCTCAGATTGTCGATAATCTCCATGTGGACCGTTACTGGGTTTTATATCAAGTCCCTGTATGTGACATGGGGTATTTTTCTATCACTGTCTGGGGTGGGACTTCCACTTTTCTGGATGGATATTTGGGTTCCAATCTTGAGATGTGAAAATGTAATGACTTCATGGACTGTTTTACTTCATATAATATATTCAAAACAACGTTTTTTCTCTTGTGAAAAAAAAAAAATGATTAATGTTTATCACTCTGCCTTCAAAACTAGCGATGCTGGTCTATGTTGCTGGTTTATTGATATGGTCTGATGGTCTTTTTATATTTTGGACATATCACACTCCTCACATGATTAGCGTTTTTCTCTGTTGCAGGGTTTTGGGTACTTTAATTTGTATTTGGAACAATGAACATCGGTACTCTATCTGTTGCTTTACTATTCTACACACTGCTATTTCACTTTCTTACAGATGCCTCTCTGGGGTGCGACTTCCACTTTTCTGGATGGATATTTGGGTTCCAATCTTCAGATGTGAAAATGTAATGACTTCATGGACTGTTTTACTTCATATAATATATTCAAAACAGCGTTTCTCATCTTTTAAAGTTTTAATTTTTTTTTTTTTAAATTGAACCCTCCGTCGGTCTACCGACGCCTTGTAGACGTCGGAACTGCGACAACCTAGAAACGTCGGAAGAGAGACAGTATAAAAACGTCGGACCACATTTCGTCGGAATTGCGACAGATTACAAACGTCGGAAGAACGACGTTCAAAACGTCGTACCACATTTCGTCGGAGTTGCGACATCTTACAGACGTCGGAAGAGCGACGTTCCAAACGTCGGACCACATATCGTCGGCATTGCGACATCTTACAGACGTCGGAAGAGCGACGTCAAAAACGTCGGACCACGTTGGGTCGGAATTGCGACAGATTACAAACGTCGGAGGCGCGACGGTTTGTGAGACGTCGGAAGAGTGACGCTTGTTCGGAAGCGATGGAAGAGGTGTCGATAGTGCGACACTTTTTACGTGCGTCAGAATTGCGACGGCATGAGAAACCACGGTTTGTCCACCCTCGAACTGTCGCTCTTGCGACAACTATGTGTCGGAATAGCGACGAATTGGCCGTCGGAATTTCCGCCAAATTTTCTAGTGTCTTTTCTCTTTGATGGTTATGGAACAGCATTCTTGGTTCTGTGTTTAGGGCTTCTTGGTGCAGCATCTTGATGGAGTATTCTTGATGAATTGTCTTGGGGTTGTGTGACACATGTGCGTGGCTGACTTGATGAAGACTTTGCTGGTTGAAGCATCCTGCTGATCACTGTAATGACAACATTCTTTATCTCTGTATTTTGGCTTGTCTTCCATCGATCAATTGTTATGTTCTATCTGCATCTTACTTTCATTATTCCCTAGAAGGTTAAATTATATTTGCATCCTAGCATAGAACATCTACATAAATTGGCAGTCTTGCTATCGGTCTCTATCCACATTTCCCACCTCATTTTCCAAGATGAGAGGTACTTCCCATGAGTCTGGCACTCCATGGGTAGGATGCATACGGGGCACAAATCAAAGAGAGGTGAACCAACTCAATATCTTCATGGTGGGGTGGAAGCACACCAAAAAGATTTGGAAAACCTAGCCCTGTGGTTTCTTATAGCTCCAAGAGGCTATCCCCAAAGCCCGCTACAGCTCCCAGAGCTCATCGTCCCCAACAGGACCCTCCGAATAGGGTCGTTCCACAATTCCAAGATTCTCACGGAAGGTTAGGAACTTGACCTTCCCTAAGGGCTTTGTGAGAATATCTGCGACCTGCTCATCAGTTCCTATATGATCGAGCCTTACGGTGCTTTGTTGTACAATATTCTGGATAAAATGGTACCTAATATCAACATGCTTAGATCGATCATGGAACATGAGATTCTCTGACAAATTAGTCCCCCTTTGGTTATCACAAAGGATAACGGTGGTATCTAGCACATGCCTGAACTACTCACTGAAGAGATTTCGCAACCAAATAGCTTCACAACAAGCCATACTCGTTGTAATGTATTGAGCCTCAGCGATTCTCAAAGACACCGACTTCTGCTTCCTACTCATCCAAGGTATCGAAGCAAACCCAAGTGTGAAGCAACTTCCAGATGTGCTCTTGAGATCCACCACACTGCCAACCCAATCGGCATCAGAATATCCATGGAGTCTCAAACTCTCGGAAGTGTATCGCAGCCCATGGTCTATCGTGCCCCAAAGATATCTCAAGATTTTACTGGCACCAACCCAGTGAATGTTATGAGGATCAACCACGTGTTGACTCAAAGTGTTGACTGCACAACATACATCTAGACGGGTGTTCACTAAGAACATCAGGGCCCCTACGAGTTGACGATACTTGGTAGGATTTGCTAGCATGGGCCCAACAACGTTTCAACTCAACTTCTTAAAGTTGAGCTCTATCAGTGCCGACACGGACTTACAATCCAACATTCCAAATCTTTCCAGCAACTTCACAATGTATTTTCCTTGAGAGAGGAAAATATCGCTAGGTCTTTACCAAACCTCCAGGCCTAGGAAGCAATGCATCAGTCCTAGGTACTTCATCTCGAAATTAGAAGCGAGCTCCCTCTTACACTGATGAATGAGAGGGTCAACACCTGTTAGGAAGAGATCGTCCACATAGAGAACCAGAATGAGAGGCTTTTCTCTATCAACCTTGAAGTAAAGGTTCAGATTAGCATTACTTCGACTGAAGCCCAGCTTCATCAAGTAGCTATCAATCCTCTCGTACCAAGCCTTTGGGGCTTTTTTCAACCCATAGAGGGATTTCTTCAACCTACATACATGAGAGTCTCTATGCTGGACTTCGAACCCTAGAGGTTGTTCCACATACACCTCTTCCTTTATTGAACCATGAAGAAAAGAGATTGTTACATCCATCTGATGAAGACTCCATCCTTGTGTAGCAGCAAGGGAAATAATAGATCGGATGTGGTAGGGAATTCATAGATTGAAACAACACATGGCTGGTGGAATAGGCCATGTAACCCATGTCCAACACCAAAAGAGGTGATAGGGCAGGTTAGAGCAGTCTATCTAAAATTTTTGAGAAGGACAAGGCTAGGGAAAAGGCAATAAAAGAAGTTGGAAGAATGAGGAAACTTGCATTATGAGAGCAAGTGCTCGATTTTAAAGACTTTTCCTCCATCCTTCCTACCAATGTCCATGAACCCTTACATTATGTTTCTCCTCTTAAATTTGACTATCAACTTATAAAGAACATGAAAATCCATTCCACACCTTCCCTCGACTCTATCTTTGATAGTGCATCTCGATTCTCATCTTTCAAGCAAGACAAACTCAAAGCATGGTAAAAGAGAGATGTGTATTTATGAACGATTCAGTTTCCCAAAAACCATTTTCAGCGAGCAATTCCTTCAACTAATTGAGGTACTATATCACTTGGTTTGGACTGTAAAGATTATGTTCAAGTTTTCATTTTGAAGAGGTTTTCCTTCTTCATGAAGTACAAATAACTCGGTCTAGACTAGACAATGGCCACCCATTTTGTTGTTTAAGCATGAAACATGAAATGCATCATGAATTAGACTTTTGTCTAGCAGATTGAAGGTGAAAGTATCTCAAATAATCCTTTTATGAATTTGATATAATCCTTAGAATTTTTTTTCCAATTTATTCTTTCACTAAAGGAATCCATTAAGTTTGTTAAGGTAAAATTTCAGGAATAAGGAATCATTTTAAAATTTAAAGGTGTTTGAACAGCTCACATAACATTTGAAATTGTCAACAAGTGCATTATTAAGGGAGGTTTTGTAAAATATTTGAGTATTTTAAAGAGTTTGGAAGATAAGCTCATACTTTGAGGAAACACCCTAGCAAAAAATGGAGTTGTCTTAACAACCCTTGATCTACCTTGCACATATCTACACAAGGATCTTTTAGCAGCACTCCTACTTTGAGTTGTCTATATATTAAAAGTTTGATGGATTTTGTTAGCCATATTTGGAGTGCTCCACTATGAAGACAAGTAGTGTGTGGAGGCTGGAGCCCTTTGGCATGGTCAACATGCACAGTTTTTAGGAGTTCTAAGGAGATGAGAACCCATGGAAACAAAGAACCCATTGGCACATTCTCTAATGCCAAAGTGAACCCTAGATTGAGGGACATCCTTTTTTTTAGGAAATTGTTTTATAACTTAATACGAATAGCTTACGTTGTGGTTCTACTTGTAGTTCTCAAGACTAAGGAAGCCTGGTATCTGTTTATTATCCTTATAAAAATCATGCCCATCTTCTCTGAATTATTCTATCATTCCTAATCTATCAAATTTAGGTTCTCGAATTATAGGGGCATGATCTAGGTTTATGCAGGAACACTAAAAAATACACATATAACCATAAATACAAAGATTCAGTGGAAATAACACTTCATTTCATTAATATCAAAGAATTGAAATTTTCTTACAGACAGAATGGAAATAAACTAGCTAGGGCACTAGTAGCTTATCTTTGAGAAGAGATGTGGCAGCTACAGACCTCTGAACTGAGTTACAAGGAGGCTCAAGGGCCTATTTATTATTTAGAAACAATGGAAAACCCTAAACATCCAAAGCCCTAACCCTAGGAGATGAAGCACCAACACTATGGGCCCTGCTTGGGTAAATTGGTGTTTTAACTTCCCAAGGACGTAACTTTGGCATACAATCTCCGTTTGACACGAACCATACCTCGTTAGAAAGATATATCTGAGGGCTACAAATTTTGAGTGAGAAACATGGGTCCACATCGTTTAGGGCCTCAAAACGGCTCTGGAAGTTTAGGACCCGAAAAACTGCTAAAAATAGTAAGTTGTGCTGAAGCTAAAAAACTGAAAGAGACAATGGTGGGGCCCCAAGTGGAATAGGCAGGTGGCCACCAATATCCACCTAGATTAGGGCATCACTAGAGATGATTACCAAAAATAATGATTTGAGTATATAAGTGCCTTTTCAATTGGAGATGTGGCAAGTATGTCTTTGTGTGCATATGTCCACACTGCTCCAGAAATTATATTGTTTATTTCCTTTGCTCTGAGATTATATTATCCTTCAGTGTTCAGTTATTATTATTTGGTACAAAGGAGTTGGACTAGTGTAATGGTTGAAGTTGCTCTCGTGGCTTTCAAAAGTATATGCAGTTGATCCCTATCCAAAAACACGAATTTTAACATGTTGCAGTTCAAGTGTTTTTTCTCCATAAAATTCCACTCATACTCTCAGAGAGAAGTATTGGTTCTACGATACTTTTCCAAAGTGATCCCAATTATCATTTCTTGTAACATGAAAAATGGTGAAGGCCCTTATAGAGAAGTAGGTGTTCCATACTAAATGTCTTGATACTTCTTTATGTTCCCATACTCGTGAATATAGTAAAGGGGATACCTTGACAAATAGCTTCACCTCCAAGTTGTCCTCTGCTGCCAAGAAAAGTGCCCACAATGGACCCTTTTCTAATGTAGCAAACCTCTATGCTAAGTGTCATACATTTCTTAGGGAAGAGCTTCTAAAACAAAGTTAACAACATCCACAAACAGTGGATCCCCATGAAATATGTGCAATAAATTCAAAGATTTCTTAGAACAGACTATTACAAAATGGGTCTAGAGTGAGGACAAGTGGCAGTGACAGGGTATCTCTCTCCTAGCCTTCCTTACTAGCTAGTTGTAGATGATGTCTACTTAACTTGTGGTTGTATACAAGATGTGGATGTAACTATTATAGTCTTGGGTTTTGGATGTAAATACAAACATGTTTCCAAGTCGAGGGTATCCACTTTATGAAGCATTGTTGGCATACAATGGAATTGAATCCAGGCAATATAAAATTAACTATAGAAAGGAATTGGGAAGTTAGCTTAAAACAACTTGAAATAGTAGCTGAAAAGAACACAGTAGTAATGTCATCCATGAGCATTTAGCCAAGGTTGCAGAGATGGCAAACAAGTTAGGCTTGTTAATAGTTTCAAATGAAGTATGTGCACTTAAACTCTACCCAGTGGTTGGTACCTTCCCCCAATGTAGCTTTGAAACATAAAAAATGGTTTTCCTTTGGTAATAACATGTCCAGCACCTCAAATCCCCATAATTTATGGGAAATTTATGGCTCATATGTTTCATAGTAGACGATGATAGTGCTTGGCAGTAGAGGTATTTCCCTTATAATGAACTATTTCTTTTATTCTGGAATTTTCACATGCTTGGTGACACATGTTATAGTGCCAAGTAGTGTGAGTTCAGTTATTTTAGTGAGTGCCAAGTAGTGTGAGTTCAGTTATTTCAGTTATTTTGATTTCATGTTATTTTAGTTGAGTTCATTTTTTTTAGTGTGAATTCAGTAACAGTATAAAGATCATAGAAGCGAAGGGGGAGTTTGAAAATCTCTATTAGTATATGTATCCCTGCTCATTTAGGCCCAACTTCCAAAGCTATCTCACTTGATCTAGCTGTGTAATATTTTCTGAATTAATCTTTCAAAACATAAGAGCGTTACTTCAGAATGAAACAAATCATCAATACAAAATAATGCCATGAAACTTTTCCAATGGAAGGTGTTGTAAAAGCTATGTTTGGCCAGTATTTATCCTCTGTAGAACCAAATGAACCATTGAAATTTATTATTTAGTGGACCATAGGATATTTCACATTAGTAAGGATACGCTATAATTGAGAGACCATGTTCTTTTCTGAACTCAAAACTCCCAAGGGATCTTTAGATTTATGACACAGGTGAGATTATTATATGTATCTTTAGATGAGATTTTACTCCTAATAGTTCTCTTAGTTATAAAACGTTTGTACATGATTCAAGAGATCTAGATGTTCTTCCCGGTATCTTCATATACATTTATTTGTATATAACTTGTCATTACGAAATAATCAAAGAAGCATAGACTTGACAGGATATCCAACAGACACTTGAATTGAAATGATCCAATAGAATCATTTCTGATAACTGATTAAAGTGGAACTCCAAACCTTTTTCTTATGGAGATGTATTCCTTCACCAAAGGAACAGACACAGGTATTCAGCAAGGTACCCAAGCCATTAATGTTTTTAATTAAAATACTTGGTTTTGGGTAGAGAAATATTGAGATTTCATCAAGATTTTGAGGTTTCAAAGGACAACAAATCAAGAAGTGAGGTAGAAAACAAGTGCATTTGATCTCTAGTATACATATGCATATAAAATTTAAAGGAGATACATAACATTGGCCCTTCCAGCCCTTTGATCATAGACTCACATTCATAGAAGAAATGACCCACTGCATACATACTTGTTGAAGTCCAAAAGCAACCATCCACATTCAAAGATTTTGAATTATTCCACTATGCTTTTGTGAACTCTCCCAATAAAATAGGAAATAGTAGATATCTTAGAAGAGCTTGGATTTAGACTAGGAAGCATGATCACAAGCATTCAAATTCATTCACAAATATGATTCAATCCAAAACAATCCAACCCCACTCTGGATATGAAATAATGTGAAGGATAAAATACTAGGAAGTTCTGAAACCTAGATTCCTTTACCAATATGACTCAAAAGTATGAATTTCTTGGGTTGTAGGATTTTGATACCAAAAAGGAAGATTTCTACTTGATTAGACTACTTGTGTTCTTAATCGTTAAACCCAAAAACCAAATAATATGATGACAGGTGGAGTTTTCACGTTAACCTTTTTTAATAAAATTATAATATACTTCACTAATATTCTGCCATCTGATATATTGATATAAAGATATGAATGGGTTCGATCATATAGTTGATGACAATTAACATCTTTGATATTTAATATTTTATCACATTGATCTTTAAATATTATGATAATTGCATCTAGAGAAGTAGAAGTGAGGTAGAAAATGACGCAAATCTTACCATTTGCTCTAAAATGATGCATACTTCACCAATATGTTCTAGTGTCAAGTTGTTTTAAGGGTACCTAAGGCAGATCTGGACGCTCTGAGCTTCCAATCTGCTGTCAATATTGTTAAGTAATGCAGAGACCTAGAAATAAAACCCAACTCTACAAAACAAACCCTAAATAACTTAACACAAGACAGGAAATGAAACATAATAGGGAGGGAAATCTGAAACAGAATATTGAGGTTCAGACAATGGATTTGATGCTGAGCATTGAGCTCTATCTCAGTTTCCCTTAAATCAGCTTCACAAGAAAACAAATTCGTGAGGTATGCATTATTTTAGATCACACTGGTGACATCTGCATCATTTGGTTGGGAAGATTTCTATGCTAATATACTAAAATTATTAATTAAAAAACTCATATTTCTCTTAAATCATCAATTATTTTACTTGCATTGTTTCACCAATGAAAGTGGGGTGCTTTTTAAATTTGGGTGTGAGAAATGTTTATGTATAGTGCATGGGCACTAGCCAAAAGAGAGTTGTGAGTAAAAACAAAACTGAAACTGCAGAAAGGAGGTGCTCTGTCACCTTTCCTTCTACACAGAGAAACAGTAGTGGGTCTCAGCAAGACTATGCATCATGCACTCAGCCAATGATTGATATATAACATGGAATATATAATAATCATTGAAAGAGTGCATGACCTTTAGTGTTTCTTGTGGGTCTCACCCCATTGTTATTTTGGAACTGTATGTTGGAAGATGTACTCATGTATGTCATGAAGTGTATGTCCTAGACTATCCACATGCAAAGCTTCTAGTGCCTGGCACTTAATTTTCAACATTTATATACTTCCGCTATTGCTATGTGAAAGATGCTGATTTTGTAGCTTAGAATCAATGCCATATTAATGTTGCACATGCACATATGCAGAACACTTGTAATGAGAGGAGGGAAATTTGATATAGTATTGAATGTTTAATTATCAATACATAATGCTATCTCCATGAGAGAGAGATGTAAGGTAGACAAGTGCCACTAGAAAATGCAGCCATAATGAAAGTAAATCTGAATTAAATGGTTATATCAATTCATAAATGCTTGTAACTCAAAAGTACTCAGTATCTTCCAGTGCAGGTTTGGTAGGTCATGTTGGTGGTTGGTACTAGACTTACATTCTGTGATTCTTCAAGGACAACTTCATTAGTGTGAAAATATTCTTGGTGACTTGGGGTCCTTTTTTTATCTCAATTCTTAGTTAAGGATTTGACCTTCTAGATGCTAACTGTGTAGCTTTCCATCATTTCCATATCAAACTTGCACATGCACATATGCAAAACACTTGTAGGGAGAGGAGAGACATATGATGTATTATTCAAAGTGTGTAATTTATCCATACAGAATGATATATCTATGAGAGAGAGATGTATGGTAGAGAAGAAACACTGCATAATGTAGCCATGAAAAAAGGACATGTGAGGATTTATGAGAGCCTCAGATTTTGAGCCCATATGAAGTATGGTATAATTCTGTTAAGGGACCATTACATATCCTAGTACTTATTGGGTTAACAACCTGATTTAAGCTTGCCTAGAGGTTAGAATGAGGGATATTGACCTGCAAGCCATCTTATCTTCAACTATCTTAACTATGCCACCTCAATTAATTGAGTAGAAGTTAAACTAGAGCTACCAAAACCCTCTCCTTGGGAAATTCCGAGCAGAATTTTGGGTTGGTATACTCTCAGTGTTGAATTCTAGACATATCTGTTAGTTTCTATTACACACAAATAAAACAAGATGGAAATAAAGTAATTAATGTACTCATGGTTGGCTTCCTATGTATGCAAAAAACAGTTTGTAAACAGTCTCTGTGGCCTCCAATTGCACTTCCTGCATACTTACAAGGTGCCACCTTGCTGGGTATAAGGTGTTATTATGACATCATTTATTTTACTATAATTCTGTTTCATGTAATGATTTCTCATGCCAAGTGTAGTAAACAAAATGATGTTGTTGTTGTATTTTCACTCCAAAAACCTAACACGAAAGGTGTTGTTATGAAAATGTTTCTTTTACTGTAATTCTTATTTATGTAATGATTGTTGATGCCAATAACACTCAACGAAATGATGTTGTTGTATATGATAAGTTTGTGAGTCAGCTCCGTTGTATTATCACTCCATAAAACTAACGCCAAATCCTTGGTTCGAGGACCCAAAGACTCTACATGTTTTAGGCCAACCCTTCATTGAAGGTCATGTACATACTACATTCTATGCATCCAACATTTACTTCATCTAGGAATAATTTTTTTTTTGACAATCTATGTATTCCATTACCTACCCAACTATAAGTGAGGTCCCTAAGGCTTCTCAATAATCGTACCATTTCTAGCTGGCAATAAAAATTCAAACCAAGCCAAAATGAACAGAGTATTCTCCTCACACTATCAAAAATGTAGGTGTATGTTTTTGGGTGCTTCCCTATGCGTAGACTAGACCTCCTTGGGGCTAGGTCTGAAGTTTGGTTTCTTTGGCATTTCTTTCTATACTTCTGAGTTTCCTCCTTATTTTTAACAAGAAAAGCAGAAAAATTTGTAAGACTAGTCACCACATATCAGCTTTCTTGTTTAAGATTTTCCTATAACTGAAAGAAAATGTACTGCTTATCTGGCAATTAATGAGTCACTTTTGTGGAACTTGATTACATTTCCATGTCATATGAAGATGCATCCCATTGTATGATCTACCATGCTCTACCCATACTCTATAGGATGCATGATTTCTTTATCCATCATAATGGTTTACATTATAATCGACACCTTTGTAATGCCCAGACATTGGTGTTGAATTACTAGTTTACTTGATAATTCTAGTTCTGCCAAATTTGAGTCATCAAGAATATTTTGTACCTAGAGTAATATTAGCCCACAAAGAAAATGAGGAATTTGGGGAGATAACTCATTTGAGTTCACTATTTTAGCATTAAATAATAACATGGAGTATAGAATCATATCATAATTCGAGATTGAATATGCAAATGGATCTTCTACTTTTCATGGATCTAGCCAAAATAAAATGACTTATCAAAGACAAATCTTCTCACACAAGCTTCAATAAATGTAACTTAGTGCTAATAAAGCCTACAAAGTATAGGCAGATCATATCGGATAAGGAAATAATTTCTAGTTAATGTCAACAAATAGCCATGGAAGGGTAAATTATCTCCATTGTGTTATGGTTATAAGGGAACTAATCAAGGGCCAAACACTCTTTTTAAATAATTAAATAATAGTATGTTTTGCTTCATGTGGTTTTGTGTTTGGCATAGATCAGTGCATTTGTTGGGTGTGGCACCTAAAGTTAAATATTGTTCAAGGCTCCTACAAAATAAATGCAACCTCAAAATCCTAACAAGACTAGGTCAAGGATGGATGTTGAGTGTAAAGAAAGAAAAATGGCTCATAGGGCCTGCGGGTCAATCCTAAGACTGTCTATGCCAATGCGGTCTCAAATAAGTTCTTGGAACACACCAAGAATTGAAAGAGTCGGTTCCTTCACAAAATTATTTAATTGAACCCCTGCTGGTAGAAAACTTAACAACTAGTTGAATTAGCATTATGACATGCTTATATCTACTCCTCGCCTTTCTTGAGCTATCAGTAATTTTCAGACTAAGGGCATTCTTTCTTACAAATAAAAAAAAAGCATATATGAATGCCATTCTCATATGGGATCACCAATAATATTTGCAAGAGCATTGCCCGTCCTTAAAATGATCAAAACAATCTTCATCAATCAAAACAATCTCTCTCCTGGCAATCTTAGAGATAAATTGACAGTGGTGTGATAGTCAACACAAACACAAAGATTCTTCAAGAGTCTGAGTTGTTCAAGGCGATGTGTTGATGAGTCCAAAAGCAATGGCCAACTTCTTACAATGCTTCTAGAGAATTTTTTTCTTTTGCTCCTCCTCCACATAGTGCAACACATTCTTAATATTCACGGTTCGATACATGTGCTTTTGCCTTCATCTGCCCAGCCAATTCGCTCAGCTCTGAATAAATCTCCTCTTTTTTTGGATGCATGTTATCTCTTACAACAAATATGGGCATTTGGTTTTTGACTTGAATCCAGCTACATCCTGGTGAAATTTTAAAGCCCCTGTCTTTCATCATTGTTCTTATCTTTTCTGCTTCATCACACATTCCATTGGCAGCAAAAATATTTGATATGAGGACATATGTTCCATGGTTCTATAGTTTCAATGCTAGAAGACCATTTTCTACACATCTACCTATTTCTATATTATCATGAATTCTGCACCCACCTAGCAATGCTCACCACACAAGAGGATCAGTTTCAGCTGGAATTTTATTGATAAAGTCTTCCACCTCATCCAAGTGTCCAGCATGGCCAAGAAGGTGGACCATGCAACCAAAGTGCTCTACTATAGTAATGACACCATACTCTGCACTTATCAAATTGAAATTTTTACAACCTTTGTCCACTGGAACAACATGGCCGCAAGCACAGAGAACACCTATAAAGGTGATAGAATCGGAACATATTCCTGCTTGCATAATCTACCCAAACAATTTGAGAACCCCTATACCTCAGCCATGCTAAGCACATTTGGAAATTATGGCATTTCATTAAACCACATTTCTTTCAAGAATTTTCTTAAAAACCTTTAGTGAATCCTCTTCATCCCCACATTTTTCATACATGTCAACAAGGGCACTCCTCATGATAACACGTGATCCAAATATAGGTATAAAGTGGGCATGGACCTCCTCTTTGTAGAGCTGCATGTTCAGCACACACAGCCAAAACACTGCCCAAAGTGAATTGGTCATGCTTTACCTTGATGCATGTCAACATGTCCTGGTACATACTAGAAGAATTAAATTATTTTGGAGCAGAGCTGCTACAGCTTTTCATCTACAAAACCATGAAACCATTAGATCTGAAGAAGGCACAGAGCAAAGAGGAGCCAAGCTGTAGATAGGGGAGGAAAGGAAAAAAAACAAGGGAGTAAGAGGGGAAATCCTCTGCTTCCCATTTTAATTCCGGAAGATTACTTGGAAATCTGTCACCTCGCAACATTAATGTAAGGATTTTGACTGTGGGACGTAAATAGAGACAAAGACAGAACGGAGATGGTGGAAGGCTCGGGATGGAAATGGTTTCAAGGGTGTTAGATTACAAATCTCTTTTTTTAGCATTTTAAGGACATATATGTATGCTTATCATGGATTCCTCCCTTATGTTGGAGGAGAGCTAGCCTTATGTGAGATGGATGATCACCAAGGTGACAATGGGTGATGTCCTCAGGTAACTTTGGGGTTTGCAGTTGATAATTGAATCTATATTTTGAAGCAAATATTTTAGAGGTAGCAATGAAGTGCTTTTCTCCTTAGATTGATGGAATGAGTTTGTCTCAACAACTTTGCAAATGCTAAATTTCTATTTTTTCTTATATCATTTTTAAATGCCTTTCTCCTTCAAGACAATACCAGTCAACAACCCTGAGGGCTATGTTTGATAATATTTTGAATCCTTGCAAACCAACATCCCTGTGGAAGTGTTAACGGTTTAGTTTTTGGATCTCTTTCTGAAGATATTATCAACCACCACATGTTATTTATTTTGAATAAATAACATGAAAATCTACATAAATAAGATAGAAATAAATAACTCTTTTATAATGTAAATGATTTTATGTAAAGACAAAATTAATTATGTATCAAAGTTACTCGTTTGACAACATGCATTGTTATGGTCTTTGGAGCAGGTTTAATATTCTTCAAGAGTTTGATGAGGACAAAAGAAGTTGTTGAAGATGCCTAGTCGGTCATAATAGGCAGTGGTGGAAAACTCATTCCAATGACATTATGGTTGAGACTTGTCTGAATGATGATCATGGAAGTTACTCTTGAATCATAAATTTGTTGAAGGTTCTAGCTTGATTACAAAGTAAATTTCGTCTCTTCTCCTTTTTGCTTCATTGAAGAAAAACAAAAATAGTGGTTTTGAGTCCTTTATGTAATCTTATTCTAAGAGTTGAACTCTTCTTTTGAATGTGTTATGTTGGTTTTCATAAACTGATTTTGATTGGCAATGAATCATGGATTTACAAATTCTTTCTAAAATGCACTTTCAACCATTTCTTGGTACTTTTGAGGGCATTCATCCAAAGAGTGGTATTCTCTGCGAGTGAGGAGGATATGAATCATGATATAGTAAGACATAATTTGGTTAAAATTACTACGTTTAGGAAGTATTGGCCATAGTTAAGAGGTTTTGATTGGTGAAATGTTGTGAGTTAATGAGATTTTCTTAACAAGTTACACCAAAATGTTGTTTCTAAAACTTTTGAGGCACCTTGAGGGGTATAGAGATTCAGAAAAGAGTTTTCTATTCTTATTTACTCGAGTAGAGGACCTGTAATTATTTTGGTAGTTCATCTTAGCATAGATGATAAGAATTATAATATGATATTTACTAATATTTTTGTAAAGAATATATGGGTGGAAAGAATTTGGCATCTTTTATAAGCCTTTCTCTGACTTCACTTGATTGGCTAGTTTGAAACGGTTTCTAGCATCCAACTTTTTTTACTATCTCACCATATTGGGTGAAATCGACTAAGCCATAAATTCCCTCTCCAATTGGAACATTCCTTGTTCCAATTTTAAATGAGAATGTGTCACTAATTTGAGACATATCATTGACTTATAAATCTCTAGATTCAGTGCCAACATTTTCCACTTTATCATCCCCTCATTGGAAACAAAAGACATTTTTACAAACTAATCAAGATCAATATTTTTAGTAGAAGACCTATCAACATGATGAATATTATGGTGAATTCAACTATGAAGTGGAAAATACATATAATATGATAAATATTTAGATATATACTTAGCTCCTTCAGCATAAAATAAGTGCCCTGATCAAGCATACCTCCATGGCTCGCCACCCATATTGCCATCCAAGTCCCATTTGGTTATCAAACAAATTGTAATTTTACTCAACAACTCCATCATAAACAATGGAAGAACCTGGAGCTACAACTGGGGATTATTTTTCCACATATATGCACTTGCCTCTAACATAAATGAGATGCATTCCATTTTTTGGTAAGATTAAAATCAAAGGCAAAACCAAATGCCAGAGATACATAGCCACCCATTTCAATTGATCCAGATGCAATCCAAAAGGAAGAGGAAATAAATTTTCTTCTTGTGAGAAATTTCTTCAGTGGGTACTTTCAAGCTTCAAGTATTATGAATCTCATATACTTGCTTTGGAATATTTCCAAGTTTGAAGATTTGAGAATTCCTCGGATGAGGAAGATGCAAGAGTATGCAACGTATCAAACCATGATTCTAGAATTCCAACCTGACTCCAGACAAAGAATTTAACAACCGAAGAAAGAGAGAGAATGAATCAGGAGTACATGAAGTGGGTTGGGGCATACCCTGATAAACAACATGGTGATCATGAATCTTTCCACTACATGTAGATAACTATCTTGCTTAATTCCAAATGGTCCCTGAGATATTTTAAATGTGTTTCGTTAAATCTCATGTGGTAGTTTATTCTCAAAAGATATGGCAATATAAGAAGCAAACATTAGAAGATCTTCTTAAGAAATACAATTTGATGAAAGGGAACCCTCAGGTGCATAGTTATGTTCCCTACTTTGATTGTTTTCTATTTTTTTTATTAATGGATGTGGGAGGGATCTCTATTTGATAATTATATAGCTACTCATGTGTTCATCGAACACGGATCCAAAGGCCATAAACAATTTTTTACAGCTCCTCTTCCTCTTGATGGATTAAAGTGGTAAATTTTTCGGCAAAATGGGAGTTGAAGACCACACATTTGGTAACAAAATCCCATATTCCTTTTCCAACAGGTATGCAATAAATTTGTTTACAATACATCAACAAAATGGAATAAAATTCAACCTTACTTGGTTACCTTTGGAGGCTATAGGGAGAGGAAATCTTACCATTCACTACAACCTGACATAAAACATCCTAGTAAAACATACCAGTTCCATTTTCTCACATATTTATCACCAAATCCTATCAATTTCATGTTTACTTGGGTTGGACCCCGTATGGGCTTACTAGGTGTTTCTTATCTCACAACTTTACACCATCATTATGTAACTTGAAAACACTTTTTGACAGGAAAGAAGAAACATTTTGGACATGCATTAGCACACTTGGAAGGTCATTGCCAAATATCTTAAGCTATGTTTGAAATGTCAAGTTTCCACCTTCACCATCAAATAGTGAAGTTGGAGGGAAACCTTCTCCTCTACCAAAACTTGGGTGAAAGATTCTTAACAAGTTTGTGCTTGTTATCTTTGATTATATACACATGTACACTGCAGTAGAACCTTAAAGGACCACCTCAAGCACATTAATTAGGTATTTTCTATGTTAAAAAATAAATTATGCAAAAAGTACGAAATGTATTTTCTGCAAATAGAAAGTGACTTAGTACGTCGACCATATAATATCAAAAGGTCGTGTAAAGGTCAACCCAAACCCAAAAAAAATCTCTAATTTCAATTATTCCAAGAGTTAATGGGATATTACCAAAATTTTATAAAAATGTATGCTCATATTACAACACCCTTATTCGAGAAACCTAGGAAGGACTCTTTTCGATGGAATTAGAAAGCATAACAATATGTTCATCCTATGGAATAAAGTAACATCCTCCACTCTAGTACTGCCTATTCCATACTTGTTTAAACAAATTATAATTGCATAGGATGCATTTTGATCCAGAATCAACACAGTAATAATGCAAGACGAACGTGGAGGCAGATGCCTTGTCAATGCAACATGTACAACTGGCATAAGGTTGTACGTTTTTGGAAGAGGTTAGAGGAGGCATAGCTGCCACCTTTACAATCACCTTAGCCTTAAATTTCTTTTCTTTTCATTCTGGTTAAGGTCACTATGCATTACTTTTTTATTCCATTGTGAATCAGATGTAGGGCTTGCTAAAGTGCTTTTTCTTGAGTTTTTTTTCTTATATAGAATAGGTAACTGGGTGACCTTTAGGGGAAGATGTAAGGACTTAAAATATGGTAATTGGGTGACCTTTATGGGAAGATGTAAGGACTTAAAAGACATGTAATTTTGGGCTATTTTTCTTTTTTGAATAAAATGGTTGAAACATAGTCCCTTTTACATGCAAGTGCAAAATGCACATAAATGTAATTTCAATTCAAAGTAGGATAGAAATCACACATTTTTATTTGGAAAATAAAGAATTCCAATTGATTTTAAAAACAGGAATCCCAAATGCATCATATTTATCCATAAATAGCATTGAAGAAGTTGTTGGAAGGTTAACAATGTTGCTCTCCATCTCATGCCATGGGCTAGATATAAGAGTTACTAACAAAATGAAAATAAATTTCTCTCTACATTTGTTGATTGTTTTCTCACCACTGAAACATGTTGATTAAAGGATTATGAATCTCATATACTTGCTTTGGAATATTTCCAGGTTTGAAGAGTTGAGATTTCCTCGGATGAGGAAGATGCAAAAGTATGCAGCGTATCAAACCATGATTCCAAAATTCCAACTTGAATGGACAAATAATTTAACAACCGAAGAAAGAGAGAGAATAAATTTCTATGGAAAATACTATCATCTAGAATTTTTTTCATGTTAATGTGCTTTATACTACAAATTTTACATTCATAATATCATATTACTTTACACAATTAATATTGGAATGTCGAGAGTTTTCTAAAGGAATATGCAATTGACAATTTGTTTGTTCATGTCACATCAAGCAGGGGAAAGGAGATGCCTTAATTCAGAGCTTTGGCATACTTGTGTCAAACCGCTTGTGTCCTTACCTGTTGTTGGGAGCAAGGTTGTTTATTTTCCATAGTGTTACAATGAGCAGGTGAGGTGGTTGCTCACTAATTTTTAATTTGCAATCTTCTTTTGGATACAAATGACTGAAAATAATGAATGCTTGTCTTCTTTTCATCTCAAATGTGATCCAATTATTTTGAAATTTTAATGTTACATAATGAAATTGATCATAATCAATGTGATTTATGGTATTTGCTTCAAGAAAAAAGGAGGTTGATGCTCATATTTCCAATTATCCGAATTTTCCAACTCAATTAATCTGCCAACTTCAAAATGTTACAATGGATGTGGGTTCTCTGCATTTCATCCTTTCTTTGGTTGTGAACACTTCTATTCATATCGCTATATATACAAGATTTAAAATTTGATAAACCCCTTATTGAATGCTAGGAAGATGTGGAAAAAGATGAAGTATATGCTCAAATGACATTGAAACCTCTTAATGTTGTAAGACATTTTCAATTTCATTATATGTGCTTTGCTGTAATTGCCAATTTTGGTGAGAAATGCTTTGGTACTAGTTCTATTTGTGCAAGGAACTAAAAGTTGATGATATTATGCAACAAGAGAAAAAATATTGTTGTTTTGGTTCTGACCTCGGCACACCAAGCAAGCAACCGAATAATTACTTTTGAAAACATTGACTGCAAGTAACACTATCACCAATGATAGGTTTTATGTGCCACGATGCACTACAGAAAAATTTTGTCCTCCACTTGTGCAATTCTTATTTTCCCATAGTTTTTGTTCTATTTGTGATTTAATAGATAAGTGCTTAGAATTTTAGACATTTCTTATGAGGAGACTGCATTCTTTGAAGGAGAAAAAGGTAAGGGTAGTTTTCATATTTGTCTCCTATTAAGTTTTGTTTGTTTTGGGCAGGGTTTCACTCAGCAACCACATTTCTAGGAAGTGAGAGCCAGGGATATTCATGACAATGAATGGAAATTTTGGTATATTTTTTAGGGTAACTTATAATAGTTATTTGAATGTTGTTTTGGAATAAAACTGGATAGTGAATATGTAATTATGTTCTGTTTATTTTGATACTCTTATAACATTGCAATGCATTTTGAAATGTATACAGGTTGTTCATATATCAAATTTTTTGCCACATTTGAGTACATACATGGCAGATATATTTTAAAATTATTGTTAATGGTGTTAGTAGCTACCCATACACTCTAAAAAGTATCTGATATAGCTAGTCCCAAATTACTTTACCTTTGAATGTGGAGCCAACATTTTTAGTTTTTCTCTGGATATAATTTGTTGGCTTCTGGGAATTGGATTCCTTTCCCCCTAGAATAGTACGCTAACAATTGAAGATTTTTATATTGAAGCTATATTTCCGGTTAGTATCAAATTTACAAAGACTTGTCTTATTCTTTTTTAGTTTCTTGTTGTAATCTTGTGTCAGAAATGCTTTGCTCCACCCATTAGATTTCTACTGACCAATTTTATTGTTGAAGTGTCACTACCTCTTAAAGATAACTAGATGAAACGATACAACTACAAAAGTAGAACATGAGACATTCTTAGTAGAAATTGCTAGCTCTATTGTGTTTTATTATGTTGGATAAAATCAAAATTTCAATGTACCATAAGCATGATAATTAAAAATACTGGGATAGAAATGTGTGCTTCTATTTGCATTTATTACTTTAGTTGAATATAACAAATGTTGTACACTGAGAACACAATAGATACAAAATTTATTCTATGGTAATGTTTTATTTTCTTTGTTTATATAGGTCATTTGGCTAGATAGTGGCCACTATTTCCCAACTGAAGAAAACTTGTTTAAGTTTCTTGATTTTATGGGGAAAAGTGACATTAAGAATGTCTCTTATGTTGAGGTATATATCATATATATACTTTATAGTCTACTTTAGTTTATATTTCAGTGTTCATCGACTTTCGTGTCTTATACTCCGCATTGTATTTTTTTTTCCAGAAAAGGAAATCAGTATTGATGGTAAGAAGCAGGAATTGAGGAAAGAGGAGAAAAATAACACTAGAGTGACGAAATGCAAATTAAAAAGAGAGAGAGAGAAGAAAATTGGTCTAGCGGTACCTATAGAGCCAATGTCTTGCATAAGACACACACATAGAGACTGATGGCCAAGCTTTTAGAGTTGGTGAATTCACCTATAATGACTTGGGAAGAAAATTATAATGTTTTGAAGTGATGAAACAATATTTCATGTGTAAATTTTACTCCAACCAATATTATGTTGGAAACTCATATTGTAATACTTGACATTTTATATAATATAATCTATGTGGTTGAAATTATTTATATTTGCACTTGATATTAATTAATATTGTAATTAAAATATGTAACTTTGCGTTTTCATATTAGATGAACATGTACATTGTATGACATTCTTTTTTTAATTTAGTTGCAAAATCATACTAATTAATTTATGTTGATTAATAATGAACACAAATTAGTTTAAAATTACTAAATTAGTAGTTTTTTTATGTTTATTAATGATGAACACAAATAAAATGAATATACAACTAAATTAGTAGCTTATTATGATTGTTAATGAAAGTAAATTAAATGAATATAAACTACTAAAGTAGTAATATAATGAATATAAAACTACCAAAAAAAGATATATGACTACTACAAATGATAAATTTGTGATTGCCAATAGTGACTAAATTTTGCATATATATGACTATTAGTAGCTAATTTACAGTATCTTATAACACGACTAAAATTTAGTCATATTTCTTTGGTCATTAATTGGTTTCAAACACTGACTAAAATTTGCATATATATGACTATTAGTAGCTAATTTACAGTATATTATAACACGACCAACATTTTGGTCATTTTTCGGTCATTAATTAGTTTTTTCGGGTGATCATTTAGTAATATATTTTTTTGTATATTTGGTTATTAATTGTGACAATTAATGACCAAATCAATGATTAAATTAATGACCAAATCAATGACTAAATTAGTGAAAAAAATGACCAAATAAATGATTAAATCAATGACTAAATTAATGAAAAACAATGACCAAATATACTACTAGACAACAAAATTGAGACAACCAATTAATGACTAAGCTAAAAAAGACTAAAAGTTGGTCGAGTTATAAGATACTGTAAATTAGCTAATATTGGTCACCGACAGAAACATAGTCATTTATATGCAAATTCTAGTTGTTTTTTAGTAACTAATTAGTCATTTTTTACTAGTGATATGAAAAAAACCATTGGGGGTACCACTGCTCACCCCATCAGAGGCCAGCCTCCTACAGTGGCAGTGGCAGGGGCTGATAGCAACAATCAGCAAAACTCTAGCCTGTCTCATGACATCTCAGGGTCGACTCCCATAGCGCAGTAGAAAAATAGTTCAGCAATAGAAGAAGCGAACATCAAGTCAGCAACATGCATTCCAAATAACCCCAAACAAACAATTATCGAGCTCTGAGTGCATCGCATCATTGAAAGAATCCAGTTCATGAAGGATCATGCGTTGATAGGCAAGTTAATGGGTTTCTGGCCCACTGAAAAAGCCCTTAGAGGATGGATAGCTTCCAAATGGAAACCCAAGGGCCATATTGACCTTTAGTTATGTGCTAAAGGATTCTTCAATGTTCTCTTTACATGCATTGAAGAAAAAAATAAGATCATGGATGGAGAGCCCTATTTTTTCAACTCTATAGGATTATACCTCTGACACTGGATGGAGAAATTCAACCTCGATAAACAAGATCTTACATGGGCCCCAGTTTGGATTCAAATTTACTCCCTCCCCCAAGACTACTAGGATGATCTGACCCTCAGATATATAGGCAGTGCCTGAGGGGAATTCATCAAGATAGCATAGGAAACAAAGATCAACCACTATGCAGCAAATGCCCGAATCTATGTCTACATAAACATAGCAGAGTCGCTACCACGCGAGGTAAGTATGTTGCACGAAGACTTTGAATGGATACAAGCTGTAGATTATGAGAATATTCCTTTCTAATGCAAAAGGTGTCACCAACATGGGCATCTATTCAGAGATTTCCCTTTAAAAAAAAAAAACAACGGTTGAAAATGAATCAAATGATCAAGCATCAGAAGGATTCACGAAGGTAGCAAGCAAGAAAAGGCATAAAAAGAGAACTAATTCTCACCAGAATAAAAAAAGGACTTGCGACTAGCAATAGCTTCATAGACCTAAATCAACTGAATGAGAATGAGAATGAACCATACAACTAAACCGAGCACACCTCGAAGGAGTAGCCCCAGTCCTCCAAGGCACAACAGAACAATATCCCACCAGAGACCTTTCTAAAACCTAAAACCCCTAGATTTTCAGGGGAAAACTCTGCTTCAAAGGGAAAAGAACAAGTGTTGAATGTGATCCCATAAGCCATGGAGGAAGAGCTAGAGAGTAATGACCTTGAGGGCTTGGATCTCATAGGGTTAAAGGATGCTTGCAATAAGAAGGAATTTCTCTTGATATCTGAGTAGAAGGTCCAAAAGATGGAAGAAATCCTTACCTGAGCACAAAAGCTCCCCTCTTTGGGCATTCAAGGGGGACGCTCATAAATACAAAATACTTCACGAAATAATCCCACAAAAGAGGTTGGAAAACAACGCTACAAATAACAGTAGAAATAGGCAAAGAAATGGTGGATTTTGGGCGATTCCCCAAGTTTAAAATATTCTATGCCTACACAACCAACCCCCCCCCCCCCCCCAACAATGAAGATCATCTCATGGAATATAAGATGGCTCAACAACCCCACCAAGCACAGGACAATAAAGAAAATAATCACTGAGGAACACCCTACAATATTCTACATGCAAGAAACCAAATGTTCTAGCTCCACTCTGGAAACAATCTTCAAAAACATATGGAAAGGATGCAATGTAATAGATATATATATGCCAATGGAGCCTTCGGAGGACTGGAAATCATCTGGAACCCCCAAATCATCTCCCTAGAGAACTATCATGCCAATAGGCATTTCATCCAAGCCAAATTTAACCTGATTGGAATAGACATCCATGACCTGCTAATGAATGTCTACTTCCCCCAGAATCTCCACCAGAAAACGGATCTTTTGGACAACATAGCTTAACTCAATAAACAGAGATCTCTTCCACTGTGGCTCCTAGGAGGAGATTTCAATATGATAACAAACCTACAAGAAAATAAGGGAGGAAGGATGCATCTTGACCTAGATAGTAATGGATTCAAGAACTTCATCCAAGAAAACCACCTCATTGACCTCCAAACCTCCAACGATATCTTCACCTGAAATAATAGAAGAGGAGACACCCACCAAATAAATTCTTGACTGGATAGGTTCCTCATCAGGGAAGATTTCATCTGTCTGGGGGGTGATCTAGTAGCCACCATCATCCCTACTGCAGGTTCTAATCATTGGCCTATACAACTTCAATGGTTAAGACCATGTAATCACGCTCCCAAACCATTCTTCTTTGAACACTGTTGGCTCCAACACCCAGGGTTCAAGGAAATGGTCTATGCTTGGTGGTCCTCCTTATCACCTCCACAAGGAACTAAAATGCTCCAGTTCCAGAAAAAACTGAAATTTCTCAAAGGTAAACTGAAGGTATGGAATAAATCCACCTTTGGCAATATCTTCAAAGATCAAAGAGAGCTTGAGGAAAAAATTAAGAAGCTTCAACAAATAATCATCAACGAAGGATGCTCAACTAAGTTAGTGAAACAAGAGAAGATATTAAATCAAATCAAATGGATGAAATAAGGAGCCAGGAAGAAATCCTATGGAGACAAAAATCAAGGATCTGCTGGCTCAGAGAGGGAGAACGAAACACAAAAAATTTTCACTGCTTAACTATTAAGCATAGGATGCATAATAGAATCATTGTGCTCAAAAACCAAAATGCAGAGCTTCTAGAAAAGAACGAGGACATTACAAAGGAGCTGCGCAACCAATTCATGAAAATTTTAGAAGAACCTAATCATTAGAGGTATGAAGTTATCAGAAAAGCCACTCAACACATTACTAAGCTGATTACGGAAGAACACAATCGGATGCTACTCAAAGCTACAACTCTTGCTGAGGTGGAACATGAAATATTCCAAGTGAAAGACAAAAAAGCTCCAGGACGTGATGGATTTACCACCAACTTCTTCCACTTCTTCTGAGAAACCATCAGAGACGAAGTTTGGGGTGTAGTGGAGGAATCGTGCACCACTCGTTGGCTTCTTCTGACGCTTAACGCCACCTTCATCACTCTGGTTCCAAAAGAAGAAAACGCAGCCTTGCCAAGTAAGTATAGGCCCATATCACTCTGCAATTTCATTTATAAAATAATCTCCAAAGTTATTGCTAATAGGCTGAAGCAGCTTCTCCCCATGATCATCTCCCTGGAGCAAACAGGTTATGTTGAAGGCAGGAAAATCCTTGATGGAATCATCCTAACCCACGAGGTCATACATTCTCTCAAATATTCCAAAAAACCAGGTATGCTCCTCAAAATCGATCTATCCAATGCTTTTGACAAACTTAGTTGGGACTATATAAAAAATGTCCTTATAGCCTTTAGCTTCAGCGACAGCTTGGTACGCTAGATCATGAGCCTTATTACCTCTATGTTCCTTTCCATTTTGGTCAATGGTATACCCTCTGTAACTTTCAACCCCTCAAGAGGAATCAGATAAGGGGACCCTCTCTCACTCTTCATTTTCATCATCATGGCTGAAGGTCTGAGCTGCCTTCTCAAAAGCTCCATCCACTCAGGGGCTCTGCAAGGTATACCCCTCCACAACCTTCCCCCCTCCTCCCATCAAACATTTTTGGATGAAAACATGATCATGGGTTACCCCTCAATCCAGGAAGCCCGTAACCTCAAATATATTCTAGATTCCTTCTCTGAACCCTCCGGTATTGAGGTCAACCCTGACAAATCACAAATATTTTTCTTCCACACACCCCCTCTATCTCAGCAGGACATTGCTCGCATCATAGAATTCTCCATCGAATCCTCACCCTCCAAATACCTTGGAGCCGCTCTCACTGACATGACCATTAATCACTGCTGGATAGCTCTTTTGGAAAAAATGGAAACCAAACTATCCAACTGGACCCATCGTACTCTCAATATAGCAGGCTGCTTGGTTCTCATCAAATCAGTACTACAGTCCCTCCCCATTTACCTCTTCTCAGTACTAGCGGCCCCCAAATGGGTCCTCAAGGCCATGCACAAATTGGAAAGAAATTTCTGGTGGGGTGGTACCAAAGAGAAAAAAAATGTGCTTTAGTCAACTGGAAGGAAGTGTGTACACCAAGAAGTCAAGGGGGGATAAGGTTGTGAGACCCTGAGCACAAAAACAATATCATGGGAGCTAGTATCTGGTGGAAATGGGTCTCCAACCCCCAGACTCCATGGGCTAACCTGTGGGAAGCCAAATACGCTCATTCATGGCCCAAGGAGGACCTTATCAGATTCAACATAGAGCCGAGAGGATCCCAAATCTAGAAAGCACCAAGCAGCCAAAAGTAGATGATACAGATCCACAGCTTCTTGGAGCTACGCAACGACACTCAAGCTAGATTCTGGGAGGACTCTTGGCAGCAACTACCAAGACTCTCCTCCATCTTCCCCAGACTGATATGGAGTGCAGCTTTGGCAAAGGAAGAGTGTATAGGTCTTCTCGACCGATGACACAACTCAAGGATATAGGAACTGGATACACACAGACATATGGCAATATGACTCGAACAATGAGAGTCACATAGAAATCTGGGAGGAACTAAGAACTAAAAGATAAATCAGAGCACAGCCAGGACCTGACATCCTTCATTGGGGTGACATGCCAAGTGGCAACTACTCCACCAAGAAAGCTTACAACCTCCTACATCAGCAGAACCTAGATCCAACAAATATCATCTCGAAAAATATATGGTCGGCCAAACTCTGGCCCAAAGTAGCCACCTTTCTATGGCTGCTCAGTAAATGATGCATCCTCACATGGGATAATATTTTTAAGAGTGGGTTTGTAGGACCCTCCAAATTCCCTCTATGGCAGGAAAAATTGGAAACCATTGACCACCTGTTGGACCAATGCCCTACCTCTAATTCCTTGTGGGACATAATCACAGTTCTATGTTGTTTTACCAACAGAGAAAGGGGAAACATCATCAACACCATCAACAGTTGGACGGACAACTTTTACTCCAGCAACCTCTTGAACAGACTCTGGCAGATAATTCCGGGCATTCTTATCTGGAACATATGGAAGGAAAGGAACATTCGAATCTTCAAAGACAAAGATTCCACCTCAGAGCAGCTTTGGGCAAGGATACATGGCAACCTCACTGAAACGCTGGCCCTAGATGCATGGAGCCAAGAGGATCTCCCTACCTTTATTGCGGAGTGTCACATATGGAACAACTGGCACATGAGCATAAACACTGCTCTGGACATCAACCCAAGAAGCGCAGGTAGAATCCTTGCTCCTGAAAAATGGAAGCCCCCCCAAATGGCTTCTTCAAATGTAATTTCGATGATGCGTCCAAAGGCAACCTCGGAAATGCACGATTCAGAGGTATTCTCAAGAAATCTCAGGGCGAACCACTTCGGATTTACTACGGTAACATGTGGTGGGATAGCAACAATTCTGCGGAGCTTGAGGGGCTCATCCAGGGTATCCACATCGCAATTGAGTTTCATTATTTCCCTTTGGAAATGGAGGGAGACTCGCAAATCATCACTATGGCGGCCACAATAATTCTCCATGGTACGACGTCCACAAAGGTATCTACCAGTTGGAGGCTAGCCCACAGGCTCAAGCTCCTGGAACAGTTGATACACAATCACAGAGCCATTACTTTTTGCCATGTGCGAAGGAAAGCAAACTCAGTTGCAGACCTCCTCGCGAACAAGGGGGTGGAAAGCCAGAGAGAGTTTTATCATTCCAACCTTACCCAGGCAGAGGATAATTCTTTAAGACAAGAATTCCATATTCTTATCCAAAAGGATCTACTCTCCCCGGATGTGGGTGACAGTAGGAGTACGAATGACAATTGCCTCTCCCATGCCCATGAGGACGAAGATCTACAACGCTTGTCCTCACCTGATGTGTATCCTCAAACCAGTAACCATCCGCAGGAGATGAATGAGATAAGGCATGATGAAGACACACTTGGACAACATCATCCCCTCCAGGGTACCTCTTTGTAGCAATCATCCTAAATGATTACTTGGATCGACATGCTGATTGGCTATAACTCTTCACTCGAGCCCGCTCATGAAAACGGTTATGGCACGCAGCTGCGTGCGAGGCTCAATCATGATCTTCCCCTTCGCATGTGTTACAGGCCTTTTAAAAGGAAGGCCCGTCAGCACAAAGAGATACACAATCAACTCCTTCAGTCTTTTCTGTTGCTTCTGTTCTTGCCCTCCTGCGCCACTAGCCCGCTACACAACCCTCTTCCTAGAGCTATGCAGCGTAGAAATCTTTGGGTTGCAAGCTACCCAGCCCGCGCATCTTATCCCAGCTCCATCTGTCCCACCAGTCTCAATAGTCTGTGTGCACCCATTACCCCACGTCCCTTGACGTGCTCTCCCCGTCATCCTTCCCCCTATCCACCTGCTTCTCCCCTGCATTGACCCTCTCCCCCTACTGAGCATCCCTCCATCTTTGTCACAACTCTACTTCAGCAGGCCATGGCACTCAGGTTGCGCCAAAGAACCATACGTGGAGGGTAGAGAGGGGCGCTCCCCATATGTTACCACTATGGGACGGAAAATAACCTATAGTTTGTTGAAGGCTACTCCTCAGGCAGTTTCACTAGAGAGAGCCCCAAACTAGATCAGGAAGAGGAGGCCCCCGTACAAGCCTCACATAGGGGAATATGTGGAACTCGGAAGTCCACCATTGTGCATCAGGCACACCTCCCACCTCACAATACTGAACCTCATCTGGATAAGGAGGATGATGGTGATGATACAGATGTATGGATTATGGATTCTGAAGGCACTTGGACATGCGTCCCTATCGCAGAATATCTGGTGGCTCCCATCCTCTGCGCACCAGTCCCCAAACCTACGTGTCCACCCACTGGTAAAGAGGAAGCGGCTGCACAGGCGTATGCCTGCCCCATAGTGGAGGAAGAGCCAGAAAATAATGATGAAGCTGAAGACTAAGGACTAGGATGTTGCTCAATTCTTCCTTGTTTTTTGTCATGCCTGCTACAACCAAGAAATTTCAAGTTATACTTATGCTTCCACATATTTTGTAATTTCTGGATACACCAGCGCTTCTGCGCATTTCGTAATTTTCAGCTTCAAGTATTATCTAGGTTAGTTTTCTCCACTAAGGCAGCTGCGAAACCATGCAACTAAGGTTTGGATTGGTTAAGCGCACCTTACCAACCCAGCCTGTAGCATATGTATTGTTTCTATTTTCGAATTAATATAGATTAGCCTAATTTACCAAAAAAAAAAACATTCATTCTAGTTAACTTACAATTATTTCAATAGTACATAGTAAAAAAAATATTATAATATCAATAAAATAATCCAAAAGGATGGTAACATATAAACATAGGGTTTTTACTAAGCAAACCAACACCAGATTTTTACCAAGCATTATAAGGTTAAACATGATATACTTGTGTATTTATTTCTCACACCATTTGGTCATGTCCTAGATAATTCCAAAGCGTTCAAACATAATATTACACATTGTTTCTCCTAAATTCCCAAAGAAAGGTTTAATATATTCATTATATACCTTTACCATAATACAATGGTTATTGTTATGAATAATTTAATTTTCTAATTGTTTTCACATGGTGTATCTGGTGTTGATACTGATGGACACCAAATTTTCTCCAACATTATTATCCTCTTTCAAAGTTTCCAGCGCTCTGCCACATGGCGTATTGCATGCCGTGGATTTTTTTGTATTTGATCCGATGGTCACCATCAATCCTTGGTAGATAAGATCTCCTTCCAACCTTCAATCTTGGAGTTTGGCGCTTCCCTAAACAAGTCTGCTCCACTGTTAGTTCTATAGGTATTTTGGTTGTTATCCTTTTCCTTTTGTATGCTAACTACACCACTCTTCATTTTCTTACTCTTCCTTGTTATGTGTAAGGTAAACACATCTGCAAGGGTCTAGGATTTTTCTGCAAAATTTCTCTAGTTATATGTTGTCTTCTCTAAAATTTTGATTTTCATATATGATGGTTTTTACATAGTACATTTTGGGTTTTCCTTTATCTCCATAGTCTAATATCACCCATCATTATTATTCCCTCTTTTTACGAGTCCTCGGTGGCCACCTGTATAAACACAGAGGAGTTCGAGCCTCCATGATATCCATGTAATCTTTCAACCAAATTTTTTTTTTTGTTTATCTAAAATACACTACCAATATCATGATTTTAATTTTAAAAGAGTTTCTATTCTCTTGTTGCATGGTTCCCAATCAAAAGTCACGACAAGAGTCTGCTCCTTCCCAGCACAACCCTAGAAGAAACATTATGTGCTTTTTATTATTTATGGCACCATTACCTTACCTGGAGTCATATCTTTCCTTGTTTTAGGGACAGTGATGGTTTCACCTCCCACTCCAATGTTTCTGATTTTTTATTTAATATTCTGTAAGTTGGAAGGCTCCATCCTAAAGGGTTATTATATTCCCCGGTTGCGCACTAGTTTCTTCTCAGTTTTCTAAATTATAGGGATTACTATGAGTTCCCTTTTTGCGATGTAAAATGGATTGTGATAAATATGTTGTGCTTAATTTATGTGTTTGGATGCTTAAAAATTTTATGCATATACTTTTTTTGTAATAATTACTCCGTTGTGGCCTTGGTTAGGGTATTTACAATACTTTAATGTAATATTATGTTTTTCTCCCTATATAATGATTTGGAATTTTCTAAGAGGGTTGAACCATGAATATGAAAGAATACAGGGTTTACTATTTTCATTTTTATATTGTACTCCATTTTGGGATATGTTTCTATTTGTTTTGTATTCTTAAATGACTACAAACCAGGACTGTTTTCCTAGGTGACTAGTTTCTTGGCCTTTCCTAGAAAGCTAACCAGGTTTGGTTTAATTTGTGTATATAAATCCAAGTTTCCACATTTCGTTGACATGAGAATGGAAACCCTCTTGTTTTCAGACCCTTTCAAAATATTACGATTAGCTTGGAAATTTTGTTCTCGTGTAGTCATTCTTTCTAGTTCTATGATGTTGAAATGTCATTCTAGGGACTATTTCCGTGCTTTATTCTAGCTAAGCTTGGTACTATATCTTACACAAAAATGATTCTTGGTCTAATCATATGAGTTATCCCTAAAACAGAAAGAACAATTTTCATTCTTCAAAAATAGCTTTAGTTTAAATATGTCGATTGTTTCAAAATGCCATAAAACGATTTCCATTTTTCATTCTTTCGAAATAGCTTTAGTTTAAGCATGTCGATTGTTTCAAAATAAAAAATAATATTTTTTCAATAATAGAGAAAAACATCAAAACTAGTCCTCTGAGGACTCTATTCGAGTCGGGTCCTTAGCCCCAGACCCCTAAATCTCTCACCAAGATGGGCACCTAATGTGCCTTTCAATGCAACCCAAGCGAATATTATGTTGCTTGATTTGAAACTGGACCATTCGGAAGTCCTTTTGGATTTCCTAGAGTCCTAAATATGTTTTGATAAAACCAATTGAATTCACAATTGCCCTAGCCACTATATTTTTCATCATCCAATACAAATTAATGGTTTTCTTATACTATGAGAGTCTGCCCCAGGTGTTTCTAGGGTCTGGAACCAGTAGCCCCCAGTCCTCCTCCTGCATGTCATGTTCAGCCTGCTAGTTGAGATGTTCCTGCCATCTAGTGATCATTTGACGCACCTATGCGGGGGTACCAGTCACAAAGGTCTGAGTTGCGACGTTGATATGTCGAGTCTGTGTTTTTCTCCCTTCTCGTGCAAGCTTTTTCAAGGATGAACTACCCCTTCCTTCTTGCGTAGGAGCTTTATGATTGTGCCAACTCCCACAAGTCTCCTTTTCCTTCTTTACTGATGTTGGCCGAGCCATCTTCCCAAGACACCTTTGAATCTCCTGGCACCTGTTAAGCCACCTCAGCCAACCAGAAGCCCACAGCTCACAGACTGGGTGAGTTCTCAGTCCGCTACAACTTGATTCATAGTCACTGTTGTGGCTCATTTGCAATATCCTTTATTTTTTATTTTCAAAAATAAAATAAAAATATAAAACTATCAAAATATATGTTAGAGTATCAAAATTCATGTAATTTAGCATAAAAATATATTTGCTCTGTATATTAAAGCTTAAAGTTTAAATACTTTAAGTATTTATGGAAGCGGATCCCAGTTCAAATATTAAATATTGAGCATTTTACGGAGCGAGATTCGATTATTTATCAAGCAGTGAGAAAAAATCTCAACCCGCAGGCACTTTCAGCGCATAGGTTAACATGGAGGGTGCCTCCGTTGTTGACCCTGTTGACTGCGGGGGTAATCCAAATGAACGGTCGATATTCATTGTGGGGGCATAAGCCAAATGAGTTCTCCGTACCTCAAGGCCTCCCGCAGTGACGTATGCAGCCAAGTGGGTGACAATTGTAATCCACGTCGGGTTTTCTTAACGGTTTCTTAGCACGTCTTGTTAGCATTTAATTTTAAAGCCCGTGCCACCTATTTAAGGAGTTTTTTCATTTTTATAAAGTTATTATTGTTAGTTCGAGTTTGAAGTTTGCATGTGCTGTGTATTTTTCCATTGTCTGTCACCCTGTTAATTATTTGTCATCTTGTTTATTGTTTGTTATCCTAAAGTTGAATTATGGCTAAACGCTCATCCCTATCAGGTTATTCCAGTCACCTCCCTCTCATGGACACCGAGAGGGATATCCATGACACAGATTGTTCCCTTCACTACCTTTCTTTTTATCAGCAGGTCCTCCTAAACGATAACACTTCTCCAATTTACACCGCCATGGAAAAAACTGGTGTGTTGTCTGCATGCATCCCAAGAAGTCACCTTTTTCCTGAATTTGTGTATTGGTTATTGTTTTTTATGTACCCTGGGAAATGTTTCATCATGAATTGTCAAGGGGAAAATGTTTTTCAAGTCTCAGCTCAATTAATTCGTCAGCTCTGTGTTATCCTTAGCCAGAGTCGTATGTCCAATTTACCGATGATTCCTTGATAACACATTATCAAAGTCTTCCAGGTCAGGAGTTTAATCATTTCATTCATTTCCTGAAGCCAAATACACAATAGTTTGTACCTAACAGTAAAGAATTCCCCATGGAGGATTTTGATATAGAAGTCAGACCAGTGATGAGCTGCATTACAAAGATTTTGGGAAAGAATGATGACAGTACAGTGGACAAGTCAGTTCTTGGAATGTTCGCCATGATGATGAAGCCAAGAGTGGTGCTGGATATTCCATATTATTGGCAAGAAATGGTTAATTCACAACTCATGAGCTTATCATTGATAGGCTCATTTAGGTTTCCCTCTCTTATTATTTACCTATTTTTATATCAAAATGTAGAAGAATTCATGCATCTGGGTTTAAACATTATGGATGTGAATAAGAAAAGAAAATCAATAGTATTTTGGACAGACATACTGAAGAAAGAACAAAATGATGCTGGTTTGTTTGATTTTGTTGGTCATTTTATGTCTTCTACATATAAAGTTTTGAATGGAGTTTCTCCCCCCTGCTTTCTTCCCAAATATCAAGAGTTTTTGCATCTAGGGACAAATTGCAAGTTTGGTGATTGGTTTATCTTTGAAGATTATTCTGAAATTAGACTTTATGGAGCTAGTGTAGAACCTTATAGGCTTCCTGTATTTGTGCCTATGAGATTATTCGCTCTGGAGTTCATTAGGCAAAGTTTAAACGTTGACCAAATACACTTTGTACCTATGAAGAAAGGTCATATGTTCAAATTGCCAATGATTGTGGGTCCTTTTATAGTTAATATGAGAGAAGCAATTGATGAAGCCACTAAGATGTTCGATAAAATGCACCTACTATTAGGAGAGAAGTGGGCTTATGACCCTCATAGTGTCATTTCTAATAGGATAATTGAAAATTGATATTCAACATTCATTCATGAGAGCAGACCGGATCTAGAAAAAGTGGGAAGTAAAGGTGTTGTAGGTTTATTGAGCTCAAATGTTCAGACTCCTGTCATATCAGAAAAATCAAAAAAGAGAGGTAAAGAGGAAGTGATTGATTCAGAGGATGAAGAATAGAGGACTAAGAAGAGAACAAAGTTCAATGAATATTCTGTAGATGCTCAACCTAGTTTCTCATTACAATTGGTAGATGAAAAAAATGTCCCTACTTCACCCAGGCGACATGAAAGAACTCATGAACAAGTGCCCCTTTTTAAACAAATGTTTGCCCAGATTGCAAAGAGAAACTAGAAGATGAAGGCAAGCATGGAGGCTCAAGCTGAGTACCAGATAGCCCCAGATCAAACAAGACTTCTAACTGAAATGGATCTTGAAAAGGATAAATTCAAGATTTCTCTTTCACATCCCTCTGATATGTCTATTGGTTCATCTAATAATTTTAACACTGTGAATTTGACTGTAGATGTGAAGAAAATTCCATTGCTAGACAAAGTGAATCTACACATGCAAACAAGTCAGCTGATTGTCCATGACCTAACCAAACCAAATGTTGTGGCACTGAAGGTTGAAAATATGCTTGGAAAAGTAATCAAGCAGTTGAAGTTAGAGAAAGCCAATTCTAGGGATTTGACAATCCAGAATGAGGAACTCAAAAATATTATAGTGAAGATTGGAGTAGATCCTAATGATAGGTCTGTTGTATAGAAGCTTCTACAGAGTGCTGAATTAGAAATCTCTATATTGAAGAAAAAATTTAAATTGCCTATAGGATAACACTCCATGGAAGCAGAGTTTCGAGAGATAGAAAATGAGAAATAAAAACTTCTGCAACAGCTCTTACAAAAGGAAGAAGAAATTACTAAGTTAAATCAAACTACATTTTCCTTACATAATCATATTGAATCTCATACTTACACTTTTGTTTTTCCATCAGGTAGTGAAGATCCATCATCACAAATATCTCGATTAACCACTGAATTGCAGATGGCAGAGAGAGATCGAAAAAAAACACAAGCTGATTTAGAAACAACAACAAATATTATAAAATCCACTAAGGGAGAAGTCAGTAAATACAAAATGGCATTAGGGGAATTTTGAGGTCTAAAATGGGCCTCCTAAGGAAATTATAAAATAATAGTGGAAAAAATCAAATAAGATTTGATGACATCATCAAATTTTAGAGGGAAAAATGAGAAAACTACTTTTTCAACTCATATTTTCAACTTATCTCCCAAATTTTTTACTCAAATTTCGAGCGGGAGTACTCGTTGGATGCGAAATTTAATTCCTCATCCAAGGAGTACCCATGTTGCATACTTTCGAGGGGTCCTACCACACGAATGAAATACAGAAAAACGTGATTGTAATCACGTTTTTTTATGTATTTCTCATTTTCGTGTAACGGAGTTCATCGGATATGCGACATGGGCTCTCCTTGGATGAGGAAATTAGGCTTTGCATCAACGTACTTCCAACGGAAATTTGGGTAAAGTCGGGAGAGATAAGGTTAATACGAGTTGAAAAATGAACTGCTTCTTTATTATTTTTTAATATTTTTACCCTTTTATTTAAAAAATGGTAAACCATCCCCCATGGTTGACATCATCATCTTGAATCCTATTGGTTGTTATAAAGTTTATTTTTGTTGTACATTTTTCTTAGGAAGCCCATTTTAGACCTCAAAATTCCCCTAATGACTACCAAACTGCTGATGCTGAGATTAAAAATCTCAAATAAAAATTGAAGGGAAATATATCCTTAATACAGGCTATGGATATCATATGGAATGATATTATTGCAGAAATGAAGACAATTTGGGATTTTCTGACTGTGGTTGCAGAAGAAAAAAGTGTTATCTAGGAATTTGAAGAACAAGTCATGGCAGACGAGCAGAAGACAATTAATAGGGCCATTTGGGCAAGAAAGTTTATTAATTTCATTGATTCCAAAACAGATCAGGAATTGGAAGAAAATGAAATTAAAGACGGGATTTTATATGATGTGGAAATTAATAAAATGATTGTCAAAAATGATTGCAGGAACTCTACACAAAAGAAGCTAATTGAGCTTAAGGAAGCAATAAACCAATTTGATAAATTATTTGATAAAATAGCAAGAGCAGGTTTACCATCATGCTAGGGTCTTGGAGGTGGTTTGTTATCATGGAATTCTTATGAACCCTTACTAGTGTTGGCAAAAGTTAAGGTAGACAGTACTCATGAAAAGACTCAGATTCTTAAAGGAGCAACAATGAACAATTTCCTTCAAAGCCATTTTCAGCTGCTGTGGTTAGTGAAAATTGTATTTGCAGAGAAGCCATCTTTCAACAGAATTACTATTTTCAGATTGGAGTATAACAAGTTGGTTCATTCACCCAAGACAAACATTAAGATATGGAAGAAATGCAGAGCCTGGATGATAGATTTACCAAAGGACCCATAGACTTCAAAGAAGGATAAACCAGCTAGTCAACAAAATGCAACAGCATCGTCCTCAATTCACATTCAGCATATAGATTAGGATTTTAATTTCATGTTATTTTCCTCTTTAAAAGAGAATGTAATTGTAATAAGAAATTTTGAGGACATGTAATAGATAGTTGATGAAGTCCTAAGTACTTGAAGTAGTTAGGATCAGTTAGAGCAACTACAAACTACTTTCTATTGTATTTAATGAGATGGACAAGAAAGAAAAATGTTTCGAGTTTTGGACCTTCAGACCGTAATTTTTCTACTCAATTTCAAATGATTAATGAATGAAAATAAAGTTTCTGGAATTTGTTGATATTGATGTGTCTTCTAGTTTACATTGTGTACTTTCCATGTTTGAATAAAATGAAGTAATGAAGCTGCAGGTCTCTTTTTACTTGTGTGAATAAGAGTTAAAATCCTTAATAGGTGCTCCTTCATTTTAACTGTTTCTTTTCTTATAATTCTTCTGGAGTTTGAGGTGATATATTATGTACAACATCATATCAGTCTGGGCTTCTTTATTTCATGTTTTTTTTATCATTCTATTCTATATCAGTAGATAATAACATTGTGGGCATTCATTGTATTTGATCTTTGAGGGTTTAATGATAAATATTTGAAGGTGATTAAACAAAGACCAATATTTTTGTGACATAACTATATAAATGTCTTAAGCACAGTTTCCTTATCACAGCTAAGGGATTGTCTCTTAAGGTACAACATTTGTTGGCACCGTTGCCGAGGATGAAGAAGCTAAGTTCTTTCCTTGGGTTTTGTTCATATTTCCTCTAGTTGTTCAGATAGGAGGAAATATCAGACTGTGTTTTTATTTCATAAATTCTGGTGTATAAAAGGCCACATACGAGGTCATATACCTCTCAGTAGAAAGCTCCCATTCTTTCAGATCCTGAAAATTTGGTTTCTAAAAAAGGCCAGAAATCAAGAATGCTTTCTACACCTAATGCTACACTGCCTGCACCAGGTAGCAGTTCCCATACCCTTTCATCCAAGGATATTTACCGGAAACTAATTTTCTTGGAACAAGAATCCTTGTCCTCACATATTCATTTCCAAGAACCAAAGTTAGAAGAACAATCTTTTGAGTTTGTTTCATTTACATTTATAGAAACTCAGCCTAATACAATTGTCAGTTCTTCTGCTATTTTTCATCAACCTCTTCCCATATCATTTTTTTCACCTCATCCATCCACATCTACAATTGGTATACAAACCCCACCTACTCAAGGAGAAGTTAATCAAGACATACACATGGCATCCCATGTTCCTGCTTTCTTGATGAATAGATATGCACTATTAAATCTCCCACAACCAACGAATGCAATGCCTCAAGAATATCTTAAACTGCTTCCTAGATTTACTGGTGAAGATGAAATAACTACAGAACAACACTTGCCTTTGTTTTGCACCTTTGTAGAAAATTTAAATGTTGAATATCTTGATGTAGTAATGAGACTTTTTGTACAATCACTGAATGGAGAGGCAAGAAAATGGTTTAAAGGATTACCAATTGGCTCAATTAATGATTGGGACGAATTAGAAAGACAATTCATCCAAAGATGGGGTGAAAAGAGAGATCATGGTTATTCATTGACATAGTTTAATGCTATTAAGAAAATGTCTAATGAAAGCATGAATGATTTCATTAAAATATTTAACAAATTGTATAATAGTTTGCCTGCAGAAATGAAACCCCCTACTATTGGAGCAAGAGTTGTTTTTGCTAGAGCATTTGTATCAGATTTTAGTTTCACTTTGAGAGAGAGAAGGTCTGCTACTCTTGAACGAATCCAAAAAGATGCTTTAGAGATTGAAGCAAACATGACTGCTGCTGAGAAAGCACATGAAAAACAGACAGTTCAAGATAAAGGTAAGGCTAAAGAAGATTCATCTCAGGATCATAGGATTGATGACATGACTAAGGTCATCAAGAACTTGTCAAATAAATTATTGAATATGGAATTGGATAATAAGAAACCTGCACGGAAAAACAGAGGTGTTTTTAATCCACAGTTCAGAAAGCAACCCTTTCATATTTTTCAGAGGGAAAGAAGAGACCAGGATCAAGTTCAAGCACCCTTATATACAGAAGTAGCACCTTCACAGTCTGCTGAGGATGATTAGAAAGAGGTTGAAGATCAAATATTTTATGTTTATATGGAAGTTGATGATGAGGAAGAAGAGAAATGTGAAGAAGAATCCACATAAGTTGGTGTATCATTTGATGAGGAAGAGATGGATGACTATTGTAAACAACTGACTGATTTTATGCAAGCAGAGTTGCATAAGAAGTATGACTTAAGATCAAAAAAGAGATTGAGAATTCAGGATGTTGAGGAAAAATAACCAAAGTCAGCTCCTTCTCCAATGGCGACTCCACAAACGAAGAACTCAGTAAAAAAATTGGACAAGGGGAAACAACCTATGAATTTAGTGAGTACAAATGAAAAACAATCTGAGGCTTCCCAGAATAAGTCAATTGATTCAAATATTTTGGAGAAGATTGTTACTGTACTTGAGAAAAATACTAATTCTAACAAGAATCAAGAAGAACCTGAAAAGATTATTAAACATAATCAAGCTTTCAGTCTTTCCAAGGAATTAGAAAAGATCAAAATTCAAGTACCTTTGCTTGAATTAGCTAAGACACCTAGTTACAAGAAGGAAATTTCAGAATTTATTAACCTTTCTCAGTCTGATGATATTGGTGATACTGTGAATTTGCAAGAAGAAAATTCAATGGTCAGTTTTGCTCCACATGTTCAAGAGGTAGATTCTTATGTTCCTCCCTTTTATATATCGGTGTTACTTCATGATTTCATTCTGCATAATTGTATGTGAGATTCTAGTGCATCACATAATCTTATGCCATTATATGTGATGAAAGAATTAAATTTACAAATCAATAAGCCCTATAGAGACCTTTATTCATTTGTTTCAAAAATGGTAAAGTGTGTTGGTATTATCGAAGGCATGGTGGTATCCCTGGCTCAAATTCCAGCCAAGAGTATCATGATGGATGCGTTAGTTGCAGAAATTCCAACCAGATTTGGTATGTCGTTGTCCAGATCTTGAGGGGGAAATCTTGTAGGTGTCTTAAAACTAGACTTTACATATGCAATCATTCCTGTCCTCAATGGGGAAGAAAGAAGCTTATACAGAGAAACCAGATTTTTTAAGACTACCACAAAGAAAGATGTAGGAAATTCCCCTATCTATGGTTAAGAGAAGGAGGATCTCTCTTGTTTTATGCTGCATGAAGATGCAGAATTTGCTAAAGACTCACAGAAGCAACTCTCTTCAGCAATTGTTCATAAGGAGCTAGATTCAAATAAAATTTGGACGTGTTATTTCGATGGTGCCTACTCAAAGGATGACACAGGAGCTGTGTTTTATTTCATATCTCCAGAAGGTAATCTTTTACCTTTTTCTTTTAAGCTTGAATTTGAATCAACCAATAATGTAACTGAATATGAAGCATTTATTTTGACTGTACAAACTGCAAAACAAATTGGAATTCAATGTATTTCCATTTTTGGGGATTATGAGTTAATTATAAGACTGATTAAGAATTTGTGTCAAACTAAACATCCCAGATTGAGGTCTTATAGAAATGAAGTGTGGGACCTTATTGAAAATTATTTTGAAGCCTTGAATCTTCAGTTTATTCCAAGATAAGAAAATAGAATGGCAGATTCCCTGGCAGTTACAGCCAGTACATTTAAGTCACCTATTAATCCAATACTGAGATATGATATTGAATTGAGGCATAGACCTTCAATTCCTGATAATGTAAAGCATTGGTAGGTTTTTGAGGATGATGAGTAGATCAATAATTTCCTAATAATGATTGAAATTTTGAAGACAGTGAAATAGATCAGGAAAGTGAACAAACTGATCAGAATGATGTCTTGAAAAACTTGAGGCAGTCAATAGGTGATCAGAAGATAATTTAGTTCAAAGATAATACATTGCCCAGAGGTTTGGTTCCTCTTGAAAGATTGTTTGATGCAAATGATGTAGCAGTAAAAACCTCTCTTGAGTTAACGATTGTGGGTTTGTTTTCAATTATAGAGCTGAGTTCATGGAGAAATTGTAATAATCTCCAATCATTCAGCTGATTTTGTTGGTGATCTAATAAAGCATCAACTGCAGATTCCTTAAAAAATTCATAAATCTGCAAGAAAATAATATGTTCAATATCATTTCTTTGGGCCCAAGCTCTAGCCTCTTTAAAGTTGCCATTGAACTTCAATTGATAAGGAACTTTTTGAAATTGCTGGGGAGATTGAATCCTATTGGAAATCGTTAATTGTGCTAATCGTTGTTCTGATAGTGTTTGATATGGTGGCTGAGAGCGAGAGTGAACACGACATTGCCCAAATTGGGCACCAGGAGTAATTGGTTCTCTACGAGTAATTAGATCACTAGTAAGCTGGAGGTCAGGTTTGAGACATTCCAAAAATCTTCTACTAATATCAATGTTAGTGTGTTTTACTAGTACCTTATTCTTGTATTCCTTGTTGAAAACCAATTTAACTATAAATTCTTCCTCATCAGTTGGTGGATCAAGTTTACCAAATTCATTTAAGGGAACATGTTGCATAAATTCAAGTGTTTCAAGCTCATATTCATCATTATCATCATCTTCATAGTCATTTTCTTGTTTCTCAAAATATTCTTCCCTCACATCATCTTCATCTGAATTTGAAATTTTAATAACTTGATCTTCTACAGAATGTAGTGATTCTTCATGATTATCTTCTGAATTCTTTGAATCGGCTGAATTGTTCTGTTGATTATGTCCAATATTCAGGAATATTTGTTCTTGTGTCAGATTTATCTTGTCGCAAATGGTGTTTAACTTCTGCATTACTTTGTTATAATTGTATGTGAACTCGCTATGGTTTTGCCAAATTTTTCTTTCTATCCGATTTGTCATGTCTTGAAGTTTTTTGATGTCTTCAAAATGTCCTATAACCTTATCCTCAAGATTAATCAACATTTTTTTGAAATCGGCCATCCACATTGATGAAGACATCGAGCGGAAGCAATTTCAAGGAACGCTAAATGCAGAAGCACCACCATGATGGCAGCAACAACACCACTTGTAACAGCTAAAGGCAACCAACAGTTGCGGAAGGCAGTCACAACATGAACTTGGCTTCGATACCAAATGGAGCAACAAAATTGTAGGCTTGTTGACTTAATTGTAAAATACACAAGAGGTATTTGTAATAATAATTTATTATATATAAAATGTATAAGTCATTAGAAACGTTACAATGAGGCCCTGCTTATATACTTACACAGGTGGCCTTTCATAACTAGGCATGTCTTTTAGACATGCCTTTTCTATTAACTAATGCATATTTAAATAAACACTATCTTGATTATTTATTATTTACAGTTATTCTATTTATACTATTTGTTACGAATTATATTAATAACAGTTTTCTTTGGAGGAAGGTAAGTTGTTGGGGCATATAGTTTCAAATCAAGGGGTGAAAATTGATCCAGCAAGAGTTGAGGCTATACAAACAATTCCATTGCCTAGAAGTAAGAAATATATCTAAATATTTCTAGGGAAAATTAATTTTTTGAGGAGATTTGTCCCAAATTATGCTGAAATTGTCAAAAGCATAACAGATATGCTGAAGAAGAATGCTGAAGTGAAATGGGACAAAGATGTAAGAGAATCCTTTGCTAGGATTAAAGAGGATCTTCAAGAAGCTCCAGTTTTGATCAGCCCAAATTATCAAAAGCCTTTCCAAATATTTTCATTTGCATCACCTTATACTATTGTTGTTGTGTTGCTACAGAAGAACGAAGAAGGAAAAGAGTAACCTGTAGCATTTTTCAGCAAAGTTCTCCGAGATGTAGAACTCAAATATAATATTTTGGAGAAACGGGTATATGCTTTAGTTAAATCATTGAAAGATTTCAGGACTTGTGTACTTCATTCTCAAATAGTAGCATATGTACCCAAATCATCTATAAAATATGTGTTGGTTCAAAGTGATGTGGAGGGGAAAAGAGGAAAATGGATTGCTAAAATCCAAGAATATGATTTGGATATTAAGCCTACTGAGTTGGTAAAAGGATAGGACCTAGAAAAAATTCTCACAGAGTCTAATTTTCAAGCTCTGGGAATTAATCTGCTTGCACCCTTGGATGAAGTTGTTGATGAAACAAGTGAAAGTAGCACAAAATCGGCAATAAAATACAAATTTCTCTGCTCCGATTGGTATAAGGATATTATTCACTATTTTTTCTTTTTCTCTTGTCCTCCCTCAATAAATAGACAAAGTACAGAACTCTTAAACTCAAAGCTCAACCTTATGTTATAATTGATGCTAAATTATATTGGAAGGATCGTTTTGGTGTTTTGTTGTTATGTTTGACAAAAGGAGAGTCAATGGAAGTTATCAAAGAGTACCATGAATGTCTATGTGGGGGCCATTATAGCTGGAAGGTTACTACTCATAAAATTCTCAAATCAGGTTTTTACTAGCCTTCCTTGTTTCTGATGTATACAGAGTGGTTAGAAGTTGCCAGAAATGCCAACTGTTTGCAGAGAAGAAAAGGTTAGCTCCTCTAACTCTTCTCCCTGTTTTTGTTGAAGAACCCTTTAGACAATGGGGATTGGATTTCATTGGATAAATCAATGCACCATCAAGTGGGCAATTCAAGTGGATTCTAGATACCACTAATTATTTTACAAAGTGGGTGGAGGAAATACCTACCAGAAAAGAAAATGGTCTGGTAGTAATGAAATTTCTGGAAGAGAACATCTTCAGCAGGTTTGGATGTCCAATAAATATTGTAACAGAAAATGCTCAGGTATTCAACTCAGTCAAATTCATTAATTTTTGTCAAACATATAATGTTATTTTGTCTCATTCTATAGCATATCATCCTCAAGGGAATGGGCTAGTTGAATCTTCCAATAAGACATTTGTGAAGATTTTGAAGAAAAAAATTAATGAGAATCAGAAGAACTGGGATTCAAAGTTGATATTTTCTCTGTGGGCAGTAAGGATTACTATTAGAAGATCTAATGGTAAGTCCCCTTATGAATTAGTATATGGTACTCAAGCTTTGTTTCCCACTCAGCTAGCTAGGCTAGAAAATTATTTTCTTCAAGAAGCACAAGAAGAACCTGATGCATTGATAATAAGACTAAATAAGGTGATAGAATTGAGTGAGAGTAGGAATAAAGTCAGGGAAAAATTGGTCACATATCAGGAGAAAATGAAGTCCATTTTTTATAGGAAGGCAAAGGAGATTCTTTTCCAAACTGGAGATTTGGTATTAAGATGGGATACCAGAAAGGAAGAAAAAGGAAAGCATGGTAAGTTTGACCCTCTCTGATATGACCCATATAATATTATTGAAGCCAAATCAAATAAAATTTTTATGCTGGATAATCTTGATGGAGAAACAGTAGAACTGCCTATGAATGGGTAGTATCTAAATAATTATTTCCAGCATTGAAATATGATGGTTCACCATTGTACATATTTGGGTTTCCTCATTGTAAATTTTTAATCAAGCAGTATTTGACTCCATGCCGCTGTTATCACTCAGTAATTTCTCCAGGTTCAAAATAAATAGTCCGAGGTAACCACAAACCAACTTTTAGGTACAGAATCTAGCCAATCTGTACCCAGAGAGGGCTCTCTCTGTAAAATTTAGCTTTGTTTTAGAAGATATCAGGAAAGTTATAAATTCTGAGGGTTTTGATTGATTTTGGTTGATGAAATTCAATAAATTTTAGATAGATTGAGTAGTTTAGGCCATTGGGCTAATGGAGTCGAAAGGATAGCTTAACTGGATTAAGTTTCTTAACAAAAGATGGTTTCACAGGGCAAGGTAATCAAACAGGGAACAATTATAGATCTAATGTGAATGGGATGAACTCAAATTGGATGAAGGGAAATTAAGAATCCTTCAACACGTTTGAAAGAGGGAAATTGAGTGATTATTAATAAAGAGAAATTAAGTATTCTTTACTAAATAATCAAAATGCTTAAACTAGAAAAACAGGAGCAATTAAGAATTCACTGTTTAAACCAGTTCAGAAGAAAACATTTAGAATAACAACGATTAAAATCATATTACACTTAAGCACTTTCTGATTTATCCTTTTCGTTAATCATTCGGAAATGAAACACAAATGATATAATAAACAAATATAAAGACTTCAAAACATAAGAGATAGATGACTTATTGATCCGTAGTCTGACACAAGAATCATGTAAAAAGCCTTTCGCATCAATTCCTCATCCAGCTTGCTACACAAAATTTCTCCAATAGCTCTTTATTCCAAAATAGCCAATGTTACAGCAAATTCTAAGAATCCACCACCAAATACTTCCAAGAGTGAAGTATTTATACAAATTCTAAACTAAAATATCTTGAAAAAATGTCAAGATTAGTCCACAAATCTCTCCAACTGTTTTACATAAATAGAACTTAAGTAAAGGAAACTCAAACTAATGCATCTATTTGGCACTATTTTTTATGGATAGGTGATGAAAAAGAGGAGAATTCGAATTTTATCCAACTCTTAGTTGATGATGAGGCATCCAAGTCACTAACTGCTTCCTTTCTTTGTGCATTTTGCTCCAACAATTCTGCAAACTTGGGGTCCAATGATATCTTTGTATTTCTCAATCCGTAATATATATGTAAAAATTGAAAGAGGTTATTGTGGATTAATATGTTGGTGAGATAAAACTCTTTCATTTTCCTAAAATTCCTCTCCAGCTATGCACAATAGGCTCTGTAAAAATATGTGTAAACCAGAGTTTTACAGAGTCTGAAAAATAGCCTGTAAAGATGTGCATGTATCTCTGATTCTAAAATCACTGTGCACAAAGTGAGATAGGTTTGTGTAGATGGTTCTCTTAGGAACAAACCACAAAAAACCTCATTCCGTTTGTAAAATGTACTTCTTATTTACCACAATATTCTGCGAAAAATGCGTTGTAGATCTAGTATTTTCTGCAAAAGTTCTTTCCAACATTGTTTAATATTTCCAAAACCATAATAGCTATTAGAAGAGTGAGAGAGGATTTTGTAGATGGTCCTCTTAAGAACATAAACCTCCTTCAGTTTTTTAAAATTAATCTTGGATTGATCACAATAGTTTCTGCAAAACAATGATTAAAACATGAAATTTCTGCAAAAATGTTCCTTCTTGTTGTGTTTTTTATTCTTTTTACCCTTTGATTTTTCTTTTAGGGTATACCCTCTTTACATTTTTTAAATTTTTTGATTTTTTTGATAATATGGAAAACCTTTACAACAAGGAAAGGTATGAACATATTACATATCCCATCAAGTCAATCATGAAATATGACACCTATTGGTATAGGAGTCTAACACTGGCTCCACTTGGGGATGGCTTTTCCTGGTGAAAAGTCAAGAACAGCAGGTCAGTTAGCCTCAAAATGATTTTGGCTGAACCATGGAATCTTCTTCTACTTGTTGCTTTATTGTATGTATGACAGTAATACTTCTGAAGCTTAGGGCCTTCTCCTCAGGCTTCAACTCCAGTAAGTTACTATCCACTCAAAACTTAAAACTTTGTTTCCCAGTTGGAAATCTTCTGCCTTGGTCCAATCCCAAACATGCATTTGCTGTGGCTGAAAATCTTGAATTGAATATAGTCCTTTTTAACGACACAAAATCGATCGAAACTACGAAGCTTCAGTTAAATTTTCAAACCAACTTAATGAAAAACTAGTGAAAATTGAAAACTAAAAAAATGCTCAAAATTAAGGCTTATTAGCACTCATCTACCTATAAATCTACGATGTCTTGGCTAGGTAAAATGAAATAGCCAATGAAACCATTCAAGCATTATGTACTTTGATATATTTTGTTGCATTTTCTTGTTGATTATCAAAACTATACTTCCGCAACCTATTAGAAACTTGTCAAAAAATGAAAGGATAAGAAAATACTTGATTTCCTTTGTTGACTCTAGAAACTATACAAAAGGATCTTCCAAAATATATAAAGCGTGTTTAGCGATCTGTTAGTCATCAGTATTTTTCACCAATATTTTCACTTGTTGGTGATGACTAGTTATAACAGTCAAGTTTTCTAGCAGCTGATCTAAAAATTTGTCAAATTTGCCAGCTGGAAAACACCCATAAACATTTTTTTCCCTCCTACCTTTTCAATCCGCCCATGACGAGATGAACCTCATTATCAAGCCCTATCTAGCCTCAGCCATACTAGTTTTCCCATCAGCTCCAAAGAAACAATCCAAATCTGTCCAAAGAAGTTTCCCCTAAGTTAGGTAGTGGCGCTTTAGGCATTCCTCCCTTGGCAAAACACTCTAAAGCCAAAGAACCTCTATCTGCTACAACCCAGCCATAAAAAACCTTCCCATTCTGCAAATAAAGTTGGTTATAACCCTAGGTCGTGCCACTAATAAACCCTCAAGTCTCAGCAGGACTTGTCCCATAGGTCAAACTGATTTTAGGTGTTTTTACTGTGTTTTAATGGATCTTTCAAGGAAAGAGGCATATCAGCATCCCAGAAGACAATTTTTGGCTCCACATTAGAAGACAGCTGCTTCTCAATGTGATCTTGAGCCTGGGATGCAGCTACAGAGCAGAGAGTTTTTCATTAAGCTCTTGCGATCACAGTCAAAGCATGAAGGATAGTGTAAGGAAAAATAACATTGTCAAAAGGTTGATGATATGACATGACCGAAAAACCTCCTTCATCTATAAGCAGAGGGTTTTAAGACTGAATAGCCTCCTTCATTTTATAAGTAGAGGGTTGAAGACTAAAAGCGCCTCCTTCATCTATAAGTAGAGGGTTGAAGACTAAAAGTGCCTCCTTAATCTATAAGCAGAGGGCCAAGGGTAAAGTTTGATTTTTAGAATAAAAATGACTGTAAGGTAAATTTTTTGAGTGCAGTGAAACAAAAAATGAAGGTCTATGCATGAAAATGATGATTAAAAGGCAGAGGTAAAGTAGTGGTGTTTTTCAAAGATTGTTTGCATAAGCCCATTGTTATTGAATTACAAGGTGAAGCTAATAGGTTGATCATGGGTGAAGAAATATTGTGAAGTTGATGGCCAAAGTAGTCAAAGGGTTTTGGCCTCAAAATGACATTTTCCATCAAGTATAAAGGAAACCACTATCAGTATGTTCACCAAACATTCTTCAGTTGGTTAAGACAGAGGTTGAAAAGCAGTAATGGCATATGGTAAAGATTCTAAAGGGACTGCTCTCAAAAAGGGTAAAATGAATGAAAAATCATGTTTTTGCAGACCCCCTTCACAGAAGAACAAAGGGACAGACTTCCCTTGTTCACTTTTCAACTCTAATTACATCATCCCCTGTTTTATTTTTACCCACAGTCAAGAAGGAAGCTCAAACAGCGCCTGCCAGCTATATCAGTTTCACAATAGGGCATCACTACCTCCAAAGCATCAGAAGCAAAAAAATGTCATTTTAGGTTTCAAAAGGGTGAAGCTACCTCTTTCAAAGTGTCAAAGAAAACCTTACATAACACAATGTGTCTTTCTATAGTGACAGCAAATGAACAATGCAAAGGGCAGAGGTTAAGGAGCGCCCGGGCATTTTGATTCAAAATGTGTTTCTGACCAAACAGAGATTAAATTTACAAAATTGATAGAATTTTTTGTTCCTCATAGGTTCAAGAAGAAAAATCTCCCTCATTTTCTCCACAGGTATCATGTTTTGTGAGAAATGTGAAAAATACAGATGTCACAAGAGAATTTCTGCACCAGGATTTACCATTTTTCCAGTGTTGGGACAGTCAGATTTTGAACAACCAAATGGACTCCAAATGAAAAAATTAAAATTTTTCTGTAAATTTTACTTCCATATCTTTCCGACGAGCCATCTCGGGCCAAATTCCGACAACATGAAGGCATCCAAAAGTAGCCTGCAATCAACACTATGTTTTTCTGCACCAGCATTCACCATTTTTTACCAGTGTTGGGAAAGTCAATTTTTGAACACCAAAATGGACACCAAATAAAAAAAATCAAGAATATTTGGAAATTATACTTCCATAGCTTTCCAACGAGCCATCTCGGGCCCAATTCCGACACCGGGAAGGCATTCAAAAGTGGCCTACAAACAGCTCTATGCATTTCTGCACCAGGATTCACCAGTTTTTACCAGTGTTTGGAAAATCATTTTTTGAAAAACAAAATGGACACCAAATGAAAAACTTCAATTTTTTCTAGAAATTAGACTTCCACATCTTTCCAACGAGCCATCTCGCGCATGATTACGACACCGGGAAGGCCTCCAAAACGGGCTGCAAAGGTGCGCGGCGCGTTTGGGAGAGAAAATATAAAGGGTTACTATTGATGCGCGGCGCCCCTGTAGCACCAATCACAAAATCACCTAAAAACCTTCAAAAACTATTTCCAAAGCTGCTCAACTAGTCAAACAAGGGTTGCCATCGACCCTGAAGGTATTGTTTTTTGTCTCCTTGCTAATTTCAACTGCTAGATGATGTTTGAGGCAGTGAAAGTCTTGGTTTAAATCAAGATATTTTAAATGAATGTTTTGAAAGAGAGTTATAATTGGTTGAGATTAAAGGGTTGATTCTAGCTTCAAAGAGCCTATACACTGCCCTCAGAACAATGCATCAACATACACCTGCAGGTCCAAATACTATTAGACTACCCTCAAAACAAGGGTAAGAGATGAAGGCATTGTTTTAAAGCAGAAACTCAGTGTTTAAAAAATGAAACAGTGGCCCTAATTTCAACCACAGTAATCATCCATCTATCACTTGGTCATTGTTCAAATTTTTCCTCGGTGTGGTGAAAATCAGAATCAAGGCCGCCTTTGACCATAAATAGATTTTAGTATATGAAGCTGTAAGTTTCCATTTGGAGGTATTGACAAAATTGTGGGTGAGGAGTGGTGAATACAAAGGCAGTATCTTCATTAGGAGAGGTGTTTGCCTGCTACAAGGTTGTTTTGTTGTCCTCAAAACACCAAAACCCTGTGACCTTGTCCAAACATAGAAAATCATTTTGACTGTGTATGCATTCTGTTTGACTGAGCACTTGTCATTATAAATATTGGTTGTTTGGCATGAAAAGGGCAGAAAGGACAGTGTTTTGAAGGAGCAGGGACCCAATAGCAAATAAAACATTTTACATAGCTTTGAGGCAAATCTACCTTGATCAAAACAGTGATTGACATAGGAGGCAGTGTTTAAGGAAGGAAAACTAAGTGTTGAAAAGTAAAACAAGGAGCCTAATTTGAACAACAATGGTCATTATATGAGTGCTCTGTCATTTTAAAAGCCCTCCTTGTATGGTGAAGAACAAATTCAGTGCTGCATTTTTGTACAAGAAACAAACCTTAATGGGTAAAGCTGTGTTTTATGTTTGAGACTCGAAATTTCCATGGTTTTGTTTGCCCAAACCCTGACATAGTGAAACTGGTGGATTTTTATTGCTATCAAAAGACCATACAAATTTCCCTCAACACAGTATGGAAAGGTGTGGACAGTGTTTAAAGGGAGAAACACAGTAGTTGAAAAGTAAAACAATGGTCCTAATTTCATGAACATCAATGATTGTATGAGTGTTTTTTTCCTTTCAAAAGTCTCCTCTTTGTGTTAAAAAGGAAAAAACAGTGTTTCTTTTTCGTTCCATGAAGCAGAACTAGTGAGCGAAGTTATATTTTTCAGTTTGGAGGTTTTTTGTCTAAACTATGGGTGAGGAGTAGTAAATACAAGAGCAGTATCTTGATTAGAAAGGTGTTTGCCTGCTACAAGGATGTTTTGTTGTCCTCAAAACACCTAGAGCCATGTGACTTTACACTAACAAAGATTTCACTTGACTATGTGTGCATTTTGTTTGATTGTACACTTGTCATTATAAATATTGGCTATTTGGCATACAAAGGGAAGAAAGGAAAGTGTTTTGAAGGAGCAGGGACCTAATAGCAAAGAAAGCATCTCACACAGCGTTTTGAAACCAAATTTACCTTGATCAAACAGTGATTGACAGTGAGGGTGATACAGGGCAGCAGCATGAGGATAATGAACAAGGACAGGAAAGGGATGAACAGGGGCAGCCTTGTGGGACATAGAAGCAAGGGCAGCATGATAGTGATGAGCAAAGGCAGCCAAAAGAATACACACAACAGCCTTTTGAGACAGAGCAGTAGCATGAGGATGATGAAAAAAGGCATGACAGTGATGAACAAGGGCAACAGCTTGAACAACAACATAACAGTGGTGATGAACAGCAGCAAAGGAAAGAGGAAGAAAGTGCTGAAAAACAGCATGAAGGTGAGGGTGAAGATCAGCCTAAGCGAAAGAGGCCTAGAACCATGGGGCTTAGAAAGGCCCTTGAGAAGCAAAAGGAAGAGGAAAACGCCCTTCTCCAATATACTCCTCTCACTGCATTGTTTGAACAGGAGATAGAAAACAATAAGGAGGTGTGGCTTGAGAGAGTCAATGAACATTTGGAGAAGAAATTGGAGAGGGAAAACAGGGATTTAGACCTTCAAAGGAGAATGACGGGGCATTACAAAAAGTTAAATCAGTTTGCCCGGCGCAGGTTAAAGGTTGCTCAAGAAAAGCTCAAGGAGGCTAAAGGGAAGCGCCCAACACGGAAAGTGAAGAAAGACACATCAGGACTTCAGATTTTGGCCTCTGATTCGCAACATGTTGCTAAGAACCCTTGAGGGTCATGCTCACCAATTTTGGGCGATTTTCGACATATTTTGGTTTTTTGGCATTTTGGGTTTTTGGCCAAAACTCATGGGCTTCGCCATTTCAGTTTGGGGGATCGTAAAAAGAGGAGAATGGTATCATTGGATGCCATAATTTCAGGAGCACACACTCAGCGATTTTAAGGACAATTGAAGATCATTTTCTCCCCCGAAATGGCGAAAAATGCTCGCTTTTTCCACACTCTGCCCGGTCTATCAGCGAACCTTATTTTTTGGCTTTTTACACATAGGCATAATTTTGGAAGACTTCTAGGCATCAGTTTTGGAAAATTCCAATTTCTCTAGAAATTAGACACTTAGATCTTTCCAACGAGCTATCATGAGCCTCGTTTCGACATCGGGAAGGCTGCCAAAAGTTGCCGGCAAGTCAGCGGACCTTTTGCTGATGTAATTTTTGAGTATTTTTGTAAAATTTGAACCTTTAAAAACTGCTTTTTCCTCATGTGCGTTTAGCTATTTTTTCACATGAGAAGTGATCAAAAGTCAATTTATTTCTCTTTTTTAGCATTTTTTAGATATTTTATGAGATATTTTGTGCCTTGGGCTTTGCAAAGCCTCAAGGACAAATCTAGATATTTTGATTAGGCCAATGGGATAGCAAGTTGAACCATGAGGTTTTCCTCACTTTGGCCTATTTATTCCAAAGGCTTTCATTGTAAACAAGGCTGAACTTGATGATAGAAGCAATATATGGTCATATAAGATTTGGAAGAAATACTTGTCTCATGCTCTTGGATAGTCTCTTGGATGTTCTTGGATGATGAAAGAGGATTGTTGTTGGATTCCATGACTTGGTAGAATGGTATAGTGTCTCTTTCTTTGTTTTTTTTTCTAGTTTTCATTCATGAATCCATGTTTCTTTCTTGCTATAGATCAGTAGAGAACAAATTAGAGACATGCCCTTGGAGGCACCTCAAATTTCTTGTTTCTTCATAGATTCCATGTTTTCTTCTTCCTTAGTCACATTAAAGAATTCTTGATTTCTCTTTAATAACTTAAGGATATTGTTGCTTATTTCATTCATGGTTCTATGTATGTTAAGTATGATTTATGGTACGCCCTACTTACCAATGGCTAGCCATAGCTCCATCCATGAAATTTCTCTTTGACTGATTAGATTTTCATTTGTTGAACCAAGGAGGTCTTGTTTCGATCTTGCCCTTTGCCTAAGACTATGCAATATTGTTTTCAAAGTGCCCAATAACTTGAAGTACTGTGTTTAGGCGTTCCAGCATAGTGATTTGAGTTTGTTGTCTCTCTTAAGTGTTTTTCCCCAAATTCTAATAGTCATTTCCCAAATTTAGAGAGTTATATATCTCTATACATGGCTTGAATGTTTATTTCTATGTATTGATTAGCTTATAGTTACATTTCTCATGATTAATGGTTTTCCCTACCATGTTTATGTCAGCTATTAAACTAGTTATGCTTGAAATCCTTTGTTGTTCCCAAACTTGATGTTCATTTTATTCCATTTTTCCCAAATATCCTTTCTATTAGTGTTAGCCTTTGCAGCCTTCCTCCAGTGATCAAACATGCTCTTACAAAGTGATATTAAAGTGTCAAGGTCAAATTTTGTCATTTCAGTGAGTCTTCAAGTAAAATTTGGTCACTAGGTATTAGGTCTAGGGTTTGTTTTCACTCTTTTCAAAGTTGTCCAAATGTCAGTCCATGTCACCATTCAGCTGAGTGTACCATCATTCAGAGGGTTTTCATCATCATTTCCAGTTCCAATGGGTCATTTTACACCTTTTTCATGCTTCAGTTGTGCCTAGGTAAGGTCCATTTCCCTCTCTTAGGGTTTTGGAGGTAATTTCTCTTGGATGGTCAAATCATCAGCAAAAATTGTATCCTGATGTTCATACACCTTCCCTAATCCTTAATGTACCTTATTAAATACTTCCCATCACTGAGATTCCCCAAATTCCCCATTTTCACACAAACCCTAGTTTCTTGCTACAACTTGGCAATTTTCTAGGCTAGGCCTGTGTTTTGCCCTTTTGGACCCCTTCCCCTCACTCAATCTCTAAAATTACACTTTCCCCTGCTTCCTAACATCCCTCCCTACTTCCCAAAATTTTCTCAAGAATTTAGAAGCCCCTTATCCCCTTCATTTCGCTTCATTTCAACAAATCCCTTGTTCCACACATCGGGATAGGTTTCACTCAAATGATGTTTCTGAGCAATAAAAGATGCATTTGAGAAAAATGAGAGATTTTTTGTCCAAAACATGCCAAAGAAAAAAAACCTCCTTCACTTTTTACACAGGTATCATGGTTTTAGAGAAATGTCAAAAATACAATCGCCTTGGGAGAATTGATGCACCTCTGAAGTGACCTTGGGAAAATCAAGATTTCTCCTAGCTTGGTTGGCCAAATGACTTTCTTGATGAGTCAAATGATAAATAGACACAAATATATTTTCAATGAGCTATCATGAGCTCAATTTGGAGTTGAGGAAGACCTTCAAAAGTTGACTGCAACAGCGCTCTGCCTTGAGGCAGCCTCATTCTGCTCATTTTGACAAGTTTTGGGAGATTTGATTTCTGACAAGGAAAATTAACTCCAAATTGAAAAATTACACTTGGGTTGGAAATTAGACTCAAATATATTTCCAACGAGCTATCATGAACCCAATTTGGACACCAGGAAGGCCTCCAAAAGCCTCCTGCAAAATGCACCATTTATGGCGCGACGCATTGGGTAGGAGCGCTGCGCACTGAAGGTGTGCGGCGCATAGAGCAATTTTTCTCAGTGTAAATTAACACTGGCGTGGTGCACCCATTGAGCGCAGCGCATTGGGCTTGCGCGCGGCGCATAGAGCTCCAAAGGCTGAAACTTATCTTACTTCATCAAAACTCATTTCAATTCGGTTCATTTGCTTCCAAGTAAGTTGACAAAGCCTGTTCATTGATTTTAGGGTGTGTTTGCTGCGTGTTGAAGAGGAGGAATTCAAAAGTTTAAATGGTAAAAATATAACCCTATACCCATATTGAAATCTGCTCCCTAGGGTTTGAAGAGAGGTGGTTGTATTTTGAAATTGGGTGTCAAAACTTGAACTTGCCAAAACACTCTCATTCCATTTTTATTTTTGCTCTTATCACTCATATCATTGTTCTCACTGCTATTATCATTGTTATTATACCACAGTCCCTTCCTATTCCTGCTGTCCCATATCCCTTATTACCTTTTATTCCCATGTTTTTGAATCCTCAAACCCTATCATTTTCCATCATCTCCTTCCCTTCCTATCATTGGTGAAATCCTAATTTCCGAAGTATTCAAAGGCTGTCTCTATTGCCTAAACATACCCCCATCATTATCACCTATTCCTATATCACTTGTAAAGGTTCATAATCCCGAAGTTCCCCAAGCAGTGAGTGACTGTCCTTCCACTCTGAATTCACTTGACAGTCTATTGCATTCATGGTGATACTTCCTTGCATCTTCTCATTTCATTTGTGGCACATTTGGCATTAAAACATACACCAAAACTCTTGTTTTCACTTTACATATATCAACATATACTTGTCAAACACCTTGCTTTTAGCACCATGTCAGAGACAGATTCACCATATGAGCAGGGGTATGAGCAGGATAGTGATTCATCTACCGAGCTTAATATACCGAGGAGATCTCATAAAAGTGGCAGTCACATATCAGAGAGGCGCTAGAGCCTTGTTTGCAGCATCACGACGAGTACTATCTCCACCCGGGGTGGAAGGGGTCTCGTTGACTTCATCAGCAGCGCGAGTACTATCTCCACATGGTGTGGAAGGGGTCTCGCCTTCGACATCAGCACAGGTGCAGGTTCAGGATAGAGGCAAGAGGCCGATGCAGGATGAGGGCCCCTCAGGAGGCCAAGATACTGAGTTTACATTGATTGATGTTGATGCGAGCTCTCCCAGCTCAAAGCTGAGGGAGGTCATCCAGGAGCAGAAAGATGAGATTGGCACATTGACCGAGATATTGCAAAGAGCACAGTGGGTGATAAACTACTTGTAGCAGCGGAACAGACAACTAGAGGATCATCAAATGATCATTGACTTGCAGAAGATCCGTGAAGACCGAGAGTTGACTCGAAAGAGACCTGGTGACATGACACCCATTGAGTGGCAGATTTGGCTTGAGAGAGTCAATAGGCATCTTGAGAAGTTGTTGGTGAAGGCCAATAGGGACAAAGACATGCTCAGACATATGAAGAATCACTATTGGGCCTGTACACACGTCTGCAGAGCCAGAATGTAGATCCTGAAGGCGAGATCGAGGAAAGCACTGAAACGGTGAAAAAGGCCTGATCCGCTTAGAATCTTGGAAGAGGCTTCATTGGCTGAGCATGAGGCATGATGGGGGATCTTCACTCCGAATTTCAACAAATTTGGAGAAGTGTTTGTCATTTTTGAAAATTTTGGTCTCAAAACAGGTTTTTTCGCCCGACGCGTCACGCCACCCAACGCGCACTTATGATTGGGACACCTTCTGGAGGAAAAATTTGTATTTTTGGATTTTTCATGGTAATTTATGCATGCTTAGGAATGGCTGAAGCATTTCATCAAATTCTGGGTGGTCTTAAGGGCCAAAAACACCATGAAAATCACCTTTCTGCCACCTTTTGCACCAGCAGAAAGTACTTTTGGCAGATTGAAGTTTTGGAGGGGCAAATAAGCTCCAAATTGAAAAATTCCACTTGGTTTGGATAGCAGACATCCAGTGCTTTCCAACGAGCTATCATGAGCTTGATTTTTACTTCTAGAAGTGCTCCAAAAGCAGTTCCAAAGTATCGCGGCGCATAGAGCTTTGGAGCGCGGCATAGAGGAATTCAGCCTATTTTTCACCTTCCAGCTCAGGAATTCGGCCAGTTTTGACTAGTTTCACCTCTTGATGTAATTTTTGATCTAGCTTGATGTAATTTGGTAACCATGATGTAATTTTGGCATGTATTTACTTGTTCTAGATGATTCATTCACAAAAAAGTGAAAATCAAGTGAATGGATCAGTTTCCTAGCTTATAGAGGCAAGTTGTTTGGCTGCCTAGATTTTAGCTCCTTGTTTATAATTGGTTCAAACTGCTCCTAGAAGCATGAGCTTGACCCCTA
>CM076570.1:1452394323-1452538174 GCA_034641835.2 Pinus albicaulis | reverse complement strand
AGTTGTTACAGGGCGGATGTATTTATTTTTCCAACAAAATTCTCCAAATAAAGAATTTAGATTTCTACAAATCTGATTACTAACAAACAAGTAGTTAAATATTATTCATTATACTCACTATTCGAGAATGAAGTTTAAAGAAAAAGCCATGAACATTTGAAAAATGTCTATTCTAACTCATGCAAAAGTAGTTCACAAAATCTTCTAGTTTTCTAAAAAAAACCTAGAACATGACTCTTTAAATTATCTAAACATAAAAATAGTTAGAAATGGCCAGACTAAAGTATGAGTTTTTATATTATTTAACCATAAAAATAGTTAAAAATGGCCATGACTAAAGTATGACTTTTATATTATTTAACCATAAAAATAGTTAAAATAGCGAAATTAGTTTAAGTCATAATTTATCATATATGATATTAAATGTTTTACATATACAACTTTTTTTTTTTTAAAAATTATTATAAAAATATGCTGTAATTTAAAAAAATTTACAAAAAATTTTAGAAAATCTAGTAAGATTACGGAAAATTTAGGCAAAGATTTTTGAAAATTTAGGTTACAGTAGTTAAATTTCAGTATTTTGGGTGTTCTAAGTGTTTTTGATAGTGCTAAATCCATTTCCACTATCAAAAATACAATTCAAACACTTCAATTACTTGAGTTTTTGAATTTTTTTATCAAATTCCAACAAAAAAATTACCATCCAAACTATTATGTTGAATTGGTAAACAACTCCTAAATATATAAATATCACATTTAGATTTTTATAGAGTCATAATATACTGCTGGATGAAGTTTACTCAAGAAAACTGCTTTCTAAATTGATGATAACAATAATAAAAACTTGTATTTATTATTTATAAATACCAATTAGTTATTGAATGGGATTGAAGCATGTCATCATCAAGAGAATTCGAATTTAATGAATTACGTGGAAAATTGAATTGGACAACTTTTTTTTTTTTTTTTTGTTGGATTTGTTTCAAGTTAGTAATTATGGTATTAAATGAAATTTTATGAAATTGCAATGTAGTTTTGTGTTTCAAATTGAATTAGATTAAAAGAAAAATTTATAAAGATTTATAATTTATATTGGTAGATATTAATTAAATTAATAATGGTTAATAGACAAATAGAATCTTATAATTTTGATTTGGGAGGAACTATTAAATTAAAATGTTTAGTGGATAAATTAATTGTTTGCTCAAACATATGGATTTGTATAAATTTTGGTGGGTAGTAACTATCAGTAAGTTTACAAATTTATAGTTTTAATGGAAAACATAAATAATGATAAACTCATGGTAAATATATTTATTTACATCTTATTCCTATTCATTTTTTATGGAAATACTTGCTTAAATTATGATAGGAAGTAACAAATGGTAAATATGTTATTTACTTCTTTCAAAACTTAAGGATAAAAAATCACCACACAAATATGTAAAAATAATGGATGAATATTACAACCATATCCATAAATTATGGCATAAATATGTGAGGTAGTTATCTACTTTCAAAATTATGGTCCAATCAAATATTTGAATGTGTTTTTTCAATAATTTTGAAAATTAAATATTTGTTTTTCAAAGTCAAACATTATAAGTTGTATCATTCAATGCTAAAGTAATAATTGTCAACAAATAAATCAATTGCTAAAGCTACATGACCACTTGTAAAAATCATCTCTGGATCACCTATGGGTAATTTCTTCCATTAGAATTAACATTATCTCTCTTAAAATAAAAATAAAATATTCTCTAAATAGAAAAGCAATGTCAACTATAATAAAAAGGCCATAGTTTAACTAGCCTCTTTTTTGCCCAGAAAATTATGGAAATTCTGGTAATATTTCAGCAAAATCTTGCAGGGATTTTTGTAAATCCAAGTTATAGCAATCAAACTTCAAGATTTTGGGTGCCCTAGAGGTTTTTGATGGTGTTAATCCATTTTCATCATAAAAAAATTTCATTCAAACACTATTACTGCAAGATTTCTTAAATTGTTTTGGCCTTCAGGCATCTTTTGGCAGTGCGGGCAATTCCTCCGCCTCATTTGACAACTCCAATAAAAATTAATTAGAAGTTAAAAAAAATGAGTAAGATGTTTAAACCTTATACTTTTCAAAAACATTTTAATACTCAATTTAAATAAACTATTTGAAAATCTATGTTAACTAACTTATATTGATATCAACTTCATATATATATATATATATATATATATATACTAAGAAAATGTCTCAATCCACATGGTATGTAAAATATTTTAATATAAATATATAGCTCCACCAGCTCCTCCACCTTTTGCTCATCTACTCCGGATCTATCTGTGCCGTTACAAATTACAGTACTTGTTTAAGACTCCCGTGTATTTTAGTTACGTGGGAATAACGAAGTTTATCACAACACACGAGCATTCTTGAGAAGCGCAGTCAGAGTTTGAGCCTTGCTTGCCATTGAATCCCGCAATTAGAGTCCGAGCTTTTGAATCTACAGCTCCTCCACCTTTTGCTCATCCTCTCCGGATCCGTCTGCACCCTTACAAATTACAGTACTCGTTTAAGACTCTTGTGTATTTTATCTACGTAGGACTGGCGAAGTTTATCACAGCACGCGAGCATTCTTGAGAAGCATAGTTAGAGTCTAGGCCTTTGCTCACCATTGAATCTCTAGAGTAGGCGAATTTTCAGTGGGATTGCTCCTTGCTTTTGTAGTTGGAAGGTCATCTGAAACGGTTATATCAGGTGCACACATTATTTATCTTTTTATTTCTAATACATATCTAATGCTCATATATTTGTTCATAAGTATGAATAATTTGCCACATTTATCAAATATTGTCAAAGGCAGACCTAGCTCTACAAAGCCTTTATGAGTATATAGAGTCTTTAGATAAACTTAGAGAAGAAAGAGAAGTTACAAACATAGTTAGAAGCCATGCTCGAAAATAAATTTACATCTCTTGAAGACAAAATCCAAAAAAAAAGAAAAGAAAATAAAACTATTGGAGAATAAAATAGAGACAATGGAGATTAGATTACAGGTAATAGAGAAACAAAGCCAAGATAAGAACCAACATCCCAACAAGGAGATGATGATACTTTAAAAAGTCTTAAAATGAAGGACATGATTAAAGAACTAGAAGAAAAATTTAATAACAATCTCACTCTAAATAGTGTGGCAAGTAAATTAGATATCAAATCCATTAAATAATTAATGAAAAAATTGATAGAATTAGACCATGAGCATAACAAAAGGGCCTTGAACCTTATAATCTTCGGTTTGAAAGAGGAGGTAGACGAGGTTACTTTAGCCATAGCCTAGACAGAATTACATAATAGATTACAAATTGAAACAACGTGTCCCACAAAAGCAACAAGGTTGTGGAAATTAACTAAGAATAAAGGAAGGCTGATCCGCATAAAGGCGAGCTCTACTGACCATAAGTATGACTTACTTAGTAAAACCTCAAGTCTAAAAGGAATGAAAATATTTATAAATGAAGATCTCATTCCAGAAGATCAAGCAGGATTAAGAAAGGAGATTAAAAAGGTAAAAGAAGCTAGAAAGGAAGGAAAATGGGCAATAATCAGAAATATAAAAGTCGTTATCTGAGATAGAAACCAAAAAGATAGTAATAAATAACAGGTCAACATGCTTCAGATTCTTTCTTGAAACTGTCGAGGCTTTCCATGGAACAAAGGCCCCAAGCTAAGTTGGATCTCGAATGAAGTTGATAATATATTGCTAGTTGAAACTTGGGAGCAAGAAGAATCTACGGTCCCTAACATAGATGGCTTTGTACTATGGTCAATCTGGAACAAGTGATCCTACCATAGAGGCATTGGGGGTATAGCTTGTTACATTAGGAAGAACATCTCCCCCCATGCTAGGCTTTATAAAAAAGACCCTTACAACCAATATATTTGGATAGAGATTACTGACATTAATGATAAAAAAACCTACATAGAAAAATGTTATTTTGCCCCTATCAATTCTAACATCTATAAGAAAAACAATTTAGATAAAATTGGTCCTTACAATGGTTTAGAGAATGATATTTCTAGCATAAGAAATGAAGGTAATATCCTCCTAATGGGTGACTTAATGCTCGAACTTCAAGCAACCAAGATATTCTTCTAAGAAATTATTCCAACCCTAATCCTCTTTGGTTGGACGAAGACCTTACTCTAGCTAGCCGGTACAAAAGAAGATCTGAAAATCTAGGGGAAAATTTGTTTGGGTCTGAGCTAGTCAAGCTCTGCAGTGCTCAAGATCTCATAATTTTCAATGATCTAAAGAAGTGGCCCAATTCTAGTGAGATGAATTATATCCATGGGCTTGGTAGCAACGTGGTAGACTATGTTATTCCTGATATCCCTTTATACAACAAAATAATAAATTTTGACATCTTAAATGACCACGAGCCTAACTCTGATCATAGACCTTTAATTGTAACTCTCAATTTTTTCATGCATAGAGATCCAGTAGAAGATAATACTTATAGCCAAAATAACTTAATCTTTGATAGAAATAAAAATGATCTTTTTCTAAATGAATTAAAAATTAATTTTCTTCCTTTATCTAGTGTAGACAACATAGAAGACCTTCATCATAATTTTACTACAACCCTCTCATATTCTATTAACAAGTTCTCAATTTAAGTTTCAAGTAATAAAAGAAATAACAAAACCAACCCTTGGTATGATAAAGACTGTAAAAGTGCGAGGAGAGAAATTAAGGAAACTATTGATGAGTCTCTTAAAATTAGAAAGATAAAAATATACAAAGCCCTAACTAAAAGGAAAAAAATGCGGTATATTCATAAAAGACAAGAAAAACTCTTACACCTCTCTAAGGTAGCTCCTAATAAATTTTGGAGGCAGATTCTAACTAGAAAAGCTAAAGATAATAATAGAATTGCTTTACACGACTGGAATTCCTATCTTAAAAAGCTTTATGAATCTCCAAATGTCATAGATAATTTTGAAACCCTGCTCACAATGGAAGAAGTTTCTCATTAGAAGACATATATTTTGGGGTTAAGCGCCTGGCAAATGGAAAAGCTAAGGACATTGAAGGTTACCAGGCAGAAATATTAAAAAATAGAGGTCCTGTCCTCATCCCTCGCATCCACGAGCTTTTCAATCAAGCAGTCAAGTAAGGGTTCCCTAAACCATGGACTTAGAGCCTCATTATTCTTATTTTTAAAAGTGGGGACACAAATAACCCCTCTAATTATCGGAAAATTATGATTAGCCCTTTCTTATCCAAGTTATATGGTATTATTTTGGAAAAGAATATGAGCATATGGCTTGAAAGTGAAGGCAAGCAGGCTAAAGGCCAAGCGGGTTTTAGAAGGAAACACTCAACAACAAACCACCTCATTACACTTAGGATCATTGTGGAGGAATGTCGTAACGATAAAGCCAATCTCTTTTGTTGCTTTGTGGACTTTAGGAAGGCTTTCGTTACAGTACCTAGAAATAACTTATGGAATAGATTAGAAGAGCTAAAGGTTCCTTTAGATTTGAGAGCTGCCGTTATAAGGTTATATCAGAATGTAATTTCCAAGTTTAATACCAATGAGGGGTGGTCGAAATACATTAAGTGTAATATTGGAGTTAAACAAGGTCGCCCCCTCTCCCCTACCCTATTTGGAATTTACATCGATAAGCTAGAAGGTTGTTTAGAGGAAGCAGGTTGTGCTGGTACGATCTTAGCTGGAATAGTCATCACCCTTCTTCTCTATGCTGACGATATTGTTCTTCTAGCAAGGTGCCCATCTGATCTTGATAAGCAACTAAGACTTCTTAAGTATTTCTGCTCTACCATGGGTATAACTGTTAACACTGACAAAACAAAAGTTATGATTATCAAATCCAAGGACACTTACGTTACTTTTGTGTATGACAATAGCAACTTGGAGGAAGTGTCTTCTTACAAGTACCTAGGAATTGATATTCATCACAAGCTCAATTGGAACTATAGCATTGAGAAAAGGATTAATGGGGGGTGGAAAGCTTATTTTGGTCTTGAAAATAATTGTAAACAACAAACCTTGTGATGTGGAATAAAAAGAAGCCCCTCTTTAAAACTTTAGTCACTCTTGTTATCTTATACAGATGTGAGGTTTGGGGTTGCAACATCTCTAGAGAATCTTGGAGAAAGATTGAGAAAATCTAGAAACGTTTTATAACGTATAACCATAAAATTAAAAGCAATACACCCTATCCTATTCTCCTTATAGAAGTGGGTCTTTCCCCTATCAAGAGCCTAGCTATGACTAGGCTCCTGTTGTACAAGCACAAAATCAATAACATGGGAGACCATAGACTTCCTAAGCTAGCTTTAAATTCCAACAAAACCAACTAAGGTTCAAATGAGGTTGGTATAAAGATACCAAGGCCTGGTTAAACCATTGGGAGATCGACGGAATGTTGCATTGCAAAATATTAATAACATTAAAAATATTGTCACTTCTAAGTTTAAAGAGAAAATGTGGTGTGAGAAAGATTTAGAGGCTAAAATAAAATTAAGATATTATAAGGAGGTCATCAACCCTACTCTAGAAGATCAAAAGTATCTCTCTGTTTTAACTAGCTTAAAGAAAAAAATTAATATAGCCAAGATAAGAACGAACACTCATGAGCTCCATAGTTAAATAGGTCGTTGGGTAGTTCCTAAAACACCATGGGTGGAAAGGATCTGTCATCTCTGTGAGAATATGAACATTGAGGATGAAAATCACTTCCTCTTAGAGTGCCCTGCGTACACCCACATTAGATCTCAGTTTCATAATCTTTGTTGCAATACTGACCATCCTAGCCTTTTAACATGTTTAAATTATAATGAGATCGGGACACTTCTCTCAAAGCTCTTTGAGCATAAGATTACAATTTTAAAACAAGCTAAATAATTTATTTCTTTAGGTCGAATAGACCAAAGTTTGGTCTCAGTGGACTTTAACCACCACCATCATCATCATCATATTGTTTTAAAAAATTATGTATGTATGTATTATATAAACTATTAAAAAAATATATTATTAAAATGTTTGAAATTATTTTAATATTTTACAATATGATGTTTCTAAGTATATATTTTTTAATTGAAATCCAAAAATAACTTTTAGAATTGCAGATTTAAATTAAATACTCTATGAATATATATATATATTTATCAATCCTTTTTAAAATCTATTTTATAATACTTTTAGTTTTTAAAATACTATTAAAATGAAACAGATTTATGAATTTTTTTAATACATTAAATTAGTTTATACATCAGAAATTCATATTATTCAATGTGGGTGCTCCCACATTCTCTCTCACATATAACAACAATCTGTCAGCCTCTCTGGCGTGCTTCCTTCCACCTTTGGTGGATGGCTCTACATGAGTGGTTTCTACCACTCTCTGTTCCTCTGCTTGTGGTTGCTCCACATCTTGATATTATTCTTTTGGAGCCAAGAGCTCCTTAACTACATGCAACTTAAGCTCCATCTCAAGGGACACTTGCATGGATTTATCTTCATCTAATTTCACATCTCTTCTGACCACTATCATCTTGTGTGCTATAAAGTACATCCGATAGTTTTGAGGTGTATCGATGTACCCCACAAATATCCCCAACTCTATTGTTGGCTCTAACTTCTTCCTAGCATTTGGTCACATGGAAATAAAAAGATGAACCTAAAATTTTAAAATACGACACATCTGGTCTCTTACCTGAAAAAGATTCCTCTGGTCTACACATACCAAATATCTGATGAGGACTTCTATTTTGCAAAAATATTGTTGTATTGCATGCTTTCACCCACAAATGCAATGGTAGGCCCTGATCATGCAACATATCTCGTGATGCTCCCACAATAGTTATGTTCTTTCTTTCTGCAACCCCATTTTGTTGTGGGTTATTAGGTGCTATCAATTCTCTTCAAATTCCTTCTAAGACACAAAAGTTCTTGAATTCATTCTAGAGATATATTCTCCACCATCACCACTCTTCAGAGCCTTCACCTTCTTCCTTGTATCTCTCTCGACAAGTGCTTTGAACTCACAAAACTTGGAGAACGTATGATATTTTTTTTGCATGAAGAAAATCCAACACTTTCTTGAAAAATCATCAACAAAAATACATAATACCTATGTTTTTTTGTGGAAGATGTTGAGAATGGTCAACACACGTTTGAGTGAACTCTCTCAAGGATTGCCTTGACTCGAATTTCCTTATCGTGAAAGGTGGCTTTGGTATACTTCCCCAATGTACACCCTTGCATGTAAATCTTTGCACAAGTGCACCCTTTGGAATGATCTTCAAAGCATTGTGGTGTAGATGGCCCAATCTCTTATGCCATAACTCACCGATGTCATGGCTCTCTACCTTCTCTGCTTCAATTCTCAAGGAAACAATGTCTTCTACATCCAATTTGTAGAGGTTCTTTACTCAAACCGCACTCTTTTTCACTTGTCCCATGGCTTTCATTAGGGGAATTTTGAGGTCTAAAATGGGCCTCCTAAGAAAAATGTACAACCAAAATAAGATTTATAAGAACCAATAAGATTCAAGATGATGATGTCAACCACGGGGGATGATTCACAATATTTTAATTAAAAGGGTAAAAATATTAAAAATAATAAAATAATAAAACTATTTTTTCAACTCGTATTTTCAACTTATCTCCCAAATTTTTTACTCAAATTTCGAGCGGGAGTACTCGTTGGATGCAAAATTTAATTCTTCATCTAAGGAGTACCCATGTTGCCTACTTTCGATAGACCCTACTATGTGAAAAATGAGAAATACATGAAAAAACATGATTTCAATCACGTTTTTCATGTATTTCTCATTTTTCGTGTAGCAGGGTCCATTGAAAGTATGCAACATGGGTACTCATTGGATGAAGAATTAAATTTTTCATCCAACGAGTAATCTCACTCAAAATTTGAGTGAAAAATTAGGTAGATAAGTTGAAAATATGAGTTGAAAAAGTAGTTTTATCATTTTTCCCTCTAAAATTTGATGATGTCATCAAATCTTATTTTATTATGTCCACTATTATTTTATAATTTCCCTAGGAGGCCCATTTTAGACCTCAAAATTCCTCTAATGGTGACAAAGGAACGCATTTCCTTCACTGAAGATCACATCATATCCACGATCTTCCAACATGGCAACAGAAACCAAATTCTTCTTTAAACCAAGAACACACATTGCATCTTTTAATGTGAGTGGATTACCTGGAAAGGTAACTGTACCTACATCGATAACGTTATACCTCCTGTCATCTCCCATCTCGATGTCCATATGGATATCCTTCTCATCCAAGTTATTGAAGAATTCTTTGTTCCCAGTCATATGGAACGAAGCTCCACTATCCAAGTACCACACAGAACCCATCATCGATGATACCATGCATGCGATGAGAGTGAAATCCAACTTGAACTATGAAGCAACTGCTTCACATGCTACTCCTCCTGAGCCCTTCTTGTTGGTATTATTTTGTGGAAAATTTGTTGCATAATGTCCATGATCATGACAGTGAAAATATTTCACCTTTAACAAGTCTCACTTCTTGCCTTCCTTACCAGCCTCTGATTTGGAATGGGACACCTTCCCTTTCCATTTCTTTGCCTTTCCAGCCAAGGAAAAATTCTCCTCATCATCAGTATTTTGATGAGGATCCATCTCTCGTATTTTTTTGAATCTCTTCTTGTACCCAGTCGGACCATAATGGCTCATAGTCTAGTGGCTTCTCCCTCCCATTCACTGAGTTCTGGAAATTATGCCAGCTCGTAGGAAGGCCTAGAAGAGCTAACCTCACCAAATCGTCTTGTGCAACTATTATCCCAACACTTCCAAGCTCATCTCAACATTTAGTTAACTTCATCGAGTATTTTTGGATTGTGTCGCCCATCTCCATCTTGAATTTTTTGAGTTTGTGTTTCAGCGCCAGCTTCCCATGGTTGCTGCTATTCTGAAACAGATCTGTCAAGGCCTTCCACATATCATATGTCTTTTCCTTCCCATGGAGACTCGAGACAATATGATATCAAACTCCCTCTAACAAGATCATTCTTGCCTTTTCTCCATTCTTCTTCCATGCATCAAGTTGTTGAGCATATGCTGCTGCGGGCTGAGAAATATTATTGTCTATGAATGCCTTCAGTACATTGTCCTCGCGCACTACCTACATCATGTCCTTCCATGCTATCTAATTCAAATTTCCCTCAAGGGCATATTCGAGTCTCAAGCAATTGAAAGACATCTTGATCTATTGTTGGGTCCTGAAGAATAAATCTGCAAATTCAATTTACCTGTTCAAAACAAACTCTGGTTCTTCTCTTCTATTGTGATTCCAGACGCTCTTATACCATGTATAAATTATCCAAAGGGATTCAATCTAATCTTGTAATGTACCAAAACAAAATATTTAATCCTTCTACAATTTGCAGAAACCAAATACGATCGCACAATCACATAAAAAGATAGAGAAAGAAATTATCAATCGCACAACACAAGAATTATCTGGGGAAAGAAACTGCTCAAAACCTTGTTATCTATATATTTCATAAAGTCAAAACCATCAAACAATACAATGTTATTTCCCTCCCTGAGAAACCTCTGGACTCTGTTGTCCGTCTCACTCTCATCTAGGCAGAATCAGTCAAATACTTAACCAATTCTCAGCCTTTTTCTGACCAACCTTGCTCACGCATTCTTGGAGGAATTATGTCCCTATTAATAAGGAAATTCTCAATTAATGATTGCAAAATACCTTCAAGGCTTCCCGATGACATCATGCATGAACTGTACAATTTTCTAATCATACAACTGATAGTTATCTTCCCTTTAACCTCAATCTCAACTTGGCCTTCCTTATAACTGACATGCAACAACCATTTATAGCAAATTGTCAGTTAACTGATTGATCACTACTTATGAATTAAATCAGATTTAATTCATTGGACCTATCACTGGCTCATCTCTTAGTTAGAATTAGTTAAATTGATTTTAACTCAATTAATTGAGTTAACTAATTACAACTCACAAATAACTATAACTAGACCCCCCTAAAATCATGGGAGAACCCTACATGCCTCCTCCTCTGTGACCCTCAACTCGAATTTCCTAAGTTATAAGCTAACTGAGTCTTCATGACTCAGTTAACTAATACAAGTTGTCATGAGATGAAATTACAATTTCTCTTCCAATTTAATTAAGAGAAAATTAAATCGAGTGCCATTTCAACAACTACTCACCTCCTTCCTTTGGATCTCATGTTCTAACTTGGATCCCTCCTCAACATTTTATTTACAAGTTTCTTAACAAATTTGAGAAAAAATAAATACCTCCGGGATGAACTTCTTGACCTCCGGGAGGTCCCTATTTTTTCAGCTGATGATCCCAGGGTGGATGGAGTTTGTGACCCACCTTGGGTCTCCAAATGATTTTCGTCCTCCCCTTCAGCTCATGTGGCATGGGCGAATAGTATTTTGCAGATGGCTGTATATGTTTCTATCATGTTTTTTATGGTTCATATATATGCCCCAATTCATATGCTGCTACGGTAAATGCCGTGGGACGTCTGGCTTATCGTTGAAGTGGTTTTTGTTTGTCGCGAATGTTGTGGGTTCACATCTACGAACTTGGTTGATCCTCCATTTCTTTTCCATTTGGCAATTGGGGGTTCCATTTAGACATTATCATTGACTCTATGCTTGATTATGAGTCTCATGTGATGGGTATGTTTTTCCAGATCACATTATTTTTGGTTTTAGGAGCAATGTTGCATATTTTGGAAGTGATTACTCACTTCACTTTCTTATGATGTATTATGCACTGTTTTTATTTATCATAATATAAAACATCGTTTTTTTCTTTCTGAAAAAAAAAAAAGTAATAGGCCGTGATCCACAGTTCCTCAATTCCTTATTAAAGATATGAGACAATAGCTCAATTTTGCACATTAGGAAAAACAACAACACTACTTTTAATTTTTTCTCTTACCAATAATTCAGAATCAACAACACTACTTTTATTTTTTTCTCTTACCCATAATTCAGATTTTGTAATACTTGTACATCACGTCCAAATTTGTTGTAGTTTTAGTTTTATATAGACTCTTAGATTATAGATGAAAATTACAACTTGTTGTATAAGCTAAATTTTTTTTTTTGTAAACAATAACTTGATTTTACATTTTATTTCAGCTAATGTATAAGCTAAACTTTTTTGAAAAACAATAACATGATTGTATTTATTTTTATTGAATATGAATAACAAAAAATAACTTCTTACAGTGAAAAAAACTTGATTTTAATTTTCATTTTAGTTGATATATAAGGTTTTTTTTTTAAAACAACAAGGTTTTTTTTTTTTAAACAACATGATTGTACTTTTTTATCCAAATTGAATAACAAAAATAACTTTTTTACAATGATTTTTTTTTAAAGAGATCCTTACACTAGTTAAAAAAAAACTTTCAATTCTGATAATTATATTAAAAAAACCCAATTAAACATTTTAATTAACTCATTAACATCCAAATAAAATTTCTAACCATACCATACAAGTTTGATATTATTACTAAAATTATTAAATTATTCTTCCCAAAATGTCTTTAGAGATTTAGTTTGTTTAAATATTAAAAATATGTCTCTTTAATAAGACTTGATATAACACTTAGGTTTATTGGGACTTTATATTTAAAATTTGAGTTGGACAACATAATTTTCTAATTTTTTAAAGATTTGTTTGCAGTTGGTAATTATAGTATTAAATGAAACTTTATGGTATGGAATTGCAATGCAATTCGTGTTTATAAAAATTTATAATCTATATTTGTGAATGTTAGTTAAATTGATAATGGTTAATAAGGAAATGGAATCTTATAATTTTAATTTGAGAGAAATTATTAAATTGAAATGTTGAGTGGATAAATTAATTGTTTACTCAAACATATGAATTTGCATAAATTTTGGTGAGTAGTAACTAGTGAATTTACAAATTGACAGTTTTATTGCAAAACATAAATAATGATAAACTCATAGTAAAAATATTTATTTACATCTGATTTTTATTCATTTTTTATGGAAATACTTGCTTAAATTATGGTGAGAAGTAACACATGATAAATATGTTATTTACTTCTTTCAAAACATAAGGATAAAAAATCACCACACAAATATGTAAAAATAATGCATGAATATTACAACAATATCCATAAATTATGGCATAAAATATGTGAGGTAGTTATCCACTTTCAAAATTATGGTCCAATCAAATATTTGAATGTTTGTTTTCAATAATATTGAAAATTAAATATTTATTTTTCAAAGTTAAACATTACAAGTTGTATTATTCAATGCTAAAGTGATAGTCATTAACAAATAAATGAATTGCTAAAGCTATGACCAATTGTAAAAATCTTTCATGGATCATTAAACTAAACTATTTGAAGACTTATATTAATTAATTTATATTGATATCAACTTCATATATAGATATATATAAATATATAAAAAAATGTAAAAAACATAATATATCGTTGTATATTTAATAAAATATTGAATATGGATTATAAATAAATATTTCAATACAAATTAATATTGAACTTAAAATAATATTAATAACAAAACAAATCATTTTAATATGCACTAAGAAAATGTCTCAATCTACTTGTTATGTAAAATATTTTAATATAAATATATTATATATTGTTTTAAAAAAATTATGTATATTTTTGGAATTTTGAAACGTGTTCATAACTTATATATCATATAATTATTACCAAAAAAAATTCTAAATTATGTATATATCATTAAAATTGAACAAAATAAATAAATTTTATTGAACAAAATAAAATTTTATTATTAAAATGATTGAAATTATTTTAATATTTTACATTAAGATGTTTTTAGGTATATGTTTATTTTTTATTGAAATCCAAACAACAACTTTTAGAATTACAGATTTAAGTTATATGCCCCAATATATATATATATATATATCAATTTTTTTAAAATCTAATTTATAATACTTTTTAGTTTTTAAAATACTATTATTAAAATGAAGCTTATTTATGAATTTAAAAAAAAATTAAATTAATTTATACATCAAAAATTCATATTAATCAAATTTAAAAGTACAATTTCACCGACCAACATATGCATGATCACGGATTCACGGCAACAAATTTGGAACATTTAGAATTGTACACACACATTTAGAATGGTGGCGGCAAAATATCTTTGGAATGTTAGTCTTCAAGCTATACACACGCATCTGCAAAAACTCACCATCTCAAAATTTCAACACTCATTCCCTATTTCTCACCCACAGAAAAGGTAATGGAATCGCATGCCTGCTTCAATTGGCTTCCCTTCAATTTCGCTCCTTCGCACTTTGTATCTGTATGTAACATAAATCATTAACTTCACAAGGAAATGTAAGGTGTTAAATTTTTTGTTTATACAAGTTACTCTTGGGTAACTAACCATTCACCATTACATATTCCTTACTCATCATTACATAGAATGTTTACCAGTTCCTAGTGTAATTTTTAGAATAATAATAGTAAGCTCCTTAACCATTAACAACCTCCATTATAGTACATTAACACAATTACTGTATGATGTAACCTTCCATTCATTTCATTACTCATATAGTCATCACATACTTGCCATTATGAACATCATAACAATAAATGAATCAACATCATCAACTTGACACAATAATCAATCACATCATTGAACACCAATATACCTTGGAAACCCCGTAGGGTAAAAACCAGCAAACGTTTAATTTTATTATTAAACGCTCGTGAGGGTGTTCAACCCATCACTCAATGGCTTATAAGGGAGACCATCCCTTAACCATCGTTTATATAATATTACAAGGAAATATGCAAATATCTAGCTCAAGGCCATTACAATAAATATGATACAATTTACCCTCTGGACTTCATATCTTCAGATCTTTACATCTTGGTGGCATGGAGGTACCTACAATGGACCATCGTACATTGGACCTTCCTGCAACTCGCACTCATCTGCATGCACCTTAATCATTTACCTTCCACGAGGACAAGCATAATTTTTCTTTGTACCTGACAAGCATAATATTCCTTTGTACATGTCATCATCATTCCCTGCTATGATGCCTTCAACATAAAATGATGTCAAAATTCATAAAGTATTAGTCATTCATTTCACATATCTGTACTATAGTAGTTTCTCCATCTACTCATGTATATTCATGACAAGCAAGTAAAGCACCTTGACATTCTCCTTTTTAACAACACATACCTCATATCTGCTGGTTATAAGTCATCACAATAACTAATGTTTCCTTCGCAAAAGCACACATTCCTGCAAGACAGTGGCTACATCTCCCAAGCTTTTCTTTAAAATAAACTGATACATTAGTTAAGACATTTATGCATGTGATTTACATAAAATTTAATCAAAATAGCTAACCCTTAAGCTATTACTTTTAGTGCATGGAATGCAAGCTAACATAACAAATGTTGCTCCCATGCATGCAAATGCATATCGATTCCAAAGAGTCTCCCTAAAGGAGTGCTTACACAACGAAGCACATAACCTCCTTCACGAGTCTTCCCAAAGAAAATCTCAATGCTAGTGAGCATGTAAACATATGTTTTCTTTTTGTAAAAATATGCAATTAAGAAAATAAATACATGTCTTTTTCCAAAGATTATACTAAGCAATCATATTCAATGCACTGTAATACTACAAGCTATCTTTCTTCATACAAATATGTATATTATTTTTCAATAAAAGTTAATACACATGTTGCATGTATATGCAAGATCTTCCTCCAAAAGGAATTTAACATCATAATCATGATAATATAAAATAATCACTTAATTTATTCATCTTCATCTAAGGAATAACACTGATTAGTTCCTTTAACCATGAATTTATTAAATAACTTAACTTTACCAACACCATGGTAATTTATTCATGGATTTATCAAATAACTAATATTTGCAAACACCATGGTAATCTACCCATGGTTTTATGAAACAATTAATCCCCTTCAACACCATGGAAAAACTACCCATGGTTTAATGAAATAATTAATCTCTATCAACACCATGGAAAAACTACCCATGGTTTTATGAAACTATCCATGGATTTATTAATTAATCTTTACCATTACCATGGTAAACTATCCATGGATTATTAAATAATTACTATTTACAACATGGTTAATGTATAGAATATTAATGTGAGAAACTTCTCTTTTCTTCTTCACTACACATGAAAATATTTCAAGAGTCACTCTCTTTAATCTATTTAAAAAAAATACTTTGGACTTGTCTTTTCTTCTTCACTACACATGAAAATATTTCAAGAGTCACTCTCTTTAATCTATTCAAGAAAAATACTTTGGACTTGTTATCACTTCATAATTTAAATGAGTACAAAATCTCTTTTAAAATAAGAGCATTCATCTTCTATTTTCTTGCTTATGCAATTTTATTAAAGAGTTACCCTCTTTAATCTAATCAAGAAAATTCCTTTTCAAATGAAGGACATGCATCATTTATTTTCTTGTTATACAATATTATGTAAATATTGATATTAAAGAGTTACCGTTCTTTGAAATTATTCAAAGAAAAATCTCTTTTTAACACATAGAGCGTGCATATATACATACGTTTTTCTAAAATGTTAACATAATGCCAATCATAAGTTCTGCATATACATAAAATTTCAAGAGTTATTTCGGTGAAAACTCCTTATCTTATCCTTAAACTCATTAAATATTTTCAAGTATTAAACTACTTAACTCTTCCCAAAATATCGTAATATTCTTATAGTTTTTTTTTTCACATACAAGTGCTTTTCTTGGAAAGATAACACACAACTTTTCATATTTCGTCCGCATAAATAAACTCTGAAATTATTTTTAATAAGGAAATTTACTCATCTCTTTTAAGCAAATCTTCCATTTGAACCACGCACCCTGGGTTCTCTTTCAGGTTTTTCTTTCACATGTGGAACCATCATCTTCATGTCAGCGCTTCCATGATGCTATTGTTTTCATGATTGTTATTATTGCAGCAGACTCCACGGTGGCCTCATAATTAATAACTGCAACATACACGCTCAGTTCCTGTGGCCACTAAAGGGCCACCAAAGACCCGAAACTTATTGACACGCCTATTGAACCCGCAAACATCGTTATAGAGAGATGAGATTCATAGAAAATGGCAGCAGTGAAGCCATCAAATAATTCCTGGCCTTCCTCGCAGTGCCAAGAGCGATACCAAGGCCATCAACACAAAATAAACCAGTATTTCTTGACTTGAATGCCACCACGTAGCAGAGTTCAAGCACTGTTCTTCCCTCATCGTGCTGACAAGAAGGTTATTCGATTGATATAAACCGCAAGTCATCCATCAAGACGCCACACAAATCATCGTGCTGACAAGAAGGTTATTCAGTTGATATAAACAGCAGGTATCCATCAAGACGCCACACAAATCAGTTTTCAAAACGATTTAAGAATTCGTTCAACCATTTCTTGATACAACTGTCTTGGTAAAACATGGTAAAAACTGTAATTTACAATAGTTTATGTGGGCGTTACGCTGTATTGAACAGGAATGGAATTTGACCTGCACATTAGATGAACTACGGAAAAATAAATAAATCCAATACGGTAAAATACAGCCAAATTTTTTTCTAGATCCGTTGACATTCTTGGTTAAAATGCCAGTACTAAAGCGGTAGAAACCGTCAAATTTAACTGGAGTTTCAGATTTGGAATTCATACCGTGTGGCGTCCCATGAAGTTTGGTGGCCACGATTTCATTTCAACAGTAAGTAACTACGAAGGTGCTCTGCAGTGAGTGCAGGTCAAATCATAACAAAGAACTGCGACGACCATAACGCTAGCGTTCCTTTTGTTTCTTTAAATACGAATCTGATGGAATTTTGAGAATTCCAAGTGGAGAGAATAAGTTCTCCTCCTAAACACAGAGAAGTAAAAAAAATTGACAGGTGACAGAGTTTTCAATACTTTAAAACAAATTTCTATTCCTTTCAAAACTAATACACATTCTTCCTCAACAGTGAGGGATTCACCAAATATGTATGACTGCTACAGACGCAGTGCACCGAGAACAATCTCTGTCTCTTCCTCTTTAACAATACTCTGTCTTCTACATTCAACACACTGCTGTGTATTTTTCACTCCGCGCTGCTATGCGAAAAATGCAAATTACAATTACTATTTCCATTACAATCAACTTCTTGGGCAATCATTTTTATGTAAGCGCGCATATAAGTTAAAGCTTAAATCAAATAGGCAAATGTCTGATGGAAAAAACCTTTGTGAAACTATAATGTGAAATGCCGGACGTACGAGTGGGGACCACTACGCAGTCGGCAATCGACAATCGGCCAACGGATTGTCAACACAGTATGTGATTCGCCCAAACCTCCGATTGCGATTGGAACATGACCTCCGATCTTCCGCTTGCGATTGATCGGCAATCGGCAATCGGTGATCGGGAAAAAACTTGGCAACACAAGTTTGTGTCCCATTCAATCTTTCGATTGCGATTGATCGACCCAATAAATTCTTGCCACGTGATCCTGTGGACCCACGGGCCTCCGCTGCTGTGGGGTGATTCATATATATATGTTTTGTTTGCATTAAACGTTCCGCTTGCGGAACTTCTTCCATATCAACAAGACACTGCTCCAAAATAAATTTCCGATTCCGATTGCCATATAAGTGGTGGGGGCCACTTGTCCGCCAATTCAAAATAAAAAGACTTCTGCCTGTTTCTGTTCATTCTGGTTGTTGAGGCCTTTAAGACCGAAACGAATGTTCTTTAATTCAGTCGGCTCCTCTGTAGAAAAGATCTACAAAATCTTCGTCCTTCCTCTGTGAAGAACGACTCCACCCATTACCAAATTAATTTCATCTGCTGTTGTGGCTGCGGCCCATCAAGAATTAAATTCATCCTTACGGATTCACCAACATTCTTCGATACTGAGTGCTGCGCACTCAAACTCTGTTTCTGCTGCGACTGCCTTTGTACTTTGTTCTTCTTGTCACTGCCCAAGGCTGGCAGGTGACTTTAATATTTTCAACACTCCCCCTTAAAGTCAGCTGCTGGGTTATTCAACATACCCAGGCGTTCTCTTAAAAACTCAAATGTCTTTTGTCCCAATGGTTTAGTTAAAATATCTGCATATTGCTCCTCTGTTTTACAATGTTGTAAAACAACTTCACCATTGTTCACCAATTCTCTAATATAATGATACTTTGTGTCTATGTGCTTTGTTCTTTTATGAAACACAGAATTCTTTGACAATGCAATAGCTGAGCTATTGTCACAATAAATCACAGTGCTCTTTACTTGTTCTTGACATAGACTTCTCAACATTCTTCTCATCCAAATTTCTTGACACGCTGCTGCTGTAGCTGCCACATATTCTGCCTCTGCTGTAGATAATGCTACAATAGGTTGTTTCTTAGAAGCCCATGAAATGGCTCCTGAACCCATATGAAAAATATAACCGGAAGTGCTCTTCCGATCATCTACACTTCCAGCCCAATCACTGTCAGTGTATCCAACTAATTCTGAATTTTCTGAAGTAGTATATAAAAGACCAAATCCTTTTGTTCCTTTCACATACCTCAGAATTCTCTTTGCTGCTTGCCAATGTGCTTCTTTTGGCTTCTCCATAAATCTGGAAATTAAGCTAACAGCATGCATAATATCCGGCCTAGTTGCAGTCAAATACATGAGGCTGCCAACTATGCTTTTGTATAAACTTGGATCGAAATCCTTGCTGCTGTCATTCCTACTTAACTTCAATCCCATTATTGTGGGAGTAATTGCAGCTTTGCACTCCTGCATATTGAATCTTTCTAAAACTTGATTCACATATTTTGCTTGAGAAATAAAAATCCCTTTCTCACTTTGCTCCACTTCTATTCCCAAGAAGTATCTTAACAAACCCATGTCAGTCATTTCAAATTCATCTTTCATGACTGTTTTAAAATTTTCAACAAGGTAATCATCATTACCTGTAAAAATTAAATCATCAACATATAAGACAATAATCAATAACTTACCATCCTTTTCTTTGATGTAGAGGGTGGGTTCTCCCTCACACTTTTCAAATCCATTCTCCAATAGATAAGAATCTATTCTGTTGTACCATGCTCTTGGTGCTTGTTTCAGCCCATAAAGAGCTTTCTTCAATCTACAGACCTTATGCTCTTGGCCTTTCTTCTCATATCCGAGAGGTTGTTCTACATATACCTCTTCCATTAAAATTCCATTTAAAAATGCGGATTTTACATCCATTTGATATACTTTCCATTTGTTTTGTGCTGCTATGGACAACACTGCTCTTATGGTCTCCATTCTTGCAATTGGTGCAAAAGTTTCTTCATAATCAATCCCATGCTTTTGCTTATACCCTTTGACAACAAGTCTAGCCTTGTGTCTTTCTATCTTTCCTTCAGCATTGCTTTTGGTCTTATAGACCCATTTAACACCAATGGCTTCTTTGCCTTCTGGGAGATCAACCAAATCCCATGTTTTGTTCTTCTCTATGGAATTTATTTCATCATCCATAGCTTCTATCCATTTTCTATCTTTAATGGCATCTTCGAAATGAATAGGATCATCAACTTGACAATACAAAGCAAATAAGGAATTCATACCTTCGTTTGCTTCTCCTTGCTCATAGATTTCTCTGAGGCTTCTGAACCTTGTTCCTCTTTCATTTGGTGTAGCCGTGCTTGATGAAGCACTCGATTCTGCTCCTTGTGGTGTATTCGGTGAACCACTGCCGCTTCTTCTCAAGGGTGTTCTTACTGCTGCTTGAGGCGTCCCTTGCTGGCCTTGCGCTGCTGGAGGTTGTGCATTGGATGGGTTATTAATCTCAACCACATCTTCTTCATCTTCATCATGAGATAAACAGTTTTTGACATTTACTGTTTTCTCAATGCTTCCATCCCACGCTTCCTCTTCAATGAATTGTACATCTCTGCTTATTACGAACTTCTTTGTGGATGGGTTATATAATCTGTATCCTTTGGAATCTTCACAATATCCAAGGAAAATGCACTTCTCCCCCTTACTATCCAACTTCTTTCTCAATTTGTCTGGAATGTGTGCATATGCTACACATCCAAAAACTCTCATGTGGGTGACTCCCTGTTTTCTGCCACTCCACGCTTCTTCTGGAACTTTGTTCATCACCGCTTTTGTAGGGCATCTATTCAAAATATATACAGCACAGTTTGCTGCTTCTGCCCAATACTCATTCGCCAAGTGTTTTTCCTTTAGCATACTTCTCACCATCTCCATTATGGTTCGATTCTTCCTTTCAGCAACTCCATTCTGTTGCGGCGTATACCTGGTGGTAAACTGCTTGTGTATGCCGTTCTCTCTGCAAAAATGCAGGAATTCCTTTGATATATATTCACCTCCTCTGTCAGTTCTGAGGAATTTAATGTGCATTCCGCTCTGGTTTTCTACAAGAGCTTTAAATTGATGAAATTTCTGAAAGACTTCGCTTTTATATTTCAGAAAATAGACCCACACTTTTCGAGTAAAGTCATCTATGAAGGTCAGCATGTAATTTCTGCCTGAAACAGATGCTGTTTGTATCGGCCCACATAAATCTGAGTGGATTATCTCCAAAGGTGCTTTCGCCCTTATGCTTTTCCCTGAAGGAAAACTTTCTCTGTGTTGCTTTCCCAAGATGCAGCCTTCACATAGGCTGTCAGGCTTTTCAATCAATGGTAAACCTCTTACCATTCCTTTTCTGTGTAGCAAATTTAATCCTCCGAAATTTAGATGTCCAAATCTCAAATGCCATAACCAATTTTCATCCTTCTCTTCCTTATGGAAGGCTTCTTGAGTTACAGCAGCTACATTCTTTCCTTTTCCTTTCAAGTCTATGTTGAGCTTGAGCGGAAACATCCTATTGTTGGTCATTTGTATTTCAGCAATAATTTTCTTGCTTGGAGGAATATCTTTTATGGTGCACACATCATCTTTGAATACAACATTGTAACCTTTGTTTATGAGCTGCCCAACGCTCAAAAGATTACACTTCAGACCTGGAACATAATATACATCAGGGACATATTTCTGCTCCCCATTCCTTGCACGAATACTTACTCTGCCTTTCCCTTTGACAGAGATTTTAGCATCAGTTCCTGTGGTCACTTCAGATTTGACTTCTTCATCAAGATTGGCAAACATTGCTCTATTTCCAGTCATGTGATTACTACATCCAGAATCTAAGAACCAAACATCATCATTTTTATCTTGTGCTACATTGCAAGCTAACAGCACATTACTTGGGTTCTTTTCCTCTTTTGCTACATTAGCATTCTGCCTATTCTTCATGTCATTTTGCTTCTTTCTACATTCATTTACATAATGCCCATATTTCTTGCAATAATGACACTGGACATTGGATTTGTCATACCTTTGTCCTTGAGCATGTTGGTGTTGGTGTCCACCTTGCTGGCTGTTACATTGGCCATGGCTCTGGCCTTGACTGTTGCTCCTTCCATGTGAATGTGAAGAGCTGTCTCTTCCACCTCTATTCTGGCTTCTGCCTCTTCCTCTTCCTTTTCTTTGACCTCTTCCTCTTCCTGAAGGCATTTGGGTCTTGAAGGCGTGTTCAAGAGATGAGTGTTCATCTCTGCTCAATCTCTGTTCATGAGTTATTAGTGAGGCATGAAGTTCATCCACTGTGAACTGTGAGAGATCTTTGGTCTCTTCTATGGTGGTTACAATAACATCAAACTTTGAGGGTAAGCTTCTCAAAAGTTTCTCCACAATCCTTCTATCTTCAAGAGTTTTTCCATGGGATCTTATCTGATTTAAAATTCCAACCACATGTGTAAAAAATGTGTCTACATTATCTGACTCTTTCATGCAAAGAGTTTCAAAATCTCTTCTCAGCAACTGAAGTTTTGCTATCTTAACTTTCTCCATACCTTGATAGACTACTTTCAGCGTTTTCCATGCCTCCTTGGATTTCTTAGCTGCTGCTATCCTTGGAAACACACTCTCATTTATAGCTTGATACAAACAGAAGAGAGCTTTAGCATCTTTCTTCCTATTATTCTTCAACACATCCTTCTCTGCTTGAGTTAAGGCATTAAAAGCCTGCTCATCAGCTGGTTCTGTGAAACCATCTTCTACTAGTTCCCACAAGTCTTGTGAGACAAACAGGGCTCTCATGGTAATGGCCCAATAGTCATAGTTCTTTCCATTAAACTGTGGAAGCTGAACACTTCCAAGATTCATACCAGTGTTTGGTCCAGCCATTGCTTCTTAAACTGAACTCAGACTCTAAACAAACTGTCTTTCCTTTACTGAAAGAACAAACTCTTTTAAACAATAAACAACTGCTCTTTTATCTTTGAGAAATACCTGACCTTGACTGCTGTTGAGCTTTTCACGCTGCTGGAGAGAAACGCTGCAACAGGTCTTCTTCTTCAGCTTCTTTGAAATCTTCAAAGAGCCTAGAACAGCTCTGATACCATGATGGAATTTTGAGAATTCCAAGTGGAGAGAATAAGTTCTCCTCCTAAACACAGAGAAGTAAAAAAAATTGACAGGTGACAGAGTTTTCAATACTTTAAAACAAATTTCTATTCCTTTCAAAACTAATACACATTCTTCCTCAACAGTGAGGGATTCACCAAATATGTATGACTGGTACAGACGCAGTGCACCGAGAACAATCTCTGTCTCTTCCTCTTTAACAATACTCTGTCTTCTACATTCAACACACTGCTGTGTATTTTTCACTCCGCGCTGCTATGCGAAAAATGAAAATTACAATTACTATTTCCATTACAATCAACTTCGCGGGCCTTTTCTTTTATATGACGCGCATATTACAAAGAAAACTTAAATCAAAATAAAACCAAATGTACAATGGAAAAAACCTTTGTGAAACTATAAAATGTGAAATGCCGGACGTACGAGTGGGGACCACTACGCAGTCGGCAATCGACAATCGGCCAACGGATTGTCAACACAGTATGTGATTCGCCCAAACCTCCGATTGCGATTGGAACATGACCTCCGATCTTCCGCTTGCGATTGATCGGCAATCGGCAATCGGTGATCGGGAAAAAACTTGGCAACACAAGTTTGTGTCCCATTCAATCTTTCGATTGCGATTGATCGACCCAATAAATTCTTGCCACGTGATCCTGTGGACCCACGGGCCTCCGCTGCTGTGGGGTGATTCATATATATATGTTTTGTTTGCATTAAACGTTCCGCTTGCGGAACTTCTTCCATATCAACAAGACACTGCTCCAAAATAAATTTCCGATTCCGATTGCCATATAAGTGGTGGGGGCCACTTGTCCGCCAATTCAAAATAAAAAGACTTCTGCCTGTTTCTGTTCATTCTGGTTGTTGAGGCCTTTAAGACCGAAACGAATGTTCTTTAATTCAGTCGGCTCCTCTGTAGAAAAGATCTACAAAATCTTCGTCCTTCCTCTGTGAAGAACGACTCCACCCATTACCAAATTAATTTCATCTGCTGTTGTGGCTGCGGCCCATCAAGAATTAAATTCATCCTTACGGATTCACCAACATTCTTCGATATTGAGTGCTGCGCACTCAAACTCTGTTTCTGCTGCGACTGCCTTTGTACTTTGTTCTTCTTGTCACTGCCCAAGGCTGGCAGGTGACTTTAATATTTTCAACATGAGCCTCCACATCGGACCATCCCAGTGCAGGGCCGATTTTATCTGCTTCTGTTGGTCATCGAAACAGATTGAAAGGTGGATTTGAGTGCCAACAGAGTAGTGCAACTGGATTTCGGGGCTTCTTTTGATGTGGGAAGCTGATATCAGATTGTCTGCAATCATTTATAACTAAACATGTCAAGCGGAGCTCTGCGCGCTGTATGAGGCCCGCTTTGCAAATTCAAGCTATCAGGACTGCAGACTTCAGGTATGGTCACTTGGGTTTTTGATATTTTGTTGAATGTTGCATTCTTTGATTGAAAGTGAGCAGAGAACAAATATAGTGTGTATCCCTGTGAAACATATATAGTCATTCTGTGGTCATTGAAACATGTTTGATTTCAGGTGGTTTGAGACTGTCTGGGTTTTAGTCTTCTGGCATTACCAGCTGGCAGGAGTGGTTTTCTTTGTAAACTTTGTGTGGTGTGATGGTGTTTTAGTCAATCTGAGAAGTGGGGTGGGCATGTGGAATGGTTAGGCATTGCAAGCAGTGCCTTATATAAATCGGGTCTCTAAATATGTTGATCTAAATGGGAATAGAACGAGGTTTCTTTCTGTTGCGCCTATACGTTGCAGTGGCAAATATGTCCAAGAAACCTCTGATTTGATAGATACTCAAGGGAACTTGTGGCTCCGGGTTGAGTACTTGAAGTCCTTTTAACAGGGCGTCTTATTAACCACTTCTATAGTTTGTGTCTTTCTTGCCCTTGCTTATTTCTCTCGCCATTCTGCATTGCTGAATCCGACAACTAATATCGTGGGAGAACTTTTGCTGAGATTTTCTTCGAGCTCTTCTCAGGCCATGGCTCAGCTAACAGAGTGGACACAAAAACCTCGCAAAGAACCCCTAAGATCCACACATCTTACTTCAATGGTTAATGTGCGGGTATTTGATGCTAAGCCCATTTCGTTTGAATTTCCTTCTGGATGCTCTATTGTTAAAGGTGGAGCCGAGGGCGCCGGGATTGCAAGAAAGAGGAAACATGGATATCTGGACTATCAGAGAGAACAGGTGAATCAGATACCAAACAAACCATCAAGGTGCGTCCCTACTCATGTCGGTGCGGTCGGTGCCAAAGAATTGGACCCTGAATTTCAAGAGACCAAAGAATTGGACCCTGACTTTCAAGAGACCAAACACGCAGACTCTAGTTTGGCCAAAACAAATTTAGCTGAGAATATACCGTGCAAGCGAAAAAGAAGAAATGAGCCAAAGGACTGGAAAGAACTTAAAAGTCTCGCCGACAAAGAGGCCCAGGAAAGAAGGTTAGGGCTGTCAAAATTCCATGCTTTAGTCCAGAGACTGTTACAGAAACAAGAAACTATGGAACCAGAGGATGATCCAAAAACCAAAAAGGTATTCCAGGAGGCATCAGATAGGTTGAAACCTCTTTGGCACAATCTTTGCAAGAATCATGTAGGATCTGTTCCTGGAGTAGAAGTAGGAGATGTGTTCCAGTCTCGAAGGCTACTGAGCAATATAGGTTTGCACAGACCTCTTCTGGCAGGTATATATTATCTGAAGCCTGAAGAAACAGGCCACGTGGTGCCACTGGCTACCAACATTGTCCTTTCTGGAGGTTATGAAGACAACATTGACAATGGAGATGTGATAATATACTCAGGCCAAGGTGGAAATGCTCATGACAAGAACAAGAAGCAGATTTCTGATCAGGAGCTCACTCGAGGGAATCAAGCCCTGAGGTATAGCTGTATGATGAAACAGCCTGTTAGATTAATCCGATCATGTGAGGAATTGCATTGTGGGTATAGGTATGATGGACTCTACAATGTAGAGAAATCCTGGTCAGAAAATGGACGAGCAGGATTTCTGGTATATAAATTCAAACTAAGGCGGAAGCAAGATCAGCCTCCTCTAGTTTCTCACATAGTCAGGTTTAGGGGCAGTTCACATGGTAAGAAAGCAAGTGTAATCAAGGAAGACATTGGGGAAGGACAGCACAAATTTCATATACCTGTGGTGAATTCTGTAGATAATGTCCACGTTCTGGATGATTTCAAATACCTCCTTACTGTGCAACATCCGAATTGGCTGCCTAAACCAGAATTACATGAAGGATGCCGCTGTATTGGAGGATGTATTGATGCTGGGAACTGTCTTTGTGCTAGAAGAAATGGAGGAGAATTTCCCTACAGAGCCAATGGGACACTTGTTAAAGCTAAGGCAGTAGTGTATGAATGTGGGCCTAAATGTCGATGCCCACCAACTTGCACTAATAGGGTTGCTCAACACGGGTTGAAACATCAGATTGAGATCTTCAGAACTTCCTATAAGGATTGGGGAGTTCGGGCATTGGAATTGATAGAGGCGGGTGCATTTATTGCTGAGTACACCGGTGATTTGGTTGTAGATCCCTCCCTGAACAACCCAACGAATAAATTCATCTTCCCAATTTCTCCTCTTCCCATGGAAGGAAACTGGGGTGACCTGCGAGGTGTGGTGGACGATGATGCAGTTTCGGCCTCTCCTTTCCATTTTGTTGAGGATATGGGTTTCAAAGTGGATGCATCTAGTAGTGGGAATGCATGTAGATTTGTACGCAGGAATTCTAGAGCGAACATATTTGCTCAGTATGTTCTACATGATCACCATGACAAAAGAATTCCTCATGTGATGTTCTTTGCTCTTGAAAATATCGCACCTCGTGTTGAGCTGTCTATTAACTCATCTGCAGAGAAAAGCATCCGTAGCGGGTTTTTCTCAAATGATAGAAACATGGGCAAAGCAAGGATGAACGGTAAGTTTAGGAAGTAAAACTGAATAGAGAAACAATGTATATTACCCGTTTTCTAATCTGCCATCTGAGCACTCCGAGTAGCATTGTTCAACACCCGTTTTAGGTACTGCCTTTTCTTTAAGGCCTTCTTTTACAGAAGAAATTTTCATGCATAGATTCTTCAACCCTCAATAGTGAATCTTCAGATATTAATATACCAGATTTCTCATTTCAAGATGCATTGGTAGGATATTTGTAGGCATGCATCCTGAGTATACAATGTATGCGTTTTACTATATTTTGTTGAACGCAGTTTTACAAGAGCCCAACTGTGAAACACTTGTGTGGGGCAAGTTTGTTATCCGAGATTCCGAGGTCAAGTGTAGATGTGTATGGTAGTTCACTAAAGCATTTTTAGTGAAATAATTGAATTTTGTATCTTCTTCAACTTCCTACATGGCCAATGAAATGTCTCTGTTTATGAATGACATATGGCCAAATAAATTTAGGCTAGGAATGCTAATGGCACCAAAAGTCAAGTTCCATTAACAGTCTAGAAGAATATTTATCTATATAATTTACTGCACTGGTCTTTTAGTGTAGTACAATGAAGGGAATATTTTGCTCAATGCTCTCTGAATAAAGATAGTCTTTTAGTATAGGAATCAATGAAGGGAATATTTTGCTCAATGCTCCCTGAATAAAGATATTAATCTCTTGAAATCTGCTGGTGTTGCCCATGATGAAGGTTAAGTGTAGATATATATAATAGTTTACTAAAGCATTTTTAGCCAAATAATTTAATTTTATATCTTCTTCAACTTCATATATGGCCAAGTAAATAGCTCTGTTTATGAATGAGATCCGAAGAAAACAAGGCGGCTGGAGATGCCAATGGCACCAAATGTCAAGTTCCACCAACAGTATAGAAGAATACTATATGTAATTGTCTGTATTTCCCATGGATTTAGTAATCCATAAAGGAAATGTTTTGCTCAATGTTTACCTGGAATATAGATATTAATTTCTTGAAATATTTTTGATTAAATTGGATCTAGGATGTCAAGAAAGCCTTGCCTCTCCAAATATTTGTCTGTTTGGATTTTTCTTCTTCTTCGTTCATGGCAGTACAATTCTGGTTGCATCCCGCTCATTTTCCCATACACAACCAGCAACCTAAGGCATATCCAATACAAAGCAACTAAAGTGGTACACGTCAGAGATAGCATAGTTGCAATTTCTTTGTGGCATAGCAAAGTTGCATCATTTAAACTGTAGTTTCCATTGTAGAAATGGATTCACTGTTTTCTGATTAGATTCAAGGAAAAATTGACTAAAATAATCTACTTTAAAAAGGAAAACAATCCTAGGTTCAACATATGATTTCCCAATTTCTATGTGGATTTACGGGAAAATTATCATCAAACCAAACCAATAAGCAGAAGAAAATAAATAAATAAATAAATAATTGTTAAATTATAATGTTTTGGAGTTTTGGGTTGGAATTTAGACAAATAATTTTTGATAAAACTAATCTTTTGTTATTTAAATTATGTTTTTGATTATTTAAGTGCCTTGGAAACCCCTAGACAATTGTGGAGAATTTACATCTTGATCACATTCTTACAAAATTCTAAACAAATTTAACCAAACAATATATCCCAAAAAAATTCAAAATTTCAAAAAGGTTCATAGGCATGGTAGAAAATTACCATTATGATATATGATCTGACTCTGTTAATTGATGGGAATAGGCATGGTAAAAAATGGAGTTGTCTATCCAACCAATAGCAACAAAATAATCTGGACGATAGTTTTTTTGCCGGAATCAAGTAGAAAATATTTCAAAAATTCAGGTAGTTGAAGTGTTTGAATTACATTTTTTATGATGGAAATATATTCAGCACCATCAAAAACTTGTAAGGCACCCAAAATACTGAAATTTAATAACTATAACCCAGATTTTCAAAAATCTTTCCTAGAATTTTTTATAGTCTTATCAGAGTTTCAGTTTCAGAGTTATTGTATGGATTTTTTTAAAGCTAGTGTAAAAATTACCAGTATGATATAGTATGATATATGATGTGACTGTTAATTGATGGGAGTGTTACGTGAAGCAGTTATTGGCTCTCAACTATGGAAAAATCCGAGAGCCTTAAATGCCTACCTTGTACTTCTCAAAAGATTGGTGGGGATGTACTCGATAGCTGCTGAAGTCTTATCATCAACGAACAGAGCAACCTGGGAGACTGCAACTGCAAACTCGAGTTGATGGTGGTGTTAACGATTTAGTTTAGAATTAGTTGTAGTTTCAGTTTCTGCTTAACTGATTCAGTTTCTAGATAACCGTCCAATTTTCTTGTATAAATAATTCACTTTAATGAATCTATTGGTGTGTGTTCTCATTGATTTTGTTGTTTTGCTTCTCTCTCATTTTGTTGTTTCGCTTCTCTCTCTTCCGTAAATTTGTCATGGTATCAGAGCATTGAGGTTCTTCTTGGGCAAGAGGAACAAATTGCTATGTTTGATCGAAACTGGTGGAAGTTTTGCTGCGCGTGAAGAGGATCCAGTTTTGCTACTGCATATGCGTGAGAGAGAAGTTTTGCTGCTGCATATACTGCTGGACCAGTTTGAGATGAGTTGTCATTGTTGCATTTGATGATTTCATTGCTGCATTCCCTACCCTTTGCTGGAGAAGTGTTTACAGCCATGTGCTTCTTTTTGGTCAAATTTGTAAGCTTTGAGAAATGAGTTCCTTCTTGCCAGAGTTGACCGCTAGGAAAGATTTGCTGTTGTGAACATTATTTGCTGGTTTTTGTTTACATTTAAAAGAGTATGTTGGGTTGAGGCTCTTTTTTTATTTGTTTCTAGTAAAGGGGAAAAGATTCTTGGTTTATTAAAGGTGATTGTTTTAAACATGGCTTCGGCAAGTCAGCTTGCCATCCCGACGCCATTATTTAGTGGAAAAAATTATGATTTTTGGAGTCTTAAAATGCAAGCATGTTTACAAGGCTTAGGGTGTTGGGAATCAGTAGAGTTGGGGTTCACAGAACCTGACGCAAATACAATTGCTGGTATGACTGTTGCCCAAAGAAAACAATTTGATGAACTTAAATAGAAAGAAGGTAGAGCAAAGTCGTGCATTTTAAATTCATTAGATGACTCTGTTTTCCCTAAAATCACTGCTGCTAAAACTGCTAAATCAATTTGGGATATACTTAAGGTTGCTTATCAAGGAAATGATAAAGTAAAAATGGTAAGATTACAGACTCTTAGAACACAATTTGAAATGCTTAAAATGATTGACTCAGAAACCATTGATCAGTTTATGACTAAAGTTATGGGTGTTGTTAATCAGCTTCGGATGAATGGTGAAGAACTTGATGACCAAAGAATTGTTGAAAAAGTTCTTAGATGTTTGCCTAAAAAATTTGATATGATCGTTACTGTTTTTGAATCGAGAGAATTGACAAAATTATCTGTGGAAGAATTAACTGGTTCTTTGTTGGCACATGAAGCAAGAATTAATTTAGATGTCAGTAATTTAGAGCATGCTTTTAAATCTAAAGCATCTATGGATAGAGGTAGAGGCAAAGGTTTTCGTGGCAAGAAAAGTAAAGGTAGAGGACAATCTCAGTCTGATGATAGATCACAGGTAACTGAAACACATTCAGAGCAGTCTCAAAATGATCATGGTCATAGGTGGATAGATAAATCTAAAATTCAGTGTCACTACTGCAAAAAATATGGCCATTATAAGTCTGAATGTCGAAAACTACAATATTTTTGAATAAAAATAAAGCCAATGTCACAAACACTGAATGTGAAACATCAGATGCTTTATTTTTGGCATGCCAAGTAACTGTGCAAGTACCTAATAAAGATGTTTGGTTGGTTGACAGTGGATGTAGTAATCATATGACTGGTCATAGTGATTTGTTTTCACATCTTGATACATCTTTCAGTTCATCTATTGGTTTGGGTGATGATCGTCAAGTTAAAGCTTCAGGAATAGGTGTTGTACCTGTCTTAACCAAACAAAATGTTGTGAAGAATATCTATGATGTTTATTATGTACCCAATTTCAAGCATAATTTGTTGAGTGTTGGTCAGTTAGATGCACATGGTTATGATGTTAGTTTTCACAACACTACTTGCACGATTGTGGATAAACATAAGTCTCTTGTTGCAAAGATTCCAATGACAAAGAACATGTTGTATCAGTTACAGTTGAAAAGTGAGAAGTTGTATGCACATAATGTTTCAACGCCAACTAACTCTGAATTGTGGCATTTGCGATATGGTCATTTACCTATCAAAAGTTTGAGTTTGTTGCAAAGTCAGTCTATGGTGAAAGGGTTGCCTTCTTTGTCTGATCATATCTCTTCCTGTACAAGTTGTATTATGGGTAAACATAAATGAGATAGTTTTGCTTCAGCCTCTAATAGAGCCAAAGAACAACTAGAGTTAGTACATACAGATTTATGCGGACCAATGCAAGAAAAATCAGTTGCTGGCAGTCTCTATTTTCTTACTTTCATTGACGATTTTAGCAGGAAAATTTGGGTGTATTTCATCAAATATAAATCGGAAACATTTTCGAAGTTTAAGTAGTTCAAAGCCGAGGCTGAAAAACTAAGTGGTAAGTTTATTAAAGTTCTGAGGTCTGATAAAGGAGGTGAGTATGAATCTAACGAATTCATTGATTTTTGCAAACAACATGGTATTAAAAAACAAACGACAACCAACTATACTCCACAACAAAATGGAGTCGCAGAAAGAAAGAATCAAACAATTATGAATATGGCTCGAAGTTTGCTTAAAACACGAAATTTGTCTAAAGATTTATGGGCTGAAGCAGTTGCATGTTCGGTATATATCTTGAATAGATCGCCAACTTCCAGTGTTCAAAATTTTGTACTTGAAGAAGCATGGAGTGGACAAATGGTAACAGTTTCACACTTTCGCGTATTTGGTTGTATTGCTTTCGCTCATGTTCCAGAAAAATTGAGAAAAAAGCTTGATGATAGGAGCGAAAAGTATATTTTTATAGGATATAGTGATCAATCTAAGGCATACAGATTGTTTAATCCCATAACTAAGAAATTTGTCGTAAGTCGAGATGTGAAATTTCTGGAAGATAAGTCTTGGAATGAAATGGAGAACAATACTTGTCCTGATCCTTTTATTCTGTTAGATGAACATCAGACACCTGCAACAAGCACTCCAAGATTACAGGTTCAAGACAAAACCAGTAGTAGTTCATCAAGCAGTAGCAGTTCATCATCTTTTGAGTCTGATTCTGATAATCCTAAGATGAGAAACTTAAGTGGTATTTATGCACAAGATGATGTTGATGATATTGTAAATTTTGCATTTCTTTCATTTCAACCTACTTGTTTTGAAGAGGCTATAAAGGACAAAGTATGGGTATATGCTATGAATAATGAAATCGATGCTATTGAAAGAAATCAAACTTGGGATTTGGTTGATCTATCTCATGATAAAAACTCTATAGGTGTCAAATGGGTTTTTAAAACAAAGTTAAATGAGAGAGGTGAAGTTGATAAGCACAAAGCAAGATTAGTTGCCAAAGGTTTTTCACAGCAACCTGGCATAGATTATGGTGAAACATTTGCACCTGTAGCAAGAATTGATACAGTTCGATTTGTATTAGCTATTGCAGCACAAAACAAGTGGCCTATTTACCAAATGGACGTAAAGTCTGCTTTTTTGAATGGTGTTTTGAATGAAGAAGTGTATATTGAACAACCACCTGGTTTCAAAATCAAAAATCACGAACATAAAGTGTACAGGTTGAAGAAAGCATTGTATGGCTTGAAGTAAGCTCCAAGAGCTTGGTACAGCCGAATAGACCATTACTTGTTGAATAATGGTTTCAGAAGGAGTGACCACGAGCCCACTTTGTATATCAAGAATGATCATCAAGGTAATATTATGATATTGTGTCTTTATGTTGATGACATAATCTATACAGGTAACATGCAGTTAGATGAATTTAAAGCTGCAATGAAAAATGAATTTGAAATGACAGATCTTGGATTAATGAGATACTTCTTAGGTATCGAAGTGAAACAAACACAAGATGGTATGTTTATGAGTCAACAGAAGTATGCTACTGACATTTTGAAAAAGTTTAAGATGGATAGATGTAAACCGGTTGATAATCCTATCGAAGTTGGTACAAAGTTGAGTAAAGATGATGTGGGTACTATTGTTAATGCGACTTTGTATAAGCAACTTGCTGGTAGTATTATGTATCTTACTGCTACTAGGTCTGATATAGCATTTGCAGCTAGTTATATCTCCAGGTTTATGGAATCTCCTAAAGACTGTCATTGGAAAGCTGGAAAAAGGGTGTTAAGATACATTGCAGGTACATCTACTTATGGTTTATCGTATGCAGCCTCTGCAGACAGTAAGCTTGTTGGTTATACAGATAGTGATTATGCAGGATGTATTGATGATTGGAAAAGCACTTCTGGCTATGCTTTTCTATTTGGCAGAAACTTGATCTCGTGGTCATCCAAAAAGCAACCCATAGTTGCACTATCTTCAACAGAGGCTGAGTACGTTGTAGCAAATTCAGCATCATGTCAAGCAGTGTGGCTAAAAAGACTTCTCTCTGACTTCGGATATACAGAGAATGAACCGATTTCAATCCTTTGTGACAACACTTCCACTATTTCCTTATCGAAGAACAATGTATTTCATCAAAAAAGAAAACATATCGACACTCGTTTTCACTTCATTCGTGAACTCGTCAAGAATGGTGACATTGTTCTCAAATTTTGTGATTCCAAGGAGCAGTTAGCAGATATTTTCACCAAACCACTAAAAAAAGTTAATTTTGAGTTTCAATGTCAAAAGTTAGGAATAAAACATTGTAACCCTCAAAATTAAGGGGGAGTGTTAACGATTTAGTATAGAATTAGTTGTAGTTTCAGTTTCTGCTTAACTGATTTAGTTTCTAGATAACCGTCCAATTTTCTTGTATAAATAATTCACTTTAATGAATCTATTGGTGTGTGTTCTCATTGATTTTGCTGTTTTGCTTCTCTCTCATTTTGTTGTTTCGCTTCTCTCTCTTCCGTAAATTTGTCAGGTGGACATTTTTACAGTTTAATAGTAAATCTGTCAGCGACGTAGGAATCGAAAAGGTGGGCTTAAAGGAGGCCAGCGTTGTCCTTTACAAAAGGTAATTGCGATGTAGTTGATGATATTGTAAAAGGAAGTTGTAGTTTTTTTTTTGAAATCTGGTTTAAAAAAAATCAAAAAATCAGGTAGTGAGAGTGTTTGAATTGCATTTTTGATATTATAAATAAATTCAGCACTATCAAAAACTAAAAAATCAGGTAGTGAGAGTGTTTGAATTCCATTTTTTATACTAGAAATAGATTCTGCACTATCAAAAACCCGTTTAACAACTGTAAACAAGATTCTGATAAATCTTTGCCAAATTTTTTCAAAATCTTTACGGAATTCTAAACTATTCTGTTACTTTTTTTTGGACTACAACTTGCCAAAGTCTCGTCGCCAACTGACAGAGCGAGCAACCTATGAAATGTCGTTTATAAATCACAAAAATTAGAAACAAGTCACACAACCCTGATGTAGTTGATGATAATGCAAAAGTCTCATCGCCAACTGACAGAGCGAGCAGCCTAGGAAATGTCATTTAAAAATCACAAAAATTAGAAACAAGTCACGCAACCCTGAGTTGCTGTACTTTTTGGTGGACATTCTAATTACAGGAAACACCTTTTTTAAAATCACGATCATAGTATTGTGAAAATTCAGGGCCATGTCTATGCAGTCAATGATATAAATGGTGAATTGGAAAGCAATTTAAATCAAAAGTATGTATAACTTAAAAGTTTTAGGTTTGGGAGCTGATTATCTATATAGAGAGGGGGTTAAATTTGTGTGAAATTTAGGTTTGGGAGATGTTTATCTATATATAGAGGGGTTAAATTTGTGTGAAATTTGATAGGGAATTGTTTAATTATAGTTATGAATTTTGTTTAATATAAGTGGTTAGATAGTTTATTGAGGTGTTGAATTTATTCATATATTAAAAAAAAAACATTTTAAACAACAACACAAAATTACAATATGACCAAAATTACTCTCAAACACACCATAGATTTATATTTAATTCTGGATCTATTACATTCACATTTGATTCTTCTAGACACTTGATAAATTTGGACTTAAAATGAATCTATGTTGGTTCATAATAATATTATTTATATTTATATAAATTTCAGATCTTTATGGATAGAAATATTTTTAGTTTAAATTTTATTAAAACCTTGATAATATATATAGTTATATGTGTCACATTTTTTAATTTATTTTTTAATATAAAATGCATAAATCTGATTTTAATTTTTTTATTATAACTAGCAATTGCACCACATGTTGCAAAGGAAACATCTTAAACCTGTAGCATAAGAAAGAGTGGCATTGATGAAAGAAATGTGATATGTTATATGATTTAATTGAATCTTTAAATTATAAATATGAATTATTTTATTTAAAAAGAAATTTTAGGTTTGGATAAAGAAATTGGTTTTTTATAGCCTTAGGTCAATATAGATAAGATACAAAGTATATTCACTTACTATATTTTAGAAGTTAAACATGTGAATTTAGCACAGCTAAACCTTGAGATCACAATGATATCACCTAACCACGTAAGTTAGATTCGATTGACAAAATTATGGAGAGCTTGATTTGCATTGAAAGGCATGAGAGAGGTCAACTTAAGCATGTCAACTTGGCAACATTGAAACTTGCATAGGGTGGAAAGTGTTGTGGCTCCTAAAGACAACCCCAAGTTGAGATTAAGGGTCAGTGCCTAGGACATCTTAAAGTCTCTTGAAGATAAATCTTTATCACTCAAGAGTTTTAAAAATATAAGAGAATTTGGAATTGGTTCAATAATCATACTCAGAAACCAAACATGTTACATACATTAACAATATATTGTTCGAGTGACGTAACATTCATTCATGGTGGCCTATGCACAAGTACTGAAGCTTTCTTAGTTGTCATAGTACAGGTGAGGGGAGAAATAAAGAAGGAAGTCTGGTGCAGAGGGCTAGTTAATAAAATCTTGTGCATTTAACTTCAGCAGAATAATGTATAGATAAAGAGAATGAGATTAGAAACCATGGAGCGCAATTTAAGGCTTTCAATCTTACATTTACAGGTACCATCTACCATAACATGACATAGATAAGATTGACATACAATATTTAGTTCCAACAACTACAATTACACAATTTCCAAGAGGAAAGAAACACATATGAAAATGATACACAGAGACAAGAACACGTTCCATGCATCCATGTTTGGAATCATCAAAAACTTCTTCATTAGTATTTTAGAAAAGCATACATGTCTTTTTTGACTCAAAAACTTGCCAAATTTGTAGAAATATAGTGATCTCTTGAATAGAAAATTGAACCCCTCTAATGAGTTCCCTCTTCCATCTTATATGGAGAGTTTTAACAAACAACAATGACAAAAATATCTTTTAGAGCAACATTTGGCTAAACTGATTAGCTGTGCCAGTGTGTCGGTGGCCTAACTGCTCTAATCATTACATAACAACTTGATACCTTCTTGAAAATAAAATATATCCAAAATGCCAAAATGGCAGAGATATGATATGATTCTCAGATCATGAGAGATCCTAAATGCCAACTCGTTTGATCCTTAGAGGTGGTCCCATGCTCTGTTATCCACTTTTTCCATGAATTTTACAAATTAAGGAGTATCGCCAACTCTGGAGGAGAATATCGTTTCCCATAGCAGTGGCAGCATCTGACTACAAATATTGGTGAGCGATTTTAGAACTGGCCAATTGTTATGGGGTTTAACCAAAAAGTGTCAGTTGGCTTCAAGATCAATCTTTCTTAGTTGATTAATCCTCTCTGTGAACTCAACCCCCAGTTCAAGCTAATTTCCACACAAGCTATCTATATCTGGCAAGGAATCTTTGTGACAACTAGAAACGAGATTTGAATCAAGTAAGGAATCACTATCGGATTCCACCAGGGCATTAAACATCTCCCATGCACCGTTGATGAGCTTTTTAACTGACCATATTCATGCTTTCGATCCTTTGAGGATAACTAATTTATGCATTGCATCAATTTTTGGGAAGTCAGATTTTCTTCCCTTGGCACTGTCTTGCCACTCCAACATCTCATTTAGGTCCCTCTTAGCTTCATCAAACCTTTACAAAATCATATCCACTAACTCATCAGTCAAAGTATTCCCTAACCTGTATTATTCTCGGATCAAATTCAACTTCTCACAGAACAATTGTTGTTGTCTCTGTATTTGTTCATTCAAATCATGGGCCTCCTGCTTAAAGTCCTTCATCTGAAGGGTTCACCCTTGCAATTGCTTTATCTTATGTTGGGACTCTTGGAGTTGTTTATCCTTGGCCTTAGTTTCCTCCACATGCTGAACTTGGGAAGCATCGAATTGTGTTCACAGACTTACTAGTGCAGTCTCCCTTTGATCTAGTTGGATTTTCCATTGTGCCTCCAGTTGCTCCTCCTTCTCAATGAGTTCTTTTTCCAAGGAGGTAATCCTTTCATCCTTTTCCTTCAGCAATTTTTGAACTTCGATGGCTTTGTCCATGGTGGTCGATGTATACGCATTGGTAAAATGAGTTAATTTCCCAAGTTCCTCAGCAGGGGCTGTCGAAGTGCCTTTCCAAAGGACTTCCAGCAGGGCAACTTGTGTAATTTTCCCGAGAATTAGGGCCTAGGACTTGTCTAAATTCCTCTTTGTCCTTCCTTTTTTCACCACGACCTTATGCACAGGGTTGTAAAAAACATCCAGTGGGGGAATCTCTTCAATGTCGAAGAAAACCTATGAAGTAGGATTTACTGGGATAATCTCTAGAATTGGTGTAGGATCGAAGACAATCCATTTCCAACCCATGGTTGGGAAATCAAGGGAATAGAAAAGGGAGTCCATGACATATTTTGACATGTAGAACGAAGGGATTTTGTGCTCAGAGACACTATAGGAGGAACGAAAAGCTAGAATGTGTTTGGCTAGATTATTCTTTAATATGGTGGCCCAGTCGAAGATATACCCCTCAGAGGCCACGTCAATAAGAGGTACCCAATCTCTAGGAAATTTGGATATGTTAGGGTATGCATATATCCTACAGAGCATGGAAGCTACTTGACTGAAAGGAGAAACTAGTGAGTCTATTGAGTACTTACCCTCTTGTTCCTTCTTGCGTTTATTTGGGTCACTCCTCTATTCCTTAATTAACTTCGATGGGTCTTCATGCTTCTTACAAAAGTTTGGTATGTATTCTTTGTCGTAGACATATTGAGGGTTTAGTAATTGATACATTTCCTGAAAATAATTTGTTGTGAATGATCCAATTATCATGCCATTTTGAGTGTGGAACTTCCTCCTCGTGATATCCAGTGTTTCAATCACCATCTGACCATGTCTGTATAGGGCGAGATCCTAGGTCTTGCTCCAATTCTATGCAAAAATGAATTGGGCGTGTCCTGTGGGATTGCCTCTGAGGTGTGGGTTTGATCATCAAAAACTATCGTCGTGACGGTCACCTCGTGACCTTCATCTTCAAAATACCTATAGATTGCCTCCCACGAGGAATGCCCTGCATCCCTAGTGCATATTGTATTTGAAAACAGTCCCGCCCCGGGCAACTTTTCATTGGCATGGTTTCTATAAATGGTTTGGTGGGTTGTTGCACAAACGTTTTCGACTTCCCCTTGGCCTTCTTCATATCTTCTTAATGAAGGTGGAGGAGGATTTCTGGGTGAGTGGGATGATATAACATTGTGAGAGCACAAACATTTTTCAAGTGAGAAATTGATCGGAGGAAACTGTAAACATATGGAAGAGCTTAACACAGTATGGTTTTAAATTGTATGTTAGGTCCCCATATTACTAGTGTAGTCCCTTATTATTGTTAGTGTATCCCCTTTATTATTATTGTTGTACCCCTGTAACCCCCATATTGTTATTATTGTTCCCTTACATTATTATTGTTAGGTCGGCTAGTATTATATTGTGACCCCATGGACTCCTATATATAGAAAGGAGGTTTTGTCATTTGTATCATCTAATATTTGTTAATTTATGTAATGTAAAGGAGGTTGCCCGCTCGAATTGGCTTATTTCTAAGGCGTTGATCTCTCTTTTCTTCTATTTTTGGAGTTGGTTTCATAACATTTCGTATTAGAGCTTTGGATCCTAGGGTTTCGCTGATCCAAATAGGTCATCGTGGTATTTTTGCTATAACTTGTTTTCTAGGAAGTTTCAGAAGCTGAAATTTGTACCATGAGAAGCCGAAATTATGAGGAACTTCGTGTAAAATATTCAAATCTTGGTTCACAATATTTACAGAGATATGATATGTGGAAGTTAGGGTTTTTTTCAGGCTCCTGAATTTCATCTCAAAGAGGTGACCGTGGGAAAATTGTCAGAACTCTCTCTCTAAGCATCGGATTTGGATTCTGTAAAAAGTGGCCAAAAGTACACGGACTGTAGCTTCCTATATATTAATTTTAGAGCCTAAGGATGAAACAGTGACACGTGGCACGCCATACAAGTTCGCTCTACTAAACCAGGCCATAATTAGGTCATTGTGGTAGATTTGGCATAACTTTGTCTTGAATAATCCAAATCAGGTCATACATGTGGCATTCGAAAGAAGATTCAGATGGCTACTACAGGAGAAAATTTCAAATATTGAAGATCTAAAAGCACGAAGATAATTCAATTTCAATATCGAGCTCCTCAAAAGCAAGAAAAAAATGTATATATTTTTTTCAAATTGCATAAGTCTTGTTTGAAAAATCAGCTTGAAGTGATTCCAAGGGCATATTGAAGCATAGATATCATTATTGGGTTCTAAGATGCCCCTTAAAAATAATTCAACACCCATCAAGCCCTCATAAGGCTCTACTATGACTCATGAAGAGAAAGAAGTGCAACATGATATATCAAAATTACAAGAGCAAGTGCATCAAATTTTTCTCTTGCAAAGAGAAACAAAAAATGAAATGGAAGTTTTGAAGAAAGACGTGGAAGCTAAGATGGATGGTTTGAAGAAATTCATGGAAGTTAATATGGATGTGTTGAAGAAGGTCGTGGAAGCTAATATGGATGGTTTGAAGAAAGGCGTGGAAGCTAAGATGGATGGTTTGAAGAATGGCATGGAATCTAAGATGGATGGCATGGAAGCTAACATGGAAGACATGAAGAATGATTTAAAAGCAAACATGGAAGGTTTGGAGAAATTTTTGACAAAGCTAGAAATTATTCCTAATGGCGAAAAGGTAGTACAGGAAACTCATGATGAGAACAAAATAAATGTTAATCATGATTTCATAAACTCTAATGTTGGATGGAAGAACCACCATATTCCAAAAATGGATATGAGGAAGTTTTATGGCAAGGATCTCGTAACATGGATACTATAGATGGAGCAATATTTTGATCTCAATAATGTTCAAAACACACAAAAGGCACGCATTGCAACTTTTCATTTAGAACAAAATACATTTGTATGGTATCGATGGCTTGGCTCCCGTAAAAAAATTGTCAATTGGTCAATTTTTACGAAGGAAATGATAGGACATTATGAGGATAAAAAGAGCAACACCTTCTCTATCCAATTGATAAATCTCAAACAAAAGGGTTCAGTGGTGGAGCACATTGAGGACTTCCAAAAATTGAATATAAGGGTAACTAATATTCCAGAGGAACACAAGATTAATGTCTTCATAGGGACTTTAAAGGATAACATCCAACATGAGGTTCGCCTTTGGAAATCAATCACTGAATGCATCAATAAGAAAAATTGAATGTAAAATTATGGCAACAAGGAAGCCTACCACTCACTTCTATAAAGATGGAAGTGTTGCTACTCCTAAATTGCCACAACCTACAAGTTTGAAACCACAACAATTTGAAGAAAAAAGAGAAAAAGGGTCATTGAGAAGAAATTGGCCTATATGGATTAAAGAGAAAGAAGAAAATGAACAAGAATCTTCAAAAGAAGAGGGTATACACCACGAACCAACCATAGAAGAGGAAGAAATGAGTCCGACCATATCGTGTAATGCATTGGCAGGAATTACCACTCCTCAAACTCTCAAGATAGAAGGACACATCAAGAAGAAAAAAGTAATAGTGTTGATTGATTCAGGTAGTACCCATAATTTTATTCATTTTAAGGTAGCCAAGGAATTGAATTGTTTCCTATACCCAGCACCAGAATGTCAAGTGATGGTTGCAAATGGAGGAACTATAAATTGCTTTGGAAAATGCCATAATATCAAGCTAACCATGGGGGAATATGTATTGAATAGTCCAATGCTTTCCATTCCAATGGCAAGTGTTGATGTTGTATTAGGAGTACAATGGTTAATTTTAAAGAACTCTTCTTGAATTTTTTTTCAGAAGGAAAGGAATTTGAATGACGGGGTATCACATGGAAGCCAGGAAATTTAATAAGCTCTAATGTCATGATAAAGCTTCTGAAGAAAGAACAACGAGGCGTAATTGCACAATTATGCTCACTAGAAGTTCCAACATCAAAATCATATATTTCTCTAGATCTACAAAAATTCTTGGACAATCATTCCAAGGTGTTTGAAACTCCCAAAGGACTCCCACCTATTCTTGATCATGATCATGTTATTCATTTGATTCCAGGAAGTGTTCCTCAAAACATCATGCCTTATAGATATCCTTATGTCCAAAAGAGTGAAATTGAACGTATGATTGCAGAAATGTTAGAAGCTGGTATAATTCAACCTAGTCAAAGTTCTCTCTCTGCTCCAGTAGTATTGGTGCACAAGAAGGATGGATCATGGCGCACATGTCCAGATTATAGGGAGCTCAATAAGCTCACTATTAAAGATAAATTTCCCATTCATGTGATTAATGAATTATTGGAGCAATTACATGGAGAAATTTATTTTACCAAGTTGGATCTTCGTTCAGGATATCATCAAATTAGAATGAAGATTGAAATTATTCTGAAAACAACATTTCAAACTCATGAGGGTCATTATGAATTTTTGGTCATGCCTTTTGGCCTTACTAATGCGCCTTCTACATTTTAAGGGTTGATGAATTCCATTTTCAAACCCTTACTTAGAAAATTTGTGTTAGTATTTTTTGATGATATACTAATCTAAAACAGGTCTTAGAAGGATCATGTTCAACATGTTGATAGGGTGCTCAAACTATTGGAGGAGAAACAGTTATATGCAAAAACCTCCAAATGTTTCTTTGGAGTACAAGAGGTGGAATATCTGGGTCATATTGTATCTCACAAGGGTGTTAAGGTAGACCCTGACAAAATTAAATCCATTAAGGAATGGAAAGTCCCCACAACCATAAAGCAGTTTTGAGGATTTCTCGGGTTAACAAGGTATTATCGCAAGTTTGTTAAGAATTATGGGAGAATAGCAGCACCTCTAAAAACATTATTGAAGAAAGATGCATTTTCATGGACTCCTATTGCAACTAAGGCCTTTGAACATATTAAAGAGGTAATGTTCTTAGCACTGGTCTTAGCTATGCCAGACTTCATAAAAACCTTTATTGTGGAATGTGATGCCTCAGGAAATGGAATTGGTGTTGTTTTAATGCAATAAGGAAGACCCATGTATTTGAAATTTGTCCAGTCAAAGGAAAGTATTTATAGAAAGATATTTATGAGAATGAAATGTTGGCAATACTAGATGCACTAAAGAAATGGTGACCTTACCTAAGGTGAAGACACTTCAAGGTAAAAACTAATCATGATAGCCTTAAATACTTTTTGGAACAAATACTATCTTCAGAAGAGCAACAAAAATGGGTCACAAAGATGTTGGGTTATGACTTTGAAATCATCTACAAAAAAGGGAAGCTAAATTTTGTTGCAGATGCACTCTCAAGAAAGGATGAAGAGGTGGAAGCATTGTTTTTTTCCATTTCTATTATCCAACCAAATTGGATAACTAAATAAAGGGATGAATGGAAGAAGGACAAAGAAGTGTGGACACTCATTCAAAATTTGCAGCAAGATCCTAGTACATCTGATACATTTAGTTGGAAAAATTATTCCTTATGGTACAAAGATCACTTATATCTTTGTAAGAATTCCCAACTAAAACAAAATATTCTTTTGGAATTGCGCACTTCTCTCTTAGGAGGACACTCAGGGTTTTTAAAAACTTACCACAAGGTGAAGAAATAATTTTTTTGGGATGGCTTTAAATCTGATATTCAAATTTTTGTGGTGGAATGTTTGGTTTGCTAGCAAAATAAAGTGGAGACAATTAAGACCCCGGGTCTTCTACAACCGTTATCCATTCCAAGTCAACGTTGGGAGGAGATTTCAATGGATTTTATCACAGTTTTACCTAAGTCCAAGGGAAAGAGTGTCATCATGGTAGTAGTTGATAGACTTACCAAGTATGCACACTTTTGTGCATTATCTAATCCATTTAAATCAAGTACAGTTGCTACTACATTTATGGAAATAATTCAAAAGCTACATGGAAACCCAAAGATTATTGTAAGCGACGGAGATCCCATTTTTAGAGGAAATTTTTGGACGAAATTATTTTCTTGTTTGTGTACTCAACTAGATCATAGCTCATCTTATCATCCTCAATCCGATGGGAAAACTGAGATAGTGAACAAATGTTTGGAAGGAGAGTCTTCGTTGTTTTGTATCTGATAAACAAACACAATGGTTCAAGTGGTTACCTTTGGCTGAATGGTGGTATAACACTTCCTTCCATACTACAACAAAAATGACCCCATTTATGGCACTTTATGGATATCATCCATTGTCCATCACATCATCTTTAAAATAAAATTCTAAGGTTCAAGCAGTTGAATATCACATCGAGCATCAACAACAAGTTCTCTAACTCTTAAAGGATAACCTAAATTTGGCACAAAATCGAATGAAACAACAGGCATATCAACATCGCAGCGAGAGAAGTTTTGATGTAGGAGAGTGGGTATTTTTATGGCTACAACCATACAAACAAATGTCCCTCAAGCAAGCCAAGAAGGATAATAAATTATCGTCAAAGTACTATGGTCCTTACAAGGTGTTGCAAAATATTGGTACTATGGCATACAAATTGGAGCTTCCTGCTTCTTCCCGAGTGCATCCAGTTTCCATGTTTAATGCTTAAAGAGGGTTATGGGTGAAAAACTTCCATTTCAAAAAATATTGCCAGAACTTGATGAGGAAGGAAAAATCATATTGGAACTTGAAGTAGTCGTGAAAATAAGAACTCGACAGCTATGAAATCGATCAATTTCATAGTATCTCATCAAGTGGAAGAACTCACCCACTGAAGATTCTACATGGGAGGATGAGAATTTTATACAGAAACATCCTAATCTACTCAAGTGTTGAGGACAACACTTTTTCGAAGGAGAGGGGCATGTTAGGTCTCTATATTTTTAGTGTAATCCCCTATTATTGCTAGTGTAGCCCCCTTATTGTTATTGTTGTACCCCTGTAACCCCCATATTGTTATTATTGTGCCCTTACATTATTATTGTTAGGTCGGCTAGGATTATATTGTGACCCCATGGACTCCTATATATAGAAAGGAGGTTTTTTCATTTGTATCATCCAAGAATTGTTCATTTATGTAATGTAAAGGAGGTTTCTCCCTCGAAGTGGCTTATTTCTAAGGCGTTGATATCTCTTTTCTTCTATTTTTGGAGTTGGTTTCATAACATTGTAACACGCTCCTCCCAGATTTACCTAAGCTAACCAGTACACTGGTGTAAACATTTGAAAAGAGGCTACTATGATGTGATTCGACCTCCTAGATCACCTTATGGGAGTGGAACTGACATAACACAACCAATCTGGCCTTCCTCTCATACTACAAAACCTTCAGAAGCCAACGAACCCTTCCAAGTGGTCAACCCTTGAGTCAACTCATCATTTGACTGATCTGGACCCTCAACCACTCCCATGACAAGCTCTGCAAGTGACTGAGGCCTTCTAGTCACTCCCACAACAAGGCATGCCAGTGACTGTGGAATTTTCCAGCTAGTTCTGTGTCAACGACCCTAGATTCTGTGACACTTTTTCAGGGCCAAGACTCAGGCTACTTCCCAGAATTTCGTGAAAAGTTCATGGGAAAAAAGATATTAATGCAAAATTTGATACAAATACTTTATTTGACCCCTACTATCCATGACAGGAATTTTGTCAAACATGTCACAAATATAAAATCTACAGGTCTTAACAACAGATCTGAGATTCGTAGAGAAGCATTGTTACCTTATCACAATATCAAAATTATCATTTGTCATGTGTGTCATGAAACGTACTCATAACCAACATATAACCAATAGAAATAACAAGGATATAACAACCATAAAATCCACATATATGCCAGTACATTTACACATAAAATACCAAGGAGAAGAAGCTCTTATTAATGAATGAAAAATCCAACCATGTTTGGGACTTTCATGAACCACCTGACCATAGATTGGTTGAACCAATGATTTCTTTCAACCAATCACCCCCATGCCATATTCCAAGCATGAATGTGGGACTCAAAACCAAACCAAGCCAGGTTTCCTCAGGATTTACTGCAATCCCCACTAGATCACTAGGCCCTAAACAAGCATGGATGCCTTCGGATCTCTCCACCTAAACCGTGAGGAATTTATCCATCTCACCCTCTCGGCTTTACCGTGTATCCCGTCATTACTGGTCAAGGTATTCCTAGGCCTACGAGTTCTCCACCCTCTCGGATTTACATTTATCCTGTCATTACCGATTAAGGGATTCCTAGGCCCAATCAAGGGTACTCACCATTGAGCTTTACCATGTATCCTTCCATTCACCAGTCAAGGATCCTAGGCTTAACTGAGGTGTTCACATCTAGGATTTTCCATGTATCCCATCTCAATATTTCTAGGCCTTGTGAATAATCCTGAGACCACCCCACTCAACTTCGAGCCCATCCAACAATCTAACTCAACCAAATACAAGAGAACCCACCACACCATGGCTATTTTGAAATGGAAAGGAAAGTTTGAAGAACACGGTCACACCTAGAAAAACACATGCCAATGACAGCAAGAGAACCAAATACACACATGCATGTACCATGCATGCCGATTCTAGCAAGGAAATGACACATGCAAATTGATACATGTAAGTAATTATGTTGTAGTTGCTTGATTGTGACCTTCCTTGCTTGATATTTTCTTTCATTTGCCTTCTTTTTCCTTCCTTTTCCTTCTAGATCCAATTCTAGAGTGCTCCAAGAGAACTCTAAGTGTCCAAGAGTGAGACAGAGAGAGAATAGAAAGAGAGCTCCAAAAGTGAACTGAAAAAATGGTTACACTGATAAAAGCTACCAACTAATCCTCATAAAGCCTTTTTAGTAATGAGACCTCTATTTTCTTCAATTTTCCATTATTTTCCTTCATTTTCCTCCTCACAAGAAACCTGTGACCTATCACCTTCCTTGATCAAGTGCTCAAAATTATGCTAAAAAATGAAAGTTTTCATAATGGTGTGGAACTTGAACGACCATGTAGATATCGTTGTTCTAAATCCAACGCAACTCGTTTCGTGGAAAATCAAAACCGTATGCTCCCATAAATACGTTTTGTCTGCTTTTCCAAACAGGTAAATTTTGGCCAAAACAAATGCAGGTTGCCCAATCAGCAGTTCGTACAGCTGACTGGGCATGGTTGATTGGTCAATGGATGACTATACAATGGGCCAATCCTGGTTTTCAGCTTGTCATCTTATGATTAGTTCTAGTTTGAGCGAATTTGATTGGTTGGAAATGTGTCCAACCACATGCTACCACGTGGTCCAATCGGAGACTGCCACGTGGCAGCACGAGAGGCCACTAAAATTTGTTTGAGGTCAAACTGCATTCCACCAAGGTCAAACACCAGACCTCACCGCCAACAACACAACGACTTAATTGTTATACCACAAGATTTCCTTGTTAATACATTGGGCGTAAATGGTATTTGAATATTATGTGGTAGAGATATGGGGGTAGGGGCCAGGGCTTAGCCCCCCCACCCCCCTCCCCCAAAAAATGCAACATGCGACATTTACCCAAGAACTGGAAGTGGAGGCGGAGTCCTAACCGCAGACAGACCACTGCTACTAAACAGCGCCATATGACAGCCGCTCTAACTGCCCATCGGATCTCCAGTTTGTAAGCCGCCAACCTAACCACCTTATGTAACCTCCAATGTGACCATTGCGGCCTCTAACCACCAACAGTTAGTAGGTCCGTGCGGTGATTTTATATTAAAAAAATTGTTTAATACACCAACCATATGGTTTGATTTTTCGGATTTAAGGCATCAGTGGGAAAATTAAGGTTCTGACAATTTCGCTTGGAATTCCGGGAAATTGTCGCCCAGTTAGCCGAATTAAGGGTTGAATTGTAGGACCGGTTCGGATTTTGGGGAAATTGTGGAGCGGTTAGCAGGAAAACTAGGGAGGCTCATAACTTCTCTAGTTTTTGACCAATTTCATACCAAAAAGAGGCTAGACATGAATTTTTTGGCATTCTGGAGGTGATGGAACAATTTTTTAAGCCATCTAAGCACTATAAATGTATGTAATCATTATTTTGAGCATAATGAAAGAGGGCCAAGCCATTGGAAGCTGTACCAAGGAGACATCACCCAGGAAGGGTGAAATCTTTCATCATTTGTTGTTTTGTGGTTATTATTATGGTGCATTTGTCTGTTGTTTCTGTATATTTCAGATTTTATTCACATGTTTTATGTGTTTAAAATTTAAAATAACAGATTTCAAAAACTCATTTTAAACACTTATAATTTGCAAACCCTTACGCACAATTTGATTAAGATCTTATACAGATAAATTTTGGTATCATAGCTTAGGTTTTATTTTCTACTGTGAAGATTTAATTATTTGCAAGTGTATGTGATGCTTACAAGGGTGAAGCTCAAGAGAGGAGAGGGAAATCTTGTGGTTGCAAGTCCTCAAGTTAGGTCATGGACAAGGAGAGAAAATTTTCCTCAAGCTCCACCACCAATTATTCCTCAAATTGCATTTAAAGCTTCAGCAAACATGTCTCATGAAGGAAGAACTGATAACATGTCATAAGATGAGAAGACTTGCAAAAAAGCTTTCTTTAACATGACTGAAATGGTCAAGGTTCTCTATGAAGAGAGGATTTCAAGATTGTAGGGTGAAAGTTCCGAGCCTTCAAAAGGAGAGGGTTCTTCTAGAGGAAAAGGAGGAGATGATGACAATCATTCAAAGGTAAATGGTGACAAAGCACCCTCTTCTCCACCATCATATTCACCTCCATCCTCACCCTCATCTTCTTCCTCTTCCACAACCATTGTTACTCAAACACCTCCACATACCCCAAAGGTGCATGGTAAAAATCATTAAAACTTGATATAAAATTTGAGCTACCTATGTATAATGGTGAAGTGAATGCTGAAAGACTTGATAATTGGGTTCATCAACTCAAAGTTTATTGCAGGATCCAAAACATCAAAGATGATGAAACAAAGATTTAGTTGGCTTCATTGAGGTTGGAAATTGCTACTTTGATTTAGTGGCAAGCCAAAACACAAAAGGACATGAAAAAATATGGTAAGGTATCCACCTCTTGGATATATTTTATTGCTTCACTTAGAAGACAATTTTATCGATTAGCTTATATGCAAAAGGCTATTATTGATTGGCAGAATTTTAGACAGCTAAAGGTTCAAAGTGTGCAAAGTTACACTCAATAATTTACTGGAAGAAGATGCTTGATATTAGGTGGAAATTTGAATTCACAAGGCACTTTTTTTATTTATATTGGGGGTTTGCATAGTTATTTACGACATACTATCCTTATGTTTAATCCTACAAGTTTAGATGAAGTTTGTGTCTAGGAAACTCATCTTGAATCAAGAGGGAAAAACATTCCACAAGAGGGAAGCAAGAAGCCATTCACAAGTGGAGACAAGGGTAAGAATAAGTTCAAAGGGAAGGTAAAGAAGAATGCATCCGTCAAAAAGGAAGGAGAAAAACTAAATGCAAAAATTGTTCTAAAGAGGTTCATGATGAAGCTCATTGTTGGAAGCTTCATCCTGAGATGAAACCAAAGAATTTTAACAACAAGAGGAAGCAAAAGACAGTTGCAGCTACACAACATGAATTAGGCTCTGATTCAGGAGATAAAACAAATATCAAAGCAATGGTAATGAAAGGTAAGGACATAGCAAGCACTAGCTCTTCAAGTTGTCCTAATGATACTCAAGATGAGAAAACTAGAATTGAAATTTTCCATATTTGGGTTATTTAAAAGCACACCAAAATTGATACACTTTTTGATAGTGGTTCACAAGAAAATTTGTTTTCTGAAGACTTAGTCAAGAAACTAAACTTAGGGACCATTCCTCATCCAAGCCCATATCATGTAGGTTGGATATGCAAGAATGCAAACTTACAAGTTATGAGGGAATGCATATTTAAATTTGCAATTACAACATACTTTCTTGATGAAGTTAAATTTGATGTAGTACCACTTGACATTTCCAGAATTGTTTTTGGGAGCCCATATTTGTATGATAGAAAAGGTATTTTCCATCGCCATGAAAACAAGTATTACTTGTTTAAATATGGAATAGAGTACATTGTTAGAGCACATCGACAACAACTAAATATTCACTTGTAAATGTCGGACAAATGAAGAGATTTATTAACTCTAACAAGAATTTTGTGCTTCTAATGGTCAAGCAAAAGAATGATGTTGAAAATTAAGCTTTTCAAGGTTTTGATCCAAGATTAAAATCTGATTTGGTTGAGGTTTTTAACCAATATGATGAGATGTTTCAGGAGCCAAAATAATTGTCTTCCAAGAGGGGAATCCAACATGAAATACAATTGCAACAAGATTGTCCTCTTCCTAACATTGGAATTTACAAGATGTCAATGATGGAAAGTGCAAAAATTAAAAAGCAAATTCAAGAGTTGTTGGACAAAGGGATCATCAGGCCAAGTACTTTGCCTTGCATATCACCTATTGTTTTGGTGCCAAAGAAGGATGGAACATGGTGCATGTGTGTGGAATTTTGTGCATTGAACAAAATTATGGTAAAGAACCGCTACCCACTTTCTAAAATTGATGTTGGTCAATTGAAAGATGCAAAATATTTTACTAAGTTGGACTTAAGGAGTGGCTATCATCAAATTAGAATTGTTGAAGGTGACATATGAAAAACAACATTCAAAACAAAGCAAGGTTTGTTTGAATGGCTTGTCATGCCTTTTGGTCATTGCAATGCTCTGACTACCTTTATGCATGTGATGAATGATGTATTGAGGCAATTTCTAGATGAGTTTGTGATAACATACCTATATGAAATCTTGATTTTTAGTAAATCTCGTGAAGAACATGTCATGCATGTGAAAAAAGTACTTGATGTCTTAAAGAAAGAACAATTGTTTTTAAAGATGTCAAAGTGTGAGTTTAGAAAAAATTATTTAGTGTATTTGGGTCACATTGTTGGAGGAGGTGAATTGAAAATAGATCCCTCCAAGGTTGATGTCATTTTTAATTTTCCAAAGCCCAAAACAGTTACTGAGGTAAGAATATTTTTGGGAGCAGCCCAATATTGGGGGAATTTTATTACTAACTTCTCTTCTATCGTTGCTCCATTGCATGCATTGACAAGTGTGAAGTAGGTATTCCAGTGGGGAGGTAAACAACAAAAGACATTTGATGCATTGAAAGAAAATATTATTTCAGCCCCAGTAGTTGCACTTCCAGACTTGAGATAGTCATTTGAGATTCAGACTGATACTAGTGATTACACCATGGGTGTGGTCCTCAGGAAACATGGTAAGCCTATATATTTTCTTTCGAAAACATTTAATGGTGAAGTGATTAATTATCCTACATATGACAAGGAGTTGCATGCATTGGTGAAAAGTCTGAAAAAGTGGAAACATTACTTGATGGGTAAGGAAACAATCATTCACATTTATCATCAACCATTGCAATACTTGCAATCACAAACAAAGTTGCAGCAATCAAGGCACTTCCGATGGATGGGTTTTCTTCAACAATTCCACTTGGTGATAAGGTATAAGAATGGTATCTAGAATAAATTTGTTGGCATGCTTTCTAGGCCTATTGTTAGTGCTTCTACTATTCTTAAGCATAATTATGTTTTGCATGAGAGCTATGTTGAACAATGTGTTTTAGATAGTGATTTTCAAGATGTATATGCAAGTTTAAGTCAAGTGAACCAAGTAGAGGAATTGAATTATCACATGCATGATAACTTGTTGTACCATCTTGGTAAGATTTGTATTCCACAAGGAGAACGATTCAACATCATAAGAGAGTCACATACTTCTCGTATTGCTAGTCATTTCGGCATAAGTAAGACAATGGCACATCTACGAAGGTATTGTTATTGGCCTCGTATGCTTGAAAGTGTGTCACGTTTTATTAGAGGTTGATCATTGTGTTATTAGTAAGCCTAGAAATAGAAACTTAGGATTGTACAATCCCCTTCTAGTGCCTTCTCGTCCATGGGAGAGTGTTTCTAAGGAATTTTTTGGAGGTATTCCTATGTCAAAAAGGAATCATGATTATATTTTTGTAGTTGTGGATAGGTTCAACAAAATGTGTATTTAGATGCCATGTAAAAAAAAATTATAGCTGAACAAACTGCTTAGTTATTATTTCATAATGTATGGGTGCATTTTGGATTTCCCACATCTATTGTTAGTGATAGAGATTCCCGCTTTGTTGGGAACTTTTGGTCAAGCTTGTGGGGATTCATGACCACCAAATTGAAAAAGAGCACAACATTTCATCTGCAAACAGAGGTGGTGAACAAGACAGTGATACATATTCTTCGTGGTTATTGCAACAAGCATCCTAAGTTGTGGGATGAAAACTTGCACTACATTCAGCATGCTTACAATCATGCCAAGCACTCTTCAACTCAAACATCGCCATTTGAGGTATGTTTGGGATACTTGCCTAAATATCCTTTGGATTTCATTTTTGGAAAGGATGTTGCTATTGATAGTCATAGTGACATAGACAAAGCTAAGAGGGTCATTGAAAAAATCCAATTGGCGCATCAAGCAGTCCAAGAAAACTGGAAAAGAGCCAATTCAAGTACAAGACAAGGCACGATAAGCATCATGTAGATCACAAATTCCAAGTCGGTGATGAAGTTTGGCTTCACATTAGAAAAGAAAGGCTTCAAGGAGAAGGTAGAAAACTGAAACCAATTCAATATGGTCCATTCATAATTTTAGAAAAGATTGGTGATAATGCCTTTAGGTTGGATTTGCCTTCATATATGAAAATTTAGGCTATTTTTAATGTTGATAACTTAAGGTTGTATGAGCCGCCTTTGATTGCATATCAAGGAGAATAAGTTCAGAGTCCTTCCATTAAGGATTTTTCTCCTGAATACCTTGATGAACTACAACAAGACACCATTCTTGACAGAAGAACAAGGTCTTCAAAACGAGGGAAAGAGGAGTACCTTCATGTGGGAATCAAAGGCACAAATCCAATCAAGGCCAAATGGATCAAGATTGGAAAGGTGAGGGAACAATACCCTCATTTGTTGAACAACTGAAAGTGATCTTCTGGGGTCCAAAATATTCTAGTGGGGAGGAGTGATCAGGTGCTCAAAAATATGCTCAAAAATGAAAGTTGTTGGAATGGTGTGGAACCTGAACGACCATGTAGATTTCGTGGTTATGAATCTGACGCAACTCGTTTTGCGGAAAACCAACACCGTATGCTTTGAGAGACTCGTTCTGTTTGCTTTTCCAAACATGTAAATTTTGGAGAGAAAAATACAGGTTGCCCAGTCAGCAGTCCATACATATGACTGGGCATGGCTGATTGGTGAAAGGGTGAATATACAGTGGTCCAATCTTGGTTTTCCACTTATCCTCTTGTGATTGGTTCTGGTTTGAGCAAATTTGATTGGTTGGAAATGTGACAAACCACATGCTACGATGTGGTCCAACAGGAGGCTGCCACATGGCAGCACGGGATGATCTGAATGGAGTATGTTAGTGTTGATGTGCTAATTACTCTTTCAAATTATAAATTCAATGTCTTATGTGTGCTTAAGGGTTCAGGTTTTCTTGCAAATTATCAAGTCTCATGAGTTTTTTTCATCTCATTTTAATGAGAAATTTAACATAAAAAACAAAGCTAAACAACATCAAATAAAGTACAGAACATCACCATACATAACATTAACACAAGTATTTGATGAAGGAGTTCACCCCTCCTGGGCTACTTCTCCTTGGTCAAAATTCCATGGCTTGGTCCTCTATATTATGCTCAAATTGTCAAATTGGCATGTTTACAATGCTCTTTTTCTCCTCTAACCTACTCCAATGAGTCCAAAATGGCACAAAATGGTAGACTCGCCTCTTTCTGAGCCTGAATTGGTCAAAAAATGAAAAATTTATGGCCTTCTCAAATTTTCCCACTATTTCAGGCCGTAAACTAGCTAACTGCAACTAAACTGGCAGTCTTCCGCCAAATTTGGAGGTCCGCAAATTAATCTGCAGTTAGATTTAAGTGGGGTCTTAGTGGTAATTAAGCACGGTTAAGCGCTAACTTTGCGTTTTAAAATAATCTACACTTACGCTGGATTAGGTGCTAATAAACATGATTAAGGTTAAACAAATCATGGTTTAAGGTTTAAACCTCCGCATTAATTCGAAGCTTCTGCCCATGGTCATGGCATAACGGTCATGTGGACTGGGGTTGGCCCCACTTTACCCCCGCCATTACAATGGTTTGAATTTAAATATAAGTCGAAGCCTATGACTATTAAGAACTAACATGTAGCGGAGGCAGTAAGGCTTGACGTTGGCAGTGGGGAGGTCGCGAGGTCAAAACCCGGTGCCTTCGCCTAAAATTTTGACCAACGACCATGAGGGAACGTGGCGACCTCCAGGCTTGCCACATGTCAGAATCTCATTGGTCCAATCTCATTTCCAATAAACAAATCCGATGATGACACTTGTCATCCGTTCATTGATCCACTTGTGGGAATGTTTTGAGAATATTCCTTGGAATATACCTTTTGCTGGTTGGACTGTACGAATTCCCAGTCAACATCCCTATCATCTCTGCAGAAAATTTACTTGTTTAGAAAAATGGACAGATCGTGTTTCCGGGAGCATGCAGAGACCATTTTTCGTGAAATGAAGTGCACCAGATTCGAAATGATAAGCACTACACAGTCATTCAGGTTCTGAGCCAATTTGAGAACTTTGATTTTTGAGCATAAAACTAAGCACTTGATCATTCCTCCCCACTGGAAGACTTTTGGACCCAAAATCTCTTTCATTTATGAACATGTGGATGAGGGTATCGTTCCCTCACCCTTCCAATCTCAATCCACTGGAATTTTCCCAATTTCATCAATTTGAGATTTTCACAAAAACTAATCTTTTTCCTTTACTCTGGAGACCCTGTCTTGCTGTTGTTGACACCGTCATGCTGCAATTTCCCTGAATTTTTAGAAAAATAATATTTCCTTGTAGAAATAAACTTGTTTCCACCTCGATCATCAAACAAAGGAAACTTGAAAACTGTCTCACCTCGAACACTATCGACATGGCGATTTTTAGCTTGTCTTTCCTTGTACTTGCGTCGACTTTTAATCAAGTGTTTTCGCTATTTCCATATACCCTTTTGAAACCAAAAACAAGTACTTGTGGAACCTATGCCTTCTTTGTCAAATTTCTTTAGCGCTTTCTCTTTGACCTTTGCATTTTCTTGCACCGTCATCTTGTTTCCATCACTGCTCAACCATTAGAGAACTTTTGAGGTCTAAAATGGGGCTCCTAATAAAAATGTACAACCAAAATGAATTTTATAAGAACCAAGAGGATTCAAGATGATGATGTCAACCATGGGGGATGATTCACCATTTTTGGGGTAAAGAAGTAAAAATATTAAAAAATAATAAAATAATAAAACTACTTTTTGAACTTGTATTTTCAACTTATCTCCCTAAGGTTTTCCTCAAATTTCGATTTGGAGTACTCGTTGGATGTAAAATTTAACTCCTCATCCAAGGAGTACACATGTCGCATAATTTTGATGGACTTTTCTACATGAAAAATAAGAAATACATAAACACATGTGATTATAATCATGTTTTTCATGTATTTCTCATTTTTCGTATAGTATGTAACATGGGTACTCTTGGATGGGGAATCAAATTTTGCATCGGAGTGTTCCCTCTCAGAATTTGAGTGAACCCATAGGGAGATAAGTTGAAAATATGAGTTGAAAAAGATTTTTTTTCTTTTTTTCCCTCTAAAATTTGATGATGTAATCTAATCTTATTTTATTATTTCTATTATCATATTACAATTTCTTTAGGAGGCCCATTTTAGACCTCAAAATTACCCTAATTACTGATGTTGACTGTTGCAAATATTTCACATCTTGTTTACCTCCTTTCAAAGGCAACATGTTAGAGTCTTGAAACATCTTATTACAAGCATTAGCAACTTCAATGAAATCATATTATTCATTCGATGCATCCTTTTGAAACGTCTCATTCAAAATATCTCTATCCTTGAACATTAACAAAGTCAAATTCTGACTTGCATTCACTATTCTCTTCATTTCTCCTGCATGTATAAGATACAAACTTCTCTTCTTCATATGCACTCTAACTATGTACTCAATTCCATCCTTGAACAAGTGGTACTTATTCTCATGGTGATGAAATGTTGCTTTCCTATCATAAAGACAATGAGTTCCCAAAACAATACCTTAAGTCTCAAGTGGAACTACATCAAGTTCAACTTCGTCAAGAAAGTTTGAATTGATTGCAAACCTTAGGATGCAGTTCCTTGTTACTTGCAAGTTTGCATTCTTGGATATCCACCCTAAAGGATAAGGTCTTGGATGTGTAACAGTTTCAAGATTTAACTTCTTAACTAAGTCTTCGGAAATCCAATTAGCTTGAGAACCACTATCAAATAGTGTGCCTATCTTGGTATGTTTTGAAACAACTCTAATATGAAAGAGTTCAATTCTTGTATCTTCATCTTAAGTTGCATTAGAACAACTTGAAGAACTAGTGCTTTCTCTATTCTTACCTTTCCAACCCATTGTTGTAATCTTGGTTTCATCTCCTGAACCTGAACCGAAGTCACGTTAATGATTGCAACAATTTTCCCCTTCTCTTTGGCTTTACATTTGTTTGGCTTCAACTCTGGATGGAGTTTCCAACAACGATCTTCATCATGGCCATTTTTAGAACAATATTTACATGTGATTTTCTCTTTTTCTATTTTTATAGAACTATTTGTATTTCCTCTTCCATTAAACTTACCCTTTCCTTTACCCTCATACTCAAGGAAACTATCACTTTTCTATTCTACACTATGCTTCCCTCTTGCTTCTAGATGTATGGCTTGAACACACACCTCATCTAAGTTTGTGGGATTAAACATGAGAATAGTATGTCTAAGATAATTTTGAAAACCCCCAATATACTTTAACAAAGTTTATTTAGAATACAAATTGACACCCAAAATAAGGGCTCTTCTCTTGAATTCATGAGTATAATCTTGTACACTTTTCCCTTTCAATTGTCTAAAACTTTTCCAATCCATAATGGCTTTTTGCATGTATGCTAGAGGATATAATTTCCTTTTAATGGCAGCAATAAAATTTGACCAAGACATTGAGATATTACCGTGGTTTTTAATCTCTTCTTGAGTCCTTGCTTCCCACCATACAAGTGTTGAACCCTCCATTCTCAAGGAAGCAAAATGAATCGTTATGTCATCCTCTTGAAGGTTTTGAATTCTGCAATAAACCTCTAATTGATGAATCCAATTATCCAGTTTCTCTACATTCACTTCACCATTATACATCAATAGCTCAAATTTGACATCAAGTTTAAGTAAGGGTGTTTTATCAGGTCCTTTTGAAGTATGTGGATGAACATATATTGTGGTAGTGGAAGATGATGATGATGAAGGTGAATATGGTGGTGAGGATGATGGTGGAGTGGATGGTGGCTTCTTACTATATCCATGGCCTCCTCCTCTTGGAGAACCCTCTCCTCTTGGAGGCCTTGAACTCTCTCCTTGCATCCTTACATTCCTTTCCTCATAGAGGACTTTAACCATCTCAGTCATATCAAAGAATTCCTTCCTAAATTCTCTCTCATCTTCTGTCATGATAGGTTCTGCTTCATGAGACATGCTCACTGAAGACTCAACTTCAACTTGAGGATGTGCTGGTGTTGAAGACTTTGGAAACCTTGCCCTTCTTCCTCTTGACCCAACTGTAGGGCTATAATATTCCTAATTAGCGACATCTAATTGGAATATTCTATTTTGTTTAGTTTGTCGTCTATAGTTTGTAAATAAATAGAAAGTGAGTGAAGAGGGTCTAACTCACTTAAGTGAAATAAGACATCCACCTAGTAGCACAACATTGTGACTTAAGTGGGAGTCAAGGGGGGACCCAACACCACGTGGAGGAGAGGACCTATGTACACTCTAGAAGCTTCTGCAAGCTTTTGCGCAGATAAGGATGAGGATGTGGATAAGGATGAGGATGTGGAGGAGAGAGAAAGGCTACATTGGGTTTTGGAGGGAAACCAACGTTATAAAAGATGGAGGAGCCTCCTCATTTCATTCATGCTTGAGTTATTGATTGTTGAGTGAGACATTTGTCTTCTTTAGCACGCTAGTTGTTTAGCCTATCTGCAGCACTGCTTAGTGCAACCGAGTGTCTTCATGCGGAGATCTCACCCTTAGCCCCAGGGGACTTCGAGTGTCTGCTCGAGCAAGGTTATTTTTTCAGCATCATCCTCCAGGACAACGTTATTGCTGCAAAAACATAATACCGTGTTGTAGGGTGTTTCCGTGGAGATTCCACAACACCACTTCCTTCTCTTGTTTTTCAGAGGGAGAGTATTTCTTTCCTTTGGAGGATCAGATTGGAAGACATTGGAGCTGATTTACAGATCTTGGCACTTGGCCAAAGTATTCTATTCCACTCACTGCGCAGTCCCTCTTAGCTACTGCGTTATTTTCATGGTGTATCTGCAGTGAGGGTTTTGCAGATTGATTTGAGGGTAAGATCTCAAGTATAAGGATCAGCCTTCCACTTTTTAGATCCATTGGAGGAAGTTTATTTCAGTTTTTTCATCATCTTTAGCCTTCTCTACTGAGTTCCAGATTTGAGTTGCAGTAGCTGCCTAGCAACTTCGGCATTTTTTCCATTTTGTGTATTTCAGCTAATCCCTTGGAGGATTGATGTCTTTTTGCTTCTAAGGGTTAGAGCCTTGCTCCCCTATTGTATTTGGGTCATATACTATCATATCCATGTGTTGACACCATTTTGCAGCAATATTCTATCATATAATGCATCCTCATAGCCTGGGTTTATGCAGAAATAGCAGTGTTCTTTCTTTGCCATGTACATGTATTATTGAGGCTTGCATTGCTTTCTTGAGAGGTTGTTTCCTCAAGCCTTGTAAAATTTCTTGATGCTATACATTATGCTTGGCTATATATTCATCTTCTTGTCTCACAGATCTGGAGAAAATGCTGAAGGGTTTCTGGATCATTCTCTTGTCTTGCGACATCTCATTCTTGAGGGGTTTTCTATGTAAAACTGTTGTTTAACCTTGTTGAATGCCTATTCCATGTTCCTAGACTAATTATATGGTTTTTCATAGTGTTTTACATCCTATTCTTTCATAAAATGCGCTGCCCTTGCTTCAGTAAATTTCTGCATACTCAAAGTCATGGGAAATCAAGGTTTTTCTTGACTAGTCGGGAAGGAGGAACTGTTTAACATAGAAAAAAGATTTTTTTTGAGCTTAAATTCGACATGGAAGTCCCTATTAACCTAATTTAACATATTCTAGAACCTTGACCCGTCATTTTATGTTAATTTTCTTATACACTCATTTTAGGGCCAAAATCCTCACTTTTCCCCACCTTTTTTCCCTTAAAAGTTGAGTAAAGGTTTCTGCTGTTATTTATTTTGGTTTCTGAGAATTTTCAGACATATTATATGATAGCTGAAGCCATCATACCTGAAGAATGCGTTTTTCAGGCATGATCTACTGAAAAATCCATTTTTGGGATATTACAGTCTGTTGTACTATTAGTGTTGAGCGTTCTAGTTCTATAACGCTTGGTGTGTTTATATTTCACTCTTATACAGATTTTAGAAAGGGCCAGGTAGCCTCTGAATCTCATCCTCTTTCAAAGGCGAAATATCTGGTAAATGCCCTCCCAGTTTATCTCTGGTTGGAGTTAGCCGTGTCTTAGAAATATCCCTGAAACGGGATATTACAAGGGCTCTCAAACAACTTCCCTTCTCCTCTTTTGAGTTTTAACCTTGTAAGCATAGCACAAACTTACAAACAATTAGATCTCTTCTGTCACAACAAAAACCTAATGAACCTAGCTCTCATACCAAAAATGATCTGAATGGAGTATGTTAGTGTTTTTGTGCTAATTACTCTTTCATATTATAAATTCAATGTCTTGTGTGTGCTTAAGGGCTCAGGTTATCTTGCAAATTATCAAGTCTCATGAGTGTTTTTCATGTCATTTTAGTGAGCAATTTAACATAAAAAAAAAAGTTGAACAACAACAAACAAAGTATAGAACATCACCATACATAACATTAACACAGGGTATTTGATGAAGGAGTTCACCCTTCCTGAGATACATCTCCTTGGTCCAACTTCCATGGCTTGGGCCTCTATATTATGCTCAAATTGTCAAATTTACCTATTTACAATGCTCTTTTTCACCTCTAACTTGCTCCAATGAGTCCAAAATTGCTCAAAATGGTCAACTAGCCTCTTTCTGAGCCTAAATTGGCCAAAAAATGCAAAATTCATGGACTTACAAATTTTCCCACTGTTTTAGGGCCTAAACTAGCTAACTGCAACTAAATTGGCAGTATTCCGCCAAATTTGGAGGTCTGCCAATTAATCCACAATTAAATTTAAGTGGAGTCTTAGCACTAATTAAGCGCTAACTGCATGCTTTAAATTAATCTGCACTTAAGCTAGACTAGGCGCTAATAAACATGATTAAGGTTAAACAAATCATGGTTTAAGGTTTAAACCTTTGCATTAATTCATAGCTTCCACCGATGGTAATGGCATAACGGTCATGTGGACTGGGGCTGGCCCCACTTTACCCCCGCCATTACAATGGTTTGAATTTAAATATAAGTTGAAGCTTATGACTATTAAAAACTAACATGTAGCGGAGGCGTTAAGGCTTGGCACTGGTAGTGGGGAGGTCGCGGGGTCAAACCTCGGTGCCTCTGCCTAAAATTTTGACCAACGGCCATGAGGGCACGTGGCAGCCTCCGATATTTCCACATTTTATGACCTCATTGGTCCAATCTCAACACCAATAAACAAATCCGATGCCAACACTTATCATCCGTTCATTGGTCCACCTGTAGGAATATTCTGAGAATATTATAAAGAATATTCTTTAGAATATACCTTTTTCTAACTGGATTGTATGGATGCCTAGTTAGCAACCTTGTCATCCCTGCACAAAATTTGCATGTTTAGCAAAGTGGATAGATCATGTTTCCAAGAGCATACGAAGACCATTTTTTGTGAAACGAAGTGCGCCAGATTCAGAACGACGAGCACTACGCAGTCGTTCAAGTTTTGAGCCAATATGAGAACTTTTATTTTTTAGCATAAAACTGAGCACATAATCACGGGAAGCCACTAAAATTTTTTTGAGGTAAAACTACAGTCCACCGGGTTCGAACACCAAACCTCGCCGCCAACAACAGAACGACTTAAACGCTATACAACATGAGTTTCTTGTTAATACATTGGGAGAAAATGGTATTTGAATGTTATGTGGTGGAGGTATGGGGGTAGGGGCCAGGGCTTAACCCTGACCCACCCCCCCCCCCCCAAAACATTGCAGCATCCGACCCTTACCCAATAATCGGAGGCAGAGGCGGATTCCTAAGCGCAGATAAACCATTGCCACCAAACCGTGCCATATGACACCTACTCTAACCGCCCACCAGACCGCTGGTTTGTAAGCCACCAGCCTAATTGCCTTATGTAACCTCCAATGTGACTGCTGCGGCCTCTAACCGCCAACGATTAGTAGGACTGCGCAGTGATTTTATATTAAAAAAAAAATTTAATGTTCCAACCATATGGTTTCATTTTTCAAACTTAAGGCATTATTGGGAAAATTAAGGTTTCGACAATTTTTCCTGGAATTCTAGGAAATTGTCGCCCAATTAGCCAAACTAAGGGAGAAATTGTAGGACCGGTCTAGATTTTTGGGAAATTTTGGATCGGTTAGTAGGAAAACTATGGAGGCTCATAAATTTTCCACTTTTTGACCAATTTCAGCAGAAAGAGGCTAGACATTAATTTTTGGGAATTTTGGAGCTGATGGAACAAGTTTTGAAGCCATTTGAGCACTTTAAATGTATGTAATCACTATTTTGAGAACAATGAAAGAGGGCCAAGCCATTGGAAGTTGGACCAAGGAGACGTAGCCCGTGAGGGATGAACTCCTTCATCATTTTTTGTTTTGTGGTTATTATTATGGTGCATTTGTCAATTGTTTCTCTATATTTCAAAGTTTATTTACATGATTTATGTGTTTAAAATTTAACACAAAATTTCTCAAAAAATCATTTTAAACACTTGTAATTTGCAAAATCTCAAGCTCAATTTGATTAAGGTCTTATACAGATCATTCATTTTCTCTTACTTCCCATTATTTTCATAAATAGTGCTAATTAATTCCACTTTGCCTTTCCAAATCCTTTTCCATTTCTTTTCCAATTTCCTTAGCCATAATAAACCAAATGAACACCCACACTAGAATTTTTTTCCCAACATTAAACTTAGAATAAGTGTCCCATGAACTTGGTCTTATTTTTCCTTTATTAACTTTATTTACATGGAATTTTGACCAGGGATATTACAGAACCCTCCCCTTGGTGGAACATCATCCTCGATATTCAATGACACCTACAACCAAGAATATTGTTGAAGCAAAACATACTACCCATGGAGCTTTATAACTTAGCTCGTTGCAGTATTTATAATGATCAACCTACTGAGAAGCAAACCAACATCACACTATAACAACATGAAAACCATAATGACATGACACCCATACCGCTTATTGAAGCTTTATAACATAGGTCATCGCAATATTTACATCCATATACATATGTACATATACCAAAAAATCACACCAAAACATATACCAAAACATTTGCTCAACCAGTGAAAAGAGAAAGTTATATAGCCTACATCTGATCTACCATCTCCCATGTAGCTTCATCGGGCCCAAAGTGCTTCCACTACACTTTAACCTGCTTGATTTCTCAGTTGCGAAGCATGAGAATCTTTCTCTGCAAAATACATTGTGGTTCTGGCTGGAATTATCCTTCTTGTTCCACCTGTAATACAGACCAGTCAATCACTTGATCAATATATTTAACATAATTCTTAAGTAACGACACATGGAAAACATCATGGAATTTCACTATCAGAGGCAGTGCAAACTGATAGGCTACTGGTCCAATCCTTTCAAGAATATTGAAAGGTCCAAAAAACTAAGGTGCCAACTTGGCACATGATTCAATCTTCAAGGATCTCTTCTTGGGCTTGATGCACAAGTATACCTATTCCCCAACCTAAAACTCCTTATACATATTGTTTTGATTTGCATAATTTTTTTTCTTGTCCAGTGCTTCCTTTATATTCTTCTTGATTACCTGCATTTCATGTTCCATCTCTGCCAATATGTCTGGTTCTATCAACACCTTGTTCACTGGATCACTCCAACTTATGGGAGTATTACAACTCCACCCATATAGTGCTTCAAACAGAATCATCCTCGGTGAATCCTGGTAACCATTATTATAAGTGAACTCAACCAACGGAAGGTGCTCCTCCAATCTCCTCTGCTAATGCATCAGCTACATCCTCAACATGTCCTCCAAAATCATGTTGACCCTCTTTGTTTGTCCATCTTTCTGCGGATGATAAGTTGTGTTGAAGTACAACTCTATCCCTAAACCTGCAAACAACTCCTTCCAAAACTTGGAAATGAACTTAACATTCCTATCTGAAAAAATCTTCCATGGAACACCATGTAACCTTAACACATCTCTGATGAATACATGTACCACATCACTAGTTGAATATGTAGACTTCACTGCAATGAAGTGTGCTACCTTTATCATCCTGTCAACCACAACCATGATAGAATCATGTTGTCTAGATTTCCTCAACAACCCTATGATGAAGTCCATGGAACTGACCTCCCATTTCCACTTTGGAATCAGAATCAGTTATAGTAGTCCACCTGGATGCTTACATTCTGCTTTTACCTGTTGATAGCCCAAACATCTAGCCGCAAACTCTGCCATGTCTTTCTTCAGATTCAACCATTGATAAAACTTATTCACTACTATCAATGTCTTATGATATCTTGGGTGACCTAAATATGGTTTCGCATGAAACTCTTGCAATGTAGTCTTCTTGATCTCATTTGTGTTTTACACATATATCATATCACTAAATCTGGTCAAGCCATCCATTGTAAGATGATAGTCTGCATCCTGATCACCTGTACCCTATGGTAACCTATGCCTAAGCTCCATGTACCTATCATCCTATTGTGTTGCCTCTAAGATTTTATCCTGTAAATTTATCCCATAAGAACTCTTAACTGCTATATGATTCACATGTATCCTCCTGCTAAGAGAATCTGCAACCATGTTCTCCTTACCCTTGATGTACTTGATCTAAATTTCAAACTCACTAATCATGGTTAACCATATAGCTTGTTTGTCATTTAGATTCAGCTGGTCAAACAAGTATTTCAATCCACCGTGATTTCTCATCAATACAGACCTCATGCCAAGAAGATAGTGCCTCCACATATTCAATGCATGGATGATCACTGGCAACTCAAGACCATGTGTGGGGTGATTATGCTCATGCTCATTCAGTTTTCGTTACTCATAGCACAATACCTATCCTTATTACATAAGGACTCCACCAAGTACTCTCCTTGCAATCATTTGTATGCACCACAAAATCATTGTCTGGATCTACAATCTTTAACGCTAGATAATTTTTCAACAACTGCTTCAACTGTTCAAAATTGGCCGCACATTCCTCCGTTCATTCAAATTTCTCACCTTGCCTCTACAATAATGTAATAGGATATGAAATCTGAGAGAATTTCCTAATGAAATTCCTATAATAACCTATTAGTCCCACGAATGATATTATCTCATCCACATTTCTAGGAGCAGCCCATTCCATGATAGCCCTTATCTTTTCTGGATCCACTACTATGCCTTCCTTGGAAACAACATGTCCCAAGTAATGTACCTTTGTCTAAAAGACATTTCATTTGCAAAGATTGGCATACAATTGATGCTCCCTTATCAATCTCAATACTAGTGCTAAGTTTTCAACATGCTCTTCCTCATTCTTAGAATATATCAAGATGTCGTCAATGAATACAATAACAAACTTGTCCAGATAAGGACGCAACACATTATTCATCAAGCACACAAAGGTAGTTGGAGAATTAGTCAAACCAAATGAAACTATAACAAAATCATAATGCCCATACCTAGTCTGGAAAGTTGTCTTATAAATGTCCTCTTCCTTTATGCATACCTGATGTTATCCTGACTCAAGTCAATCTTCAAGAACATTTTTTCTCCCTTCAACTGATCAAACAAGTTATCGATCCTTGGAAACGGATACATGTTCTTGATGCTTACCTTGTTTAACTATCTGTAATCAATGCATAGCCTAAGAGTACCATATTTTTTCTTCACGAACAATATCGGTGTGCCCCAGGGCAATACACTTGGCCTAATGTACCCTTTATCAAACATTTCCTTTAACTTCAACTTTAACTCTGCTAACTCTACAGTGCTCATCCTGTATGGTGCCTTCAATGCTGATGCTTCCCCTCGTACCAACTCAATAGAAAAATCTACTTTGTTGTGAGATGGAAACTTTGAAATCTCTATTAGGAACACATCTGAAACTGCTGCAAGATCAAGTACCTGTTTAATAACTCCACATCCTCATCATCCTATTGTGTTATACAACACCCCCCATTTATTTTAATAAATGGGGACCCTTTAGAAATAATTAGGAAATTCATTTTCATTTATTTTTAGCTTTAAGTCAAAATATTTAGGAAATAAAGTTTCTTTGTACTTTTTCACTTTATTCCTTAGTGCACATCACAAACCGCATAACTTACAAACTTAAAAGACTTGAGACCCACTAAGTCATGCGGGCTGCGAAATGCGCTAAGATTTTTCTGAAGTTATATTAAAATCTTATTGGAAATACTTTAATCATCGTTATAAACTAAAATTGCATTTCACCTCATTTAAAACGATCAAACTTATAAAGCAATTTGGTATAAGTTGTGATTATGCAAACCCAACGAGCCAATAAAGTAATAAACATAAAGCTCCAAAGTCCCATAAAGTGCATCCACTTGATTTCTTGAATGCGCACTTCATAGTTCGTAGGACTTAACTGAAAAAAAAAAAAATAAAAAAAATACAAAAAAAATAAAAAAAAAAATAAAAATAAAAAAAAATAAAAAAAAAATAAAAAAATAAAAAAAAATAAATAAATAAATAAATAAATAAATAAATAAAATAAAAAAAAAAAAAAAAAAAATCCATTTACAACATAAAAATTGCAATGTGTGATTTGCGTAGATCTCATTTCACAGAATTTATGTGTAACATCGTAAATGAAAAAGTTATTAGTTGTGATATGTGAAGAATGGAATTTAATTACTCAAGCATACGAAATAACTTATGTCATATCAAACCGAAATACGCGATACACATCTTTAAGTTGATCGATAGACATTTCACATGAAGGTGTGAGAGCTTTGATTTATAAAGATTACTGGTGATTAATAACATTTAATAAAAGTAAGGTTTTGATAAATTCATGCATGTTTGAAATAAATTAATGACGGATTTGTCTCTCTATTCCATGTACTTTTAATATTCGCTCTGTTTTCTTGAAATCAGGAGATCACTTAATGGAGTGAGGAAAACTGAAATAAACAAGAAAGGCAAAGAGATTACTCAAACGTCGTCTACTAAAAGCTCAGACATGTCTCCCCTATTTTCACACACCACCTACCACAAGGATTGCAGAATTTCTTCATTAGAGGCAATGTATAAGATTTTCGAGGATGAAAAGCCGAGGGTAATAGACAAAGTTGCTTCAGCACGTGAATTTGTTTCTTCAGACCCAACCTACTTCGACGCTGCATGTTCATTTGTCCATAAGGTAGCCGCAAGGCTAAAAATTCTCCCTTATACAAACATGGTTAAGTGGGTAATTGACCACTTAAACATAGAAGACAGAACATTCAAATATTCAAAAGGCGAGAATATTGGGTCATTCAGGGCAGAATATTTATAGACAATGTACCATCTACCCTCCTCGCAGCAAAAATATGACAAGGTTTTTCTTCAAAGCTTTAGAACAAAAATTCCAGATCTGATGAAAGTCATAAAGGAATGGAAATAAGAACAAGGCAAACTTAAGCGAGATAAACTTGGTACATACCCAATTGACCAAATTCCTTCCCCTTATTGTTATGTTGTAGGTATGTTGTGTAGATTGTTTTCAAAACCTGATGCCACTAGATTTTCTATAGATTTGGTCCCATTAATTGACGCAATTGTAAATTATTTAATTCTGAATTGGGCAAATATCCTATCTTATAATTTATCTAAACACATCATGGAGTATAGGAATAAAATAAGTGTTTCATCTAGAGAAATACCCCCCTTTTATATGAGTGCCTATGTCATGGACGCAATTTGATTTTCTTCTAGTTTTCCTACCATGGGATGGAAATGGACGACCCAAGGCCCTACCCCAATCCACATTTACCACAGAGCCCTTTGGGATTCAGACTTCCATTTGCATTTTTACAAAATTTTCCATAGATTCATGTTGCCTATGCACCAGATGATATTCAATGAGAAAGTCCCTAGGGTTTCCAAAGAGGATAGTACATATATTCTTTCTATTGCTAGATGGTTTGCAGAGGAGAGTTTCACACATTTCAGAGTATTTGGGAGTTATTCTTCTCCCCACGTCCTACCATATTATGTTCCTGATAAGTTACTGTTGGGTCATAAAAAGGTATCTTTTGAACACCTAATTAGCCTACATTAATCATCAATCTGGGAGCGACTTTTTATTTCAAGAGTGTACTCTGTCTGAGGCTGCAATTAACTTAGAGTAATGCTATGAAGATGGAGTACAAAATGTTAAATGCAAAAGTAACAAATGCTTGTAAAGAAATCTAATTACAGTGACATAAATGGAAATACTCTGAAACCTTAATTAAACCAATCTACAAAACATCGATCAGGGATACAGTAGCAATAACTCCTTCCCTTAGAAATCGATGCAAGATAACCAATCTGGGAACTTGGAAGCAATAACCAATGTCCTCTACAGTTGGTGATCTTAAAGCAATCGAAATGAAAGCAAACTCAATCTTCGTGCTAATGAAAATAACTAAAAGGAACAAAATCTGAAAAGGAACAACAGCATGTAATTCCTACGCATAACAATTATAACTCATCTATTTGCTAGTCGGAAGCTATGAATAAACAATGAACAGAAATGGAACAACAATATGAATTGAACAACAATCACAACTCTAACGCAATAAAGCAACTAGGTTTCCACACTTCAATCCTGTCGACAGCCAATTACTACGCAACAATCAATTATAACAAATCATAAATTAATGGAACAACAACTCGAATCAGATACAGAACAGCAAAGCTTTTATAACGAGAGTAAGATAACTGAACAACAAATGTGCTTCTTGTAAAGGATGAAACAACAATGCAATTCGTTAATGAATCTGTATTCAATCTCACAACAATCAATCAACTATGTAATTGGAATAAGCATTAAACACAACTTCACACAACAGTAAGCAAAGATTAAAAGTACAAACAGCGAAATAATTCCACCGGAGCCGGCCCTTAGCGCCAGTGAAATACTGCTGGGCTAATTCAGAACTTAGGAGATGAAACGAAACACGTGTTTTATATTAAACGAACATAAAACATTACAGAGACTGTTCTCTCAAAGCCGAGAGTCAATGAAACATTATATTATAGAGGAAATGTTTAAACGTAAGGATTTTCGACCAACTCATTGACCGACTAACTGACTGACTATCATCACTAAAGGACATTGCTTTATATATCAAATCTTTATGGACAAGTCAAGGAATAAGATGATTTTGAACATCGATCCCTCAGGATTGAAGGATCCTGAGGGATTCGCTCCCCTTTGTTTAGTTATCATCTTGTTTACTCTGACCGAGGTTGAGCTGTCCCCTGCCTTTTCTTGGCAATTCGTTCGGATCTCCTTGCCTTTGGCTAGATGTGGTTCATCGCTGATGGAGCAGCAGTTACATTGATCTCAGCCCCTCCTTTGGTACAGCTGTTCACTTCGTCGAATTCATGTTTTATCAACAAAAAGAAACCTTTAGCCATCTTTTTGCAATAAACATAAACCTTTCCAATTATATCATAATTCTTACAATAAATTACCTTTCCAAGGTAAAAAGGATTATGTCTATAGTAAAATAATGAGAAGACACATAGTAATTTCATACCTTTTTCACTGCCCAACAGTTACTTGCAAGAGAGATAGCCTACCAACTTGTTAATGGTATTTCTAAATAGCTTAAAGATGTTAAGAAGGCCGTTTGGCCTAATTTTCCTTTATAGTGCGGTACTTTTTCACTTTTTTATATTGGTCATACCTACAAGGAAGTTTCAAAGGTTAATTTATTGAATTTGGCAGTAATGCCAAAGCGACCATATGATTTGAATGGTGTAATTAAAAACTACATCACAGAGCTCAAAATGAAGCCTTTTGTTAAAGAAATAGATAGATTTGATGATTTCTTTCAAGGCATTGAAAAGTTTTAGATATACTCAAGTTTGCATCCAATCAACTCAATCAAGATGACTTGGAATCCTTCCAAACATACATAAATAAGAGACTGGAGAGAATTCCTCTTAACTTGTTAACTATTGAAGATGTCAACAGACCCACTCCAAGTATTAGCTTGGATAATGAAGCAAAAGACATGTCTGAGGATGAGTCAGCACAATCAGAGCATCAACCTCACAATTGGGATCATTCTAAAAATGAATCCGAAAATAGAAAGGAAAGCCCATAAAAGATAATTGATCAAGTAATCCAAGAGATTGAGATGCAAGAGAAAAAAGGAAGTAATAGAACAAATTCAACTTCTCAAGAAGTTCAACACAGTCATGATACACTTGAGTAGTCAGGAAATTATCAACTAAAGAATTGAATAGTGAATGGGATGAGTTTTTTGAAGCAATAAAAACTCTTAAAACCAATCCCAATACTGATCAAGCTACTAGTTTTCAGACACCTGAACATTCCCAAAAGTTAGTGGAAATTGTTGCTCCACTACAACAAGTTCTAGAAACTCATGATCGAGAGATCATTCTGGCTTACCCTATAGAACCGATAGTGTTACAAGTTTAGGAAATCCCTTCGCTGGATATCTTCTACAATCCTAGTCATAAAGTTGTAGTCAAGAGAAGAAAAAAGAGAAAATTTGATAGTACAGTCTCAAATCCTTCAAATGAATCTGTTGAAGTTTTATGGAAGGATCCCCTAGCTGATCCTACTAAGAATTTAACCAAACTATCACAGTTTGCAGGGGCATATGCTACTGCCACCATTGATAAATACACTGAGGTCAAAATGTTACTAAAGTAGAAGGAAGACATAATACAAGAATTAGATAGGTTGTTACACCAATAAAATTCTAACTCCAGCGAGCAAATGAAATTGAAGATGTCCCAATTTCAAAAATATTTCGAGTCTTAATTTGTAGCATCAAGCAGAAATCACTGAGAAGAAAACACAACTGGAAGCAACAATGACCAGATTACAAAGCCAACCACAGTTAGAGAAATTCATAAAGGAAGCATTGGATGTAAATGCTAATTTAAATCAACAACAAGAAGTATGTTGCCAACAAGCTTCTATTACTGGCTCTTATTGTGACTCAAGTGAAATATTGATCCAGCAAGTAGCCATCCAGAAACTTTAATGTGAGAAGATCGAGAAGAAAATCAATAAGCACATTCAATGGTAAGCATCAGACTCAGGCAAGGAAGCTGATCTACCCTAGGTAGATAAGACCAACAAGGAAATATTAATCAAATATTGGGAAGCACAGATAAAACAGGCAAAGAAAGCAACAACAAAATAATTCAAGTTGGCAAAGGAAATTACTGAAATTGTGTGTGAATAGCTTGTGAAAGCAGAACTTATCAAAGAATGCACATCTTAACTGATCTCATAAGTCAAACAACTGGAAAATCAATGGAAACAAAAGGTAGAAACGCAGGATGAAACAATTAAAAAAGAAAATAAGTTTGATCAAGAAAATTATTGGAATTTTCTGATCAAACCTTATCATCAATACCAGACCCTACAGTCTTTAACAAATTCAAAAAGAAGATCGCAGCGAGCTGTTAGGACCTCACTATGTACCACTTTTTACTATATATTTTGACACCACCTTACCTTAATAACCATGTTTAAAAAGGATTCCATCATCATTTTCATTCACTTTATCCAAAGGTATATAAAATCCTCTTCTTTACTATATGTTTAATCTGTTTACATATAATTCCATATTACTGTTATATTTCATCATTAATCGAAGTAGATTGTTGCTAACATAAGTCTAAAAGATCGCAGATAAATTATGTGCTGTGGTCTTTGTCTTTGGAACAATCGGCGTTGCGGCAGTCGAAACTTCGTTCTTGAAACGATCGACTCCATTCTTTGAAACGACGACGGACACGCAAATTCCGTCACTACCCGTAATTTGCGATTCTGGAAGAGTATTTTTTGGAACAATGGCAACAACATGAAGACGAGCAAGGAAGTGGTTACACGGATTATTCTGAAGATAGTACTCTTTTTGTATCTATTGTAACAATATATTTTTATGGAAGAATAGAATAGCCCTATTTTAAGAAAGAAGAACAGATTTGGGATAAACATAGATTTGCTCTAATGTAATTGTAAGAGATGTCTCCTCTTTAAAAAGAGGAGACATCATCATTAGAAGGGAGTTCGAAAACTATAGGAGAACATTGTGTTTGAGAGGACAGGAGCTAGACTCCATTTGTAATGTATCATTTCTTTTGACAGATGAATAAAAGTTCCTTTTGAGCGCTTCAATTTAATCCTTTCTCTGGGGAATCTTGTGAGAAGGAAAGGGCCCGCCTTCCTCACAAGATTCGCCCGACTGTTCCTGTAGTTTGCTAGATTTCTTTATGATATTCGCACTTTACTTTAATTCTGTTTGCTGAAACACCAGTTACACAGTTCTGTAGTTTATTGAGCATTCTGATTCCTTTAATGCTGCATGTGTTTAGTACATTCATTCTTAAGAAGTTGAGAGATCTATTTCTGTTATTTGTTTGAATGTATGATTGATGTTGGGAAGCAGGTGCTGAAGATTCCTGTACAAAGGAATAGGGTCCTATTCCCATTAATTGCCTTTCTTTTCCCTGCAGTGTGATTAGAAACAGGAGACAGGTGCTGAAGGTTCCTGTTCATGGGAATAGGGTCCTGTTCTCTTGAGTTTATCTTTTCTATAGAGTGATTAGTGTCAGGCAACAGGTGCTGAAGTTCCTATTTAAAGGAATAGGGTCCTGTTCCCTGTTATGGTTGATTGGTTTCCTTTCCTGCAGAATGATTTCCTTTTATTTGGATTCTTAAAAACTGCAATAGAGGAATTACTTCTACTATAACATAAGTAACTTCAGCTTTGATTAAACAGGGTGTGAATGATTAGATTTGTATGATTAATAATTGTGTGGCTTTTTACTACAACATTATTTTTTCTTTTGGAATTGAGCATATCCAGTGTGTGATTGTCTTTGGAATAAACAGACTTCCTCGGGTTGACAATTTATGTGGAGCTTGAATTGTTAAAACAATTAAAGCGACCAACATTTTGGCGCCGTTGCCGGGGAAGGCAATTATAGATTTCAAAAGCATTAATATTTTCTTTCTAGATGTGCAAATTGTATGAGAGGACGCGGAAACCAGAAGAAAACTAACCCCACAGGTGGCAAAGGCAAAGGAAGGGGAGGAAGAAAGACTTTCATTGACGAGATTGTATCAAAGGCTGAATCATCACAGAGATTAAGTTCTCGAAGACCAAAACTTCAGCACTCCCCTCAATCAGATTACAAAACAGAGGAAGTTGTGGGTCCTGAAAACATAGAAGAGCCGGTGATTAAAGAACCAGCAGTCAGTGCTGGAGAGTCAGAAGAAAGTGCTAGCAAATCAGCAGAGCACGTTGAGGAAATAATAGAGAGTATTGGACGACCAGTGGAAAACATTGAGGAGCCAGTAGAAGATCTTGACGATCGAGCAAGTGCAATAGGAGAACAGCCAATGGAAGGAAACAACGAAGACTTCTTTGGTGGAGGACGTGTAGATCCTGAAGGAGAAGGAAAGGATGAAAATTCTCTCTCTACCTTGGGATTTCCTATCAGTGATCTCCCTAGAGGAACAACTCCTATTAAGAATATTCCATTGTCAGCTTTACCTAACTTCCATGGTCTATCCTCTGAAGATCTGGATGAATTTCTTTTTGAATTTGATATATTATGCAGAAGTTATGATTATGTTACTAATGCTCAAAAGTTGAAACTGTTTCCAGCAACATTAAAAGGAAATTCTTTAAGATGGTTCATGAGCCTTGGAAGTCAAGTAATCACAACATGGGAACAGATGAAATAGAAATTTCTGCTTAAATATCAAGACTATTGTCGGACGAGAGAAAATAGGGACGAACTATTCAATATGGCACAAAATCCGGACAAGAATCTGGAGGACTATGTAGAAAGGCTACAGTATAATCTACAGAGATCTGATCATCCAAATATAAGTAAGGAAATTCGCAAAAAAATATTACTTAGAGGATTAAGGGATGATTGTTTAGACATGTTAAACATGCTTGGCAAGGGAGATATATCTAAAGAATCATATGATGAGATTGTTGAACTTTGTAAAAGATGTTCAAGGGGAGCTGCAAAGAACAGAGTAAGTAATAGAGATCCCACCTATTCAAGAGTGCAGAAATCAGCCAGTGGGGGAGAAACAAGAGCTGAAATAGGTAATTTACTTGAAGAATTTAAAACTGAGATGTTAAGTTCTTTTGCTTCACAAATTGACACTTTGCAGGTTAAGAAGGAGCAGGCTGAAGCAGAAGCAACTCTGGCTGTCTTTTGCCCGAAGTGCAGAGACAAACATCCACTAAAGGAGTGCCCATTGGACAAAATACCAATCTGCACCCTTTGTGAGAAAGATCATGAGACACAGCAATGTCCATCTCTACCAGGAATAAAGGCAGCATTACAGCCAACGGAAGAAGAAGTTGAAGCAGTTTACCTGCTAACTCAAAGAAGACAATGGCAACCAAAAGGACAAGGTATGAACTCTAGTATGCCATTTAATCGTTGGAATAATTATTCTGCTTTCAGTCAAACAAATTACCCTCCCTTTAATCAAATGCAATACCCACCCTTTAATCAAATGAATTTCCCACCCATGTAACAAACAAATAACCCTCCCTTTGTTGATCCTACAATGTGGACTCCTTGGCCCCCATAGCAGCCATCTTCTTTTAACCCTTGGAATTCAAATTGGAGAAGCCAACAACTCCCGTATCCAAATCAATTTCCTCAATTTCAACAACCACTTCCTCTGCCATCAAATGCTCTGCCAAATAACCAAATGAGACCCCAGCTACCTGTGCAACCAAATCCTAACCCCAATAATAAAGTTGTGCAAGTCATTGATATTCAGAATCAATCTATATTTTCTACTATGCAATGTAATGATATTCATTTAAGATCTGGGAAAATAGTAGAGCCTATTATTGATGACATAACTTCTTCTGATTCTGATAAAGAGGAAACTGAGAAACATAAGAAAGCACAACCACCCTCTAACAAGAATATTGAAATAACAGAACCACCATTCCCCGAGCGTTTGGTTTTAACTAGAACGCCTGAAACACCTGCTTTTAATCTTTTAGGGGAATTGCAAAACTTGTATGTTAAAATTCCACTTTTACAAGCATTAAGAGATGTACCAATTTATGCCAGAACAATAAGGGATATTTGTGTTAAGAAACCTGGTAGGAAAACTAAATATCCCCTTACAGTACATGTGATGGGTGATTTATCTGCATTAATGTCCGGAAAAACCCCTCCTGTGAAATATGGTGACCCCGGCCATCCTACCGTGACAGTTCAAATTGGTAAAACAATGATTCCTAGTGTTCTGGTAGATTTAGGTGCTGCAATAAACATAATGACTCTTGAAACTTCACAGTTGTTACAGCTGGATAACACAATCAGAGATACACCTACCATTCTAGAGTTGGTTGACCGTTCTACAATTAAACCTGAAGGAGTTGTTGAAGATCTACTTATCTCAGTTGAATCCTAGAATTACCCAGCTGATTTTGTTGTATTGCAAACTAAAACAAAGCTGGGGGGACATCCTTTAATTCTGGGGAGGCCATGGCTGGCCACAGTTGATGCCTTTATCAGTTGCAGATCTGGTTCAATGACAATTTCTAATGGTTATGAAACCAAACAGCTTACTCTTTATCCTCATGCTACACCCATAATTAATAATGAAGATTCTATGTGGATGGATTATGATGATAATGTTATTCAACCCATTCTAACTATTGGACAAGCCTTAACTCTTAAAGACAATACAGAGGATGAAATAATTAATAATTTTATTTGTGAACCTTCCTCTGTAATTGCTGAAACACACAATCAATTGACTGCAATTTTTGAAACAGATACCCAAGAAAAGATTGAATCTGAAGACTTATCTCAGACATTAACCACCATTTCATCTAAAAGCATAACAGTTGAAATTGAACCTGGCAAGACATTAAACATAAATCCTGATCTAACAGTTGCTGAAACACAACAGTTAATGAAGTTATTGCATGAAAATAAGGAAGCATTTGCATGAGATTACACGGATATGAAAGGGATCTCTTCTGAACTATGTACTCACCGAATTTACATTAAAGAGGGATGCCGACCAGTCTGTCAACCCCAAAGACGAATGAACCCTAATTTACGAGAAATTGTTAAAGAAGAACTTCAGAAATTGCTTAATGCAGGATTTATATACCCCATATCTGACAGTGAATGGGTTTCCCCATTGGTAATTGTCCCTAGGAAAAACGGGAAATGGAGAGTATGTGTTGATTACAGAGCCTTGAACAAAGCCACTCAAAAAGATCACTTTCCTTTACCTTTCATTGATCAGGTGTTGGATAGTCTGGCAGGGAAGAAATTCTTTTCTTTTCTAGATGGATTTAGTGGGTATAATCAGATTAGAATTGCACCCCAAGACCAGGACAAGACCACTTTCACTAGCCCTTGGGGAACTTTTGCTTATAGAGTTCTTCCATTTGGGCTATGTAATGCACCAACAACTTTTCAGAGGGCTGTTATAGGAATCTTTTCTGATATGTTGAATGACTCTATGGAAATATTTATGGATGATTTTACTCCTTATGGTGTGTCTTTTGAAGATGCATTACAAAATCTTGAGAAGGTACTTAAACGATGTATACAAGCTCACCTCTCCCTAAGTACTGAAAAATGTCATATGATGATGAGTGAAGGAATAGTACTTGGGCATTTTATTTCATCTCAAGGTATTCAGGTAGATCCATCTAAAATATTGGTCATTCAGAATCTTCCTGTTCCTAAAACACAAACTGATGTGAGAAGTTTTCTAGGACATGCTGGATATTACAGAAGATTTATTAAAGATTTTTCTAAGATAGCTTCTCCATTATTTGTGTTGCTTATGAAAAATGTTGAATTTAAGTGGACTAATTCTTGTCAGAAAGCCTTTGAAGAACTCAAGCATCAGTTATCTACTGCTCCTATTTTGAGGGGACCTGATTGGGCCCTCCCTTTTCATATATCTTCTGATGCTTCAGACACTGCAATTGGAGCTGTCTTGGGACAAGAGGAAAATCATCTTCCTTATGTTATCTACTTTATCAGTAAGAATATGACCCCTGCTGAGCTTAATTATACAGTTACCGAAAAGGAGTTTCTTGCAGTAATTTATGCCATTAATAAATTTCGACATTATATCACTGGTTATTCTACTTTTGTGCACACTGACCACTCAGCTATCAAGTATTTAATGAAAAAATCTGTTACAAATGCTAGAGTTACCAGATGGCTATTATTACTGCAGGAATTTGATATCACAATTGTAGATCGGCCTGGTAAAGAAAATGTGGTGGCTGATTTCCTTTCACGGTTGAAAACTGACAATGATATTCCAGTAGATGATTCTTTTCCTGGTGAGTATTTGTTTGCAGTTTCTGCTCACTCTCCATGGTATGCAGATATTGCTAATTATTTGGTTGCAGGAAAATTACCATCACACCTGTCATACAGAGAAAAGAGAAGAATTGTTCAACAAAGTGCCAGGTATAGTTGGATAAGTGGGTGTCTTTTCTACACAGGGCTTGATTAGGAAATCCGAAGATGCATTAGGGAAGATGAAGTGTATGACATACTAAAAGCTTGTCATGATGGCCCTTGTGGAGGGCATTTTGCTGATAAAAGAACAGCACACAAAATTTTGAGGATGGGTTACTATTGGCCCTCATTATTTAAGGATGAAAAGAAATATGTGAGGGCTTGTGACAGCTGCCAGAGAATGGGTCAACCCAATCATAGAGATCAAATGCCATTAAACCCCGAGGTAGTTTCTGAACCATTTGAAAGATGGGCCTTGGATTTCATAGGACCCATTAATCCTCCATCCAATCAAAGAACTTATATATTAGTCTCTACAGACTATATGAATAAATGGGTGGAGGCCAAAGCACTTATTAGAGCCAATGAAGAAGCTGTCCTAGCTTTCTTATTTGAAGAAATATTCACTAGATTTGGAATTCCTAGAGAGCTAGTTACAGATGGAGGACCTCCATTCAATTCTCATGGTTTTAAGTCTACCCTTCAGAAATATCATATTCATCATAGAATGACTACACCATACCACCCCCAGGCCAATGGGCAGGTGGAAAGCACAAATAAATTATTAGAAGCCATTCTAACTAAAACAGTGAAGGACAACCGAAAGGATTGGTCTCAAAGGCTCCCTGAAGCACTATGGGCTTACAGAACTACTTGGAGAAACACTACAGGTTTTTCTCCCTATGAATTGGTTTATGGTAAAAATGTTGTTTTTCCTGTGGAATTTGAAATTAAAACTCTAAGAGCTGCTTTAGTTGTTAATCTTGATTTGACTGATGTGCAGACAGCTAGGTTGCAGCAGCTTCTTGAATTGGATGAAAAGAGATTAGATGCCATTCACCAAACAACCATGATTCAACAACAGAGAATGAAGTGGCATGATAAAATTATCAAACACAAGCAGTTCCAAAAGGGTAATTGGGCCCTATTGTATGACTCTCGGTTTGAAAATTTTCAGGGTAAGCTACGTACACGTTGGCTTGGACCATATGAAGTAGATGTTGTTTTTCCTAATGGAACAGTAAGACTTCTAACAATTGATGATTCTAAAACACCTCTACTAGTCAATGGTCATAGGATTTGTTTGTACCAGCGCCCTGTTTCTAAAGAGGATTTCAAGACTGCTTGCATGACTGATACACATTATTTTTTTCTAGGGGAGTCTTCTGCTCCTCACAGCATTTAATTTTCTGCACTATATTTCTAGTATTAGATTAGATTTAAAACTAATAATCCCTGTCAAGGGTTGGCATATTACAATTGAATTTTGCAGATTCTGGAAAAGCTCATTAAGGAGGACAGATTCATCACAAGAAGATCTGAAGCTTCAATCACAGAAGCTTGTTCCCTTCATTTTAACCCATTTCCTAGCAATATCCCTTTTATCCCATTTCTACATTATTTCCATTTTTCCCACTTCTACCATTCCTGAAATATCATCCTTCAGCTAGTATTTCCTGTCCCTCACTTCTGAAATTATCCCTTATCAAATACTTCCCCCACTTGTCTTAAATCCAAGTCATTATATCCCATTTTCCTGATTTTTCCCTTTGCTGAAACACCAGTTTCAGCAACATGTCATTCATTTTTCCGTTGCTGAAACACCAGTTTCAGCAACCTGTCATTTATCTTTTCATCATTAAAACATCATTTCTTTCCTCTGCTATACAAGCTTTTCAGTTCTCCACTTTTACTCTTCAGATCCTTTGGGTGAATATTATTCAGTACTGAGCAGATCCTGATATGCTCCTGTTCTACATTTTAGAGAAATCTACAGATTCTTCCATTAATATCAAGCCATTATGAAGCACTCTATACTTCGAATTTTAAAGACAAAGGTAAAAATATAAGGTATGTGGTTTTTATGTAATGCAGTTAAATAATATTTTAAAGAGAGGATCTTGCTCATAATGACTACAATCTCCACACGCTTAAACATCATTGCACCATACGTAGGGGGGGGGGGAATTTCGAAAACTGAATCATCATTTCACATCATCCAATCCTCCGTCATTCTTCATATCCATTTCCACCGTCATTGAGACTCCATATCCTCTGTTGCAACAATTAGCTTGACCAAAGCCTGTGTTTCTGTTCTCTGCGCCTTTGCATGTGACTCAAGCTAGTAGCTATGGGAGGGTCGGCTATCAGACACGAGCCTGGTTCGATAACTCTTCTTCAATTGTTCCCGGAGGCCTACCAAATTTTTCAACAAGCAGGATGGACAACATACTTCGAAAGGTTAGGAGAATTTGATCAGCAGCAAGTTTTAGAGTTCGCACAGAATCTTCAGGGGAATTATTCAGTGGTTCAAGGGGTCTGAATTTCAGTCACAAAGGAAGATATAGCACAAGTTTCAGGATTTCCGGTTATAGGGGCTCGCTGGTTCAGCAGGAAACAAGTTATTTTAAATGCACAGCAAGATTTTCTTCTTCCAGATGAACCGGTTGAACTTAAAGGCCGCGGTATAAGTCTGCATTCACTACCTCGACCATGGCCAACAGTAGCTGAATTCATCAAGCACTATTTGACATGCGAAGGGCGTTACCAGGTAGTCTACCAACACGACTTCGTTTTAATGAATCATTTGAGGCATGGTCGATTAGTCAATATTCCCTATTATCTGCTTGGTTGTATCAAAAACATGTCATATTATTGCAGACGGGTTAAATTCCCATTGTTATCCCTTACCCATCATCGTTTATGTCAATTATTAATTCAGAGGGGTTTTGCTCAGCAAAACCCCCCTCTGAATAATCCACCCCTCATTCCTCAGCAAGCCGAAGTTCCCCAGCAAGCCGAAATCCCCCAACAAGCCGGAAATTCCCAAGAAAATCCTGAGAGTTCTTATGAAAGGCAACTGGACGATATCCCAGACCCCCCAGTAATTCCATCCTCAGAACCAGTTGACCTACCCCCAAGTTCGTCCCACTTAGTAGAGTCACCCCTTCCCACTACTCCTATCCCTAGCAATGACTCTCCAACACCCCCATCTCCACCTACTCATAAAAGAAAGAGACGAACCCTAACAGTCTCTGTCTCAAAACGACAAACAAGGGCCACATCCCAAATTTTCACTTCTTCCGAAAGCCCTTCCCCTAGAAAAGAATCTTCTCCTACAAAGAAAAGGAAAGACACTGACTTCTCTGCTTTCCTACCAAAAAGGAAAATGAAAATGACTGTTGAAACAGGAGTTACTCCCATTTCCCCTGACCCCGCCACTATCCTGTTAAAACTCCAATCCTCACCACCATTCCAAATTCCCCAACCCGTCTCGTCCGATGCCACTGTCACACAAGAACCAGTGGCCCAGGATAACATGACATTGTTTATGGCTCAAATAGTGACTGCCACACAAGAACCAGTCACTTACCCAGAGGCTGAAACACAAGAACCAGCCACTGTGGTACAAGAATCATACACCAAGCATGATAATACAGGAAAACCAGCTGTAGCTGCTCCACAAGAACCAGCTACAGCTGTGGATCAGCAGGCAACCCCAGCAGAATCAACCAGCACACAGGGTTCACACACTATGGCATCTTTATTGGAGGAAAATGAGTTTTTGAAGTCATAACTAGAGGCCTATAAGAATGAATTAATCATGGCACGAGAAGCCTTTGATAGAGAATTGAATCTCTACATGCTAGCACACACAGCATCAGCACAAAATAAGGATCCATGTAGAGAATACATGTGCCATGAGTGTGGTAATATTTACCAACAGGCAGGATACAAAGTAGTCAAAATTCAGGTATCTGAGGCATCTACATCAGCTGCAATTAAAGAAGAACGCCCTACTGCCACACAAGAACCAGTAGGGCCCTCAAAAAGTCTAGAAAAAGAAACTAAACCACAGATATCTCGCCCTGTGCTAGTCAGCTCAGCCACTCAGACAATGCCCCAACCACAGATATCTCGCCCTGTGCTAGTTAGCTCAGCCACTCAGACAATGCCCCAACCCAGTACTTCTAATGCCGAGACACAGACCCTGCCATGGAAACAATTAGAACTTATGAACAACTGGAAGAAACAATATGTTGTAGATCAAGATAAAATATTACAGCAGCATAAGTTAGCATGGCAGAATCACATGTATGCCAACTGGGATATTTGGGAACAGACATTGCAACAGCTCAGGGATTCCAAGAAAGAAGTCAAAGAATCAAAGGAAAAGTTGGTTTTGATGTTTTCATTAGTGCAAAAATTGATGGCTACCCGAAAAACCTCCTTGAATTATTCTCTCTTCCTCTCTGAACGTTTGGTTTATTTTCAATTGAAGGCAATAAAGGATGGCAGACCTCATGAATTGCTTACTGCGGAACAATTTGTTAAGACTTTTGCTGAGGCCCCTGAAAGTGACCAACATTTGTTGTGTGAACTTTATCTCCATAACGAGGCCATGCCTAAGAATAGAAAAGTCAATCTCACTCCAATTGTAGGTGATGTACAAATTAGGGCATTCGTTTCATTCCTGGCCAATCAGATCACCTGGCAAACTGCGTTTATTGCAAGTAGGCATAATGAGGAGAATAGGCTCCTTTGGATTAGACCGGAACCTTTAAATCCGGCCATGTTTGTAGCACAATATCACCGATTCTTGCAGAAGCCAGGAATGCACAGGTACATACAACAACTGCAGGCTTCAACACTTTTAAAGTGTCTACAGCTAATCAGAGTAAAGGAGACTACTGCATTGAATGCCAACACTATGTTTTGGCAACATTCATGCAAGGAAAGACAAGAGTATCACCCTTTCAGCCCTGATAATCTTCAAGCTGCACTCTCCAGGGTACCTAACTACATCAGATGCATTCGGCATTGTGGAGAAAACTGGATTGGTTACCATTTTCATTTTCCAATTCTATGGATGCCTGTAGAAAAATACCAGTGTCACTACCAATTGGCTGACAGAGATGAAGCTGTAGCATGGCAGAAATTGCAGAACAATCAAGGATTCTGAGCTTTGACAGAAGCCACCTTCTCCAGCTACTGCTTGAGCAACTTGCATGCACAGAGTCAGTACTCAGACTCTGACTCAGACTAGGAGTTGCCTGAGGACATGCAACCCTTTCAGCTGGGGGGGATGTTAGGACCTCACTATGTATCATTTTTATTATATATTTTGACACCACCTTACCTTTATAACCATGTTTAAAAAGGATTCCATCATCATTTTCATTCACTTTATCCAAAGGTATATAAAATCCTCTTCTTTATTATATATTTAATCTGTTTACATATAATTCCATATTACTCTTATATTTCATCATTAATCGAAGTAGATTGTTGCTAACATAAGTCTAAAAGATCGCAGATAAGTTATATGTTGTGCTAGAACAATCGGTCGTTGCTGAAACAATCAAACTTTGTTGCTGAAACAGTTGACTTTGTTGCTGAAATAGTCGACTCCGTTGCTGAAACAGCCAACAGACACGCAAATTCCGTCACTACCCGTAATTTGCGATTCTGGAAGAGTATTTTTGGAACAATGGCAACAACATGAAGACGTGGTTACACGGATTATTCTGAAGATAGTACTCTTTTTGTATCTGTTGTAACAATATCTTTTTATGGAAGAACAGAATAGCCTGTTTTAAGAAAGAAGAACATATTTGGGATAAACGTAGATTTTCTCTCATGTAATTGTAAAAGATGTCTCCTCTTTAAAAAGAGGAGACATCATCATTAGAAGGTAATTCGAGTTCGAAAGCTACAGGAGAACATTGTGTTTGAGAGGACAGGAGCTAGACTCCATTTGTAATGCATCATTTCTTTTGACAGATGAATAAAAGTTCCTTTTGAGCGCTCCAATTTAATTCTTTCCCTGGGGAATCTTGTGAGAGGGAAAGGGTCCGCCTTCCTCACACGATTCACCCAAATGTTCCTGTAGTTTGTTTGATTTCTTTATGATATTCACACTTTACTTTAATTCTGTTTACTGAAACACCAGTTACACAGTTCTGTAGTTTATTGAGTATTCTGTTTCCTTAACACTGCATGTGTTTAGTACATTCATTCTTAAGAAGTTGAGAGATCTATTTCTGTTATTTGTTTGAATGTATGATGCTGGGAAGCAGGTGCTGAAGGTTCCTGTACAAAGGAATAGGGTCCTGTTCCCATTGATTGCCTTTCTTTTCCTGCAGTGTGATTAGAAACAGGAGACAGGTGTTGAAGGTTCCTGTTCATGGGAATAGGGTCCTGTTCTCTTGAGCTTATCTTTTCTACAGAGTGATTAGTGTCAGGCAGCAGGTGCTGAAGTTCCTATTTAAAGGAATAGGGTCCTGTTCCCTGTTATGGTTGATTGGTTTCCTTTCCTGCAGAATGATTTCCTTTTATTTGGATTCTTAAAAACTGCAATAGAGGAATTACTTCTACTATAACATAAGTAACTTCAACTTTGATTAAATAGGGTGTGAATAATTAGATTTGTATGATTAATAATTGTGTGGCTTTTTACTACAACATTATTTTTGCTTTTGGAATTGAGCATATCCAGTGCGTGATTGTCTTTGGAATAAATAGACTTCCTCGGGTTGACAATTTATGTGGAGCTTGAATTGTTAAAACAATTAAAGCGACCAACACGAGCACTCTCAAATGTAATATTCAAAGGACAGGTCAGATCATAGATTTCACAGCTAGCTCAGCTCAAGCTCATGCTAGATATTTGTCAACTTTGGGGGGAAATCCAAAAGAAAGATCGGAACTATTAAGTCACACTTTTACTTTATTTTCCTAGATTGTAGTTAAAGTTAGTCTTACGAGGATGGTTGTTTGAAACCTCCTCTATTTTTTTGTAATAATCTATTTTAGAACATAGTTATTTTAGTATTTAAACCCCTCTCATACATTTAGAGAAGGGTCCAGAAATTTGTCAAAAACATTTGCAAAGAATGCACTATTGTAAGTTTATGAATGCTTTGATGAATTGATGGAATGTAGTATGTTATCTTTTGAAAATTAAAGCTATTTAACTGATATTGCACTACTATACTCTTTAAATTGCTTGAAAGTGAAGATGAGCAGATCAATTACTATCAGTTTACATGAGTAGAACTTCGTACATATGGTACTTCTATTCACTTGTATTAAGTCTTGCTTTATAGATTGACAATTATCTTTTTATTGCATTATATATTTGAAACGTTATTATAGATAAACGTTTGATGCACTTCTGTTCTAGTATTTGTCTGTGATTTCTTATTAAATATATAATCACACATATGAATGGGATATATTTTTCACAATTCTTCTAATCAAACCATTTTGTTAGAAGAATCATCTTACATAATTTTCATCTCTTTGAACTGTTAAATAATCTACATTACTAATAGTTGCATGTCGTATAATCAAAACACACCCCAAAATCATCCATATTGGGAAATTGGTCCCATTATCCCCAGTCGGTGCCACTACACCAAACGGAAAAGGAGTTGCTTTAAGGTTCGGACCGGGTGGTTTTCCCCCATGTTTTGGCAGTGGAATTTCGAGGCCTCAACATTCTGGCGCTAGAAGGAGGGCCTTGTAAATGGAAAAAAAAAATATGATCAATCTAAAGGTCAATCTAAGAGTCTCTCTCCATATAGATCCCCATCAACTTCCAGAAAATTATCTAGATCCTCATCCTTAAAATCTGAAGTTAATCATCCTTCTCCTAAGTCTCCTACTGATACTCAACCCATACTATCTCCTAATTCCCATAAATATTCCCTGGAAGTTCAGTCTTTGATAGAAAAGTTAGAGAAAGTATCCATTTCTGTTAAAAAATCTGAATCTTCTCAAATATCGGATATTAGTATTTCTTCTTATTTACAACCTCGAAGAATATTAACTCGATCAGAAAGTCAAAAGACAAGAATTATTCCTTTTGAATTTCCCATTGATAGTACTCGAAAGAGAATAAAGAGGACTCAATCAGAGTCAATCGCCAACGAGATCTTATCCCATTCACCATCATTACCTCCGCTCACTTCCACAACTTCCATTCCAACAATCAGTGTTACTTTTACTAGTTCCAGTACTCAAACTACTATCCCTTCAACTAGTCTTAGCACTTAGCCTGCCTCTTCTTCAACTCAAACTCAATCCATCACATCCACCCAAAATCCAATGGCAGGCCAAGTACCTCCACCAAATGCACGTCCATGGAACAATCCAGGGGTTGTAAATATGCATGCTCCTCTTCATTCTCTTCCAAAATATGCTGAAAGGTGGTTACTGTTGGCCGAATAAATCGTTCTTGCGGACAAGACCGATCTCCCTAGTGTCAAAAGACAATCTAGCAACAAACGAACAACTAAGTTTGTCTTTCTCTAAATATATTCGTTTTACAAATAAATGTTATAAAGGTGTCGATCCTACCTTAGATCCAAATGCTTATTTGCAGTCGTAGTGCTTCCGTCGCATCAAAATCCTTCCGTCGCAACAAGAGTTCTTCCGTCGCAACAAGAGTTCTTTCGTCGCAACAATAATCCTTCCGTCGCAACAAGAGTTCTTTCATCTCAAGAAAGTGTCTTCTTTTGTCGACCTGCAATCACAAACAAACAAATATTAAATAGCACCTGTATAACAAATAATTATAAAACATACCTATCATAGTGATCAAGGAATCTATGAAATAAATGATCAAACGACAGCTTATTGAAATAAACAATCGACCGACAATTTATTGAGAAAAATAGAACTTGATTGTATTAATCTTAAAAATAACAGAAGAAACTTACAACCTTAGCCTTGATGTTCGAAAGGCCTTCCCGGGGTCTGAAGCAGGAGTCTCCTCTACTTTGATAAGTCTTGCACTCTTCCTCCAAGAGCACAAAGAGGTATGTGATCTTTCCTCTCAAAATCACAGTAGAAAGAATACTAAATCTCAACAGCACTTCAGCTCAATCACACATAAAGCTTCCACTCCAATTCTCAATCTCCAAAATCTCCAAAAATTTAACCAAAATATTAACCATTTGAGGCTACCCAATGCCTCCTTTTATAGAGCAAATGAGGAGGTTAGGATTCCACCTTTGTAGGGATAGAATCCTCCTTCAAAGGGATAGACTCCTCACATCAAGGGATTAGTTCCTTAAGGTGAGGGATACATGCACCTTATCAAAGTGTACTCATCCCCAAAAATTCTCATCTAGAACCTTCTAGAATTGACCTCAATTCATTTTTTTGACTTTACTTTCTCGCCTTTTTTATTTTGAGGAGGGTACGCAGGCATTGCAAAGGAAAACTGCGTTCTAGAATGCAGGTAAGCAGTGTATTACCTGCGTACCCAAGCTAGGAACGCAGGCAAGCCTCATGTTACCTGCGTACCCAAAGTTTCAGATATTTTAAGGGTTTTTCCTCTTGTTTTAGGGCTTGACATGAGGAGTAAAGGTTGTAAGACTTGCAGAGGAGGTATGTATGAGTGTTAATGAGCTCATACAGTTAGCAGAATGTCAAGGTGACAATTTTTAGTGTAACAGTTACCTAAATTTAATCCTGATGATGGTCTTCCGGCAGAAGAACACATTCCTAATTTTATGTTAACAATCAAATTAAAATAAGTAGTTGAAGAGTATTGTGGTGTAATATTATTTCCGTATAATCTAATAGGATCTACAGGATCCTGGTATTTTTCATTGCCTGCTCGCTCTATAACTAGCTGTAATATGTTCAAAGAACAATTTCTAGCTAAGTTTGGGGATGACAGGACCACTGCTACGCTCATCAATGATTTATCAAATCTAAAAGCTAAAACAGGTGAGAAGATAAAATATTTTAATTCAAGATTTAATAAATTGCTCAATAAAATTCCTGCTACATCAATTCCTGGTGCAGAAGTTCAAATTGAGTGGTATATTTCATCTCTTCCATCCAATATATCTATTTTTGTTGATAGAGAAAAACTACCGACACTTGCAGAAAACATGAAGGAATCTATATCTGTAGAGAAACACATAAATGCTCTTGAGAAAAATAATTCTTAAGAGGATTGAAAAAAAAAAAAAAAGGTATCATTCAAAGATGATTCTAAAAAGAAGCTGCCAAAAGACCCTTTTGATGTAGAAGGTCTTCAAAAAAATTTGAAGACTATGACAAACGAGATGGCAGATATCAAGAAACAATTCGCTGAAAATTTGAGCTCAAAAAATGTTTTCAGAAACTTCAAGAAAGGTCAGTCCTGTAATACTCAACCTCCAAATATCATATCTAATGTTGAATCTGATCAAGATACAGAGGAAGAAGAAGATGATGGAGAAGAAGAAGTTGAACTAAATGGAATGTGGGATTTCATCCTACCAAATGAAGAACAACATGAAGCTTTACCTGTGGGCACACGGAGAAAAAAGACTACTGAAGCAACGCAGCCAAATCAACAACAAAATATTTCAAATCCTGCTAAGGATAAATCAATAAGCAAAAATTCTACTTGAAAGGCTACACAAACAAGTCCCGTTACTTCAGATACTCCACCTACATCTAAGACAATGGTAGTCTCAGACACTATTGAGTATAATGCAGTTGAAGAGATGAAGAAAACTAGGGCCAAAATTTCAATTCACGAGCTTACTAAATTAAAGCAGCAACAAAAAATCTTACTTAGAGACTTAAATGTGGTTCCTGCTTCAACCTTACCTGCTCCAGTAATAGTACAAGCTGCTAATGAAATGGGTAAGCCACCTTCTCCTTCAACTAAAATAGATGCTACAAACTTGATTATGATAGGTGATCGATCCATCTCTCATACTCCTCCATTTCTCTTAGCCTATGATATCTATAATAAAAACATTCATAATTGTTTAATAGACTCAAGGGCTTCCTCTAATATAATGCCAAAATAAGTCTGTGCTAAGTTGAACATAAATCCTTAGAGTTCCCATATTCATATAGTACAATTTGATAGAACCAGAGTAGAGGTGGTAGGAGAAATAAATTCAGTTTCCATCATATTGTCATCAAATCCCAAGGTTACTCAAATAATTGATATACTCGTGGCTGATATTCCTGAGTTTTACAGCTTCGTTTTAAGCCGAGATTGGTCTGAAAAACTTCATGGATATTTTGCAACAGACTGGTTTCATATGTGGCTACCATATAATAGAAAGAAAAATAAAATTTGGGTAGACTGTGAAAAGTTCATGAAACATACAGTCACCAATATTGAAGGAGTAAATGAGCCAGTAGCATTCAATAATAAAATTATTTGAAACTACTCAGTAGAGACGTTTTTGGGAAATTTTAATGCTCAACCATCACCTTTCTTTGATAATGTAATTGTTTCTCAGATTGAGAATTTTTCCTAGACAGATAGTTCCAAGTGTATAATTTTTGTAGATAAAGCAGTAGTTAATTCTTTATTTTGGACTCTTTATTTTGACGGTTCTAAATCTGAAGATGGTGCAGAGGCTGGTTGTATTTTAATAAGCCTAGAAGGAGAAAAAAACATGTTAGCCTGCAGACTAGAATTCAATTGTACAAACAATATAGCTGAATATGAAGCATTAGTCCAAGGTTTGTACAAATCCATTGATCTTAATATCAAATATCTAAAAAATCCTAGGAGATTCATAAATCATTGTTAAACAGGTAAGAAATACCATTCATTGTAATTCTGGACATTTAAAGCATTACCAATCATTAGTCTAAAAATTAACCATTCATTTCTTAGCCTTTAATATTTCTTTCATGCCTAGAATGCAGAATGCTAATGTAGATCTACTGGCTAACGTAGCATCAAAGTTAATTCCATCCCAAGAGTTTAGCCCCAAAATATTTTCCATTGAATTAATTTTTAGACCATCTGTCCCTGATAATATTACCAATTGGAGAGTATTCAATGATGATTCAAATATCATAGATTTCTTAACATCTGAAGAATCTTATGATAGACAAATTTTGGATGAAAATGAACATGACATTCAGATTTAGGAAGAACAAGATGAAAATTTTATCCCTAAGTCTGTTGTCAAGTTAGAAGACCTATATGATCTGAAAGGTAGGTTTAAAAGAGTTACTAACTGTTGGCTTGAGGGGTTCTGACCCAGGTTCAGATTTAAGGTTTGCCAACAAACCCCTATACTACTAGCCCTTTTGGCAATGACCTATGTTCGCAGGCCAAGGTCTCACCCGAAGTAGTATGGGTGGGTGCTGGAACCAGGTTTCCGCACCCTGGGAGAAAGTGGGTAATTAAGGCAGTCTGGTTGAGATCTATCAGGTTTGCACATAAACAAGCTTATTACCGTGCCCTTAACAGTATAACCAGCATGTAAATTGTTGAGTCTCAAAAGTGTTTTCCATATTCATACATATTTCCATTATGTCATAACCATTCAGCTCTTATTTCATAGCCATCTAACCTAAAACCCTACATCAAGTAACCATTTTCATAAATATATGGGTTAGGATCCTTGTCTTCCAAAGTTATTTATTTTATGTATTTAAAGTGAATTTATCATTAGAAACTAGAAAATTAACATAGTTTCATATATCTATATATGTGTTATGAGTTTTGTGACATGTGTAGGTCAAAAGGAAGCTTCTAAAAGACCTTTATGTGGCCTCTCAAAACCAAATTCGAATTTGAGTGGAGAAGATCATGGGATCATGAGGACATGTGTCTCATTTCCTTTTTGTATTGAAACTCTAAGAAGATATGTGTCTCATTTCTTATTTGTATTGAAACTCTAAAAATACATGTGTCTTATCATTTCCTATTTTGATTGTAACTCTAGAGATAGAGGGAGAGATTCATGGACTCTCATTAATGAGATAACCACTCATTTTTTGTATAAATGGGAGAATCTTTCTCCTATCAAGGGTAGTGAAAAATAGGAGAAGAAGAGAAAGGATTAGAGATTGTTTTGTAACAAATCTTAAGATGGAATGGGATGTAGATTTGTGAGTTTATCAATAAAGAAGTTCTTTGATGTTGTTTTGATCACATCTTCAAGGAGCTAAGGATTACACCGAATTGGTAGCAGAGGGCCCCTGCTATTTGAGGAGGTTTTACATGTTTTCTAGATAAGTCATTTTCAATTCTGTTTTGTCATATTTCCTTACTTAGATTGCTTTCTGAAATCATAGCTTTTAGCATTATGTTTCATGTCATTTGCTTAGATAAAGGATCCTCATGATATTGAAGTTAGTCTCTTTCTCAAGCTCTTCCAATATATCTCTATCAAATGAATGAGATTTCACTGTAATGTTCTAAGTCACTGTTTGTTTCAACATTTCCTTTTATGTTTTAGGAGATCCTCATTGCATTAGAATTAATCTTTTTCACAAGCTCTTCCAACAAATCTCTAACTAAATGAATCAGATTAAGTTGTAGTGTTTTGAGTCACTTTTCATTTCATGAATGTTCATTTAGAAGCTATAATATCCATGGATTAGGACTCTCTGTTTTCATCATTTCCTAGTTAGGAACAGAACTTGCAAATAAAACTCTGTTTTAATTCATTTATTAACATTTCATTTTTCTCCCTTTTCACATAGATCTAACTTCATATTTTTAGCATAGAGTAGCATACTAAGAATCAAACATAAAAACCCCAAAACATCAATAAAACACTAAAAACAACGAAGTAAGAAAAAGGGACACTTAGGCACATATAGTGCATCACACTTCATCAGTTTACTAGCCCTGGTTGATAATTTATGTTAACAATTTAGGACACTAAATTGACTAAACATAAACATCAACAAAGCTACTATTATTAAGCACATCTTAGAAACACCTTCGCATCCATGTGCGCATCAGTAATTACCATCACAAAATAACACAATCGCAGCTAATTCATATAACATAGAAACAATCGCAGCTAATTCAATTAACACAGAGGTACTTCAATAATAAACATAACCAGTTCAGATAACATAGAGATACTTCAATAGATTCTGTGTTCATTAACGTCCAAAACCAAGTTACAAACCCAGTTGCAGCTTGCGCACACAGCGAGCGGGGTCCACACACAGCTAGCAGGAGTCCTTACCCAATACTACCCAAAACAGATCTCAATAGTGTGTACTTAGCATCAATCTTACTTACTTTCCTTAGACTCAAACTATCTATTTATTTATATCATCATAGCCTATGTTATCGTGTGGTCCGCAAACCGTGGTTTGTAGACTCTAGGTCTACCCTTTGACCCGTTAAAATACATTGGGGGCTTTGAACTACCCCAAAGCCCCTGTGGTAGACTAATTACTACAAAAATATATCAAAAATGTAGCTAGGGGACCCCGTTCTAACAGGCCCCCAACACAATATTGTGACTCGTCCAGAGTCACAGCAGTCGTGGGGTTTGCATCTTTGCCTGGAGCTGCTTGATTGCATTGACTAGAGGGAGCAACACTCCTTTGCTCTGCGTGGCAGCATTCTGTGCAATGTCCGCCAACTTCTGCGAAGTTGGGCCTTCAGTGATAGCGATGATACTCTCCAGTGTTTGATTCAGTTGTTTGATTGTACCATCCAAGTCTTGATATATCTTGAGGGCTCCATCGGCCCATGGCTTGAGGTGGTCACTCAGAACCTTCTTCTTGTATCGAATCCCTTCCAAATCATATTTGAGCGCATGTTTGGCTTGCAGAGGTGCCAGGCATTGAGCTGGGATTAGAGTGTGCATTGTAGCCTCCATTTGCTCAAATTCTTCTTCCTTCTGGCACAGTTCTTAGGTAAATTCATGCAGGAGGGGGTCGCGTTGCACCGTAGACCATAGCTGCATAGTCGTCTCAAGAAATTCGACACCCTGAGCAATCTGTGCTGTAATGGTGTCCATAGCTTCTATGACCAGCGTAGCTCTCTAGGCGCGTACCTCAGGAGGGGTTTCTGGCTGAAAATTAGCTTTCAACGTAGTAATCTTCTACTCCATCTCAGTCTTAACATTTTGGATCTCAGTACGAGAAGCTTTCAGGGCTGCGACAAGTCCCTCAATCTTGGCCTGGGGGTGGCAGAGGCCGGAATGTCTTCGGTCACATCTGCACAGAGTTTGTTGATCAGGCACTCCAACTCAGTCTGCTGCACAGTGGCAAGGATACACACGCCCTATGCATGTGACACCTCGGCAGTTTTTTCTACAGTGGTCTACTCATCTGCACTTAGCTGTTGCTGCACCCACTAGTCTCTGTGCTATATTTTCTCAAAGAGGGATGTGTGGAGAACATGCAGCAGCTCACTCAGAAGCTAGGCCAAGTCTATTTTTACTTCCGCGCAGGCCTGGACTTGCGCACATAAGCTGGGCAGCCTCAAAGTGATTGTTGCACCTGGCAGGCGGCAGAGGCAGCTCTCGGTTGTGGAGATCAACTCAGTGTTGGTCGCTTGAGGTAACCTTGCTTAAACCAAAATCATCTGTAGGGTATCAACCTTGAGCTGAAGAGCTTGGAGCTCAGACTCTAATGCGCCGACTGCGGCCTTCTGTTGCTCTTCCAAGGCAAGCCACCTGTCTTCCGAAGTGAGGGTGACCGCATCTGCAATTTTCTCCAGATATTCCTCAGTTAAAGTAACCTCAATCTCCCTATTGGGCCTTGTAGCCCGCCATTTCGTTCATTGGCCCCTGAGAGGTTCAGTTGTCCATTTCGGGCCATGCAGGGAACCAACACCCTGCGCATCCAGGCCCTCAGTCTCCATGTCCTGTTGCGATTCCTCCACGCCCTGCGCAACATCTCGGGGAACCTCCATCTTGGTGGAGCCTTTTGGACCACGACCTTCTAATTTCTTGGTGGTATCAGGTGGGGTGGTGGTCGTCGGGACTGTGCTTGTACCAGCAGTGTTAGCCATTTCGATTTGAATCCCAATTTCCAGTGCAATTTCCAAGTAGCGACGAGCCGATCGATTTCTTCATCAGCGACCATGTAAGGTAGCGTCATCCAAGCTAGATCCAATGGCCCCGAATCTGCACATTGTGCATCGTAACCTGGAATTTTGTGATGCGCTTATACATTTCGTAGATCATCGGTGACAGGCATGGCCGGGAGTGAATTTATGCTATGAGCGCGCCTTGAAACAATACCCAAAATCCTTTGTTATCCTTAATACGTTGCTCATCCTTTGAATCCCACAAGTTTGTGTATCGTGCCCCTTCACACATGTTCGGCTTGAGCTCAGGGAGGACCGATCCTTCAGGGGCTTCCCATGCGACCAATGCAATTAGGAGTAGCAGCCAAGAGTAACATAATGCCTTCCCGTGATCCTGGTCCTCACGCACGTTTTCCAAAAATTCGTTACAGAGGAACTGCAACTAGTTAAAGCAGACCCCCTTTTCGCAGTGGCCAACAAGCTGAATTACATAGGCGGGGACAGTCGTGGCCTAGCACTTGTGCATCATTTTACAAGACAGCAGCAGAGTACCCATGCGCACTCTGGGGTCAGTAATAGTTCCAATCAGGAACCCCCTGGTGTTTCGCTCGACATGGTAGTCTTATCGCACCTTGTCAACGATCTGTTGCTCATACTTCTTGCCAACGCACTCCATGGGATTTGGCCCCTTCATGGGGAGACCAGTAATGCGGTGAATTATGGTGGCATCGATGGGAATGTGGTCTTGGATCCACACGATGTCGTCATGGATCAGGGCTAACAATTGCCGCACAACTTGGTCGGTTATATGGTATTGGCCAAAGTGAGGTATCCACAGCGATTTTAGTAATCCTGAACCTGCTAACCTGTGCACCCACGGCATTGGTACTACCCTTAGCATGTCATCCTCCAGTACCCTTTCAAGATATAGCTCAGGTGCCAATTTCAGGAAGGCCTCCAGGTTGGCAAGGTCGTGATCATCGAACTTAACTAAGGGGAATTTTCCAAATGCTTCTCCAATCATGAGGACTTCACCCAAAATCAGTGGCATTTGCAGATAGGCGTGCATACCTTCGATATTCTTGGGCGTGCGCACTGAGGGCCTTCGAGGCCGAACATAGGGCAACAACCAGGTTAGTGGGGCAGCAAGCCAGGCTTCTTCCTTAACAGACAGAGGTCGCTTCGCCACGTTAGGCAGCATGCCTTAGGCACCGTTCGGGGGGATTGCACGTTTAAATGGGAGGTGTGTGGCTTCCCCCCAGCCCATTTCACAGTCTTCCCCTACCCTTTCTCTTGGCCTTTCCCCTTACTCTTCTTTTTCTCCACCTGCTTCCCCTTGGTTGGTGTGGACACGACCTCTTCGACTTGAGGGGTGACCTCCAATACTTCATCAGATGCTCTCTTAGTAGAGGCCATAGTCTGCGATGATTCAGTGGGATTGGTCACAGTCATTCTCACTTGGAAGACGAACTCGGGGTTGCTACTATCAGAGGGGGTAGCAAGCCCAGACATGAAACGGAAATTTGCAAGGCACAAGATTTTCAAGACATGCGGAACCCAATTCTGAGCTGCCCTCCTCCATTTATAGCTTTGAATATTGAACAACGGTCGGATGAGACTTAGTTGAAACTTACCATCAAGAAAATGGTAAAAAATCCTCAGAAATCACCATATTAATTGCCTATTTCCCTCTCCCTCGAACGGTAAAGTTGGATTTTTACCCAGCGGCACTATTCCAATGGCTAGTTTTCACAACAGTGTATTACCCCTACGCGCCCAGCACACCTTCCCGGACTCCCTGACCCGCAGTTGACCCCTGCACATAGAACAGGCCTGCCTGCATTTTTCCTCTTGCCTGCACGTATCCATCCCAATACAACTACTTCGGCCATATATTCATTTGTTCTGCGCCAATTTGGTCCGGTATGGTTTGAGACAACTGCCATTAACATATCCTGGTAGGGGGTCCCCGCGCAGTGTAGCCAATCTCGCCGCACTGTCGTTCGTAATTTCTATGGCGATATAAGGTCCAACCAATGTTGGCGTAGTTTCCCAGGGTGGCGCACAAACTAGCTGTCATATTTTCCCAGGCCTTTTGAACTTGCTAATGAAAGTTAGCAATGAATCGATCTTCTTCCAAGGTGACTAGCTGCGCTAAGCGTTCCTCCAGGATATTGGGCTCTACCATGTTTGTAAAGGTCATGGTGTGCAAGCTAGGAACGATATACTCCATGGGCATAATGGCCTCCTTTCCATACACCATCCAAAACAGTGTTTTCCCAGTCAATTTCTTGCATTTGGTCCAATAGGCCCAAAGGACCGACGGGATGCGCACATCCTAATCGCTTCGATCGACATTATAGACCTTAGTAAGCCCCTGTTCCAAAATTTTATTAAAAGCTTCTACCATTCCATTTGCCTGCGGGTGATATAGGGCACTTTTTGCATGGTGGATGTGAAACTCCTCAGTCAAATCTTGTATTGTGTCATTAATGAAATGCGTACCTCTATCGCTCATCAAGATCTTCAGACAACCAAACCTAGTTAAAATATGCTCAAAAATAAAGTGCGCAGTGGTATATGCAGTGCAATCCTTCACAGCTTGTGCTTCCGCCCATCTAGTTACATAATCAGTTGCAATGAGGATGTAGCGGGCACCTGTCTTCTTACCTAGTGGTTTGATGGGCCCAATGAAGTTTATTGCCCATTTATCGAATGCTTGCAGGGCCATCTGTGGTTTTAAGGGCATTTCATCCCAGCATGACGATCTTCCTGTCCTTTGGCATGTGTCGCAGGCTTTGCAATAGTCGTGAGAATCACTATGCAATGTGGGCCACCACAGCCCAACTCTTAAGATCTTATGCGTCATCGCTTTTCCTGCGTATTGAACTTCTACTGCGCCTTCGTGGGATTCTACTAAAATGGCTTTCCTTTCATGCTCTAGTACGTATCTTCACAATACCTCGTCAGCTCCCAGCTTATACAGGTGGCCCACGATGATGGTAAAGTCAGTTGCGCGGGTTACTAGCTCTTTTTTTGTTGTACCGAATATTCTGCAGGTGTCATCCCCGTAATTAAGAACTGAATAATATCGGCAAAGTATGCATCAACCACCTTAATAAAAAATAGTTGCACATCGGTCAATCCTTCCTCTAGGTTGGTTGGTTCTTCACCACTCGATTCGGGACAAGTGGTCTGGTCCAGCATTTAATTTCCCCCACTTCACAATTATCTCAGTCATATTCCTGAAATAGCAGTAACCATCGGCAAATATTACCCCCCAACACATGCTTATTGACTAGGTACTTCAAAGCTGAGTGATCTATGAACATCTTGAAGTGCCAGCCCAGCAGATAGTGCCGATATTTCTGCAGGACATACACCATTTCTAGCCCCTCGCGTTCAGTAGTAGAGTAATTACACTCTGCGCTAGATATTTTTCTGCTAGCGAACGCAACCAGGTGGTCAATTTCCCCTTCCCCGAGCTGCATAAGGACAGCTCCTAGGGCAAGCCCTGAAGCGTCCACATGGACATGAAAAACCTTCGCCCAGTCAGGAAATATGAGGATAGGTGCAGAGACCATATTTTCCTTGAGTAGCTCAAGACTCTTCTGACACTCTGTGTCCCAAAAAACCAATACCTCCTTCTTTAGCAGCTTTTCCATGGGTGTTGTGATCAGTGCGTACCCTTGAATAAACTTCCTATAATATCCTTTCTGCCTGAGGATGGAGCGTAACTGTTTCTCAATTGTGGGACTGCTAAATTGATGATCACTGCAACTTTGGTAGGGTCAACCATCAGTTGCTGCCGACAAACTATATGGCCTAACAAGATCCCGAAAGGCACGTATAATATGCACTTCTTAATATTTAGGGAAATATGGTGCTTTCTACAGGCATCCAACATCATGCGCAAGTTCGAGACGTGCTTCTTTAACAATCCAAATACTATCCAATTTTCAAAGTATACTTCCAAGAACTTGTGAATGAACTCCTTGAATACTGCGACCACTACCCGCAAAAATATGGCAGGGGAATTTTTGAGCCCAAACGACATGACGGTGTACTCGAAGGATCCCCATTCGGTGGCGAACGTAGTTTTGCTGCGATCTTCAAGCATGATCCTAATATGATGGTAGCCCGAAAACCTGTCAGTGAACGAGTATGCTTCCTGCCCTCCCACACTATCAAGAATTTCATCAGAGAATGGCATAGGGAAGGGATCATGTACGCAAGAATCATTCAGCTTACGCAGGTCAACGCAGATTCTTATTTATCCTTTAGTCTTTTTCTCTTTGACCACCATAGGGCTTACCCAATCTAACTATTTTACTGGTTCGATGATACCTGCGACTAGCGTTTTGTCGATTTCTTCCATGACTTTTTGCTTATACTTGGGGTTAAATCGGTAAGGTCGCTGCTTGACAGGGCGTGCATCTAGTTTTAAAGTGATTCACATGACCCCCAGGTCCCCTGTAATACCTTTAAGTTCTGAGAATTTCGTAGGGAACAGGTCCTGGTACTCTGTGAGAAGTTCTGCAACTTTCCCAACAGTATTGTCATCCTAGTAGTCCCCAATTCTAGCTAGCTTAGGTTGTTCTTCTGTTCCAATGTTGACTTCCCTTAGCTTAAGAGGCTTGGTCACATCGACGGTCTGTAGTGGGGGTCCAGCAACTGCTCGTTCACCCTCTGATTCTAGGATAGTGACATTTCTCGGGTCTTCGTCGCATTCCTCCACTGACAAATTGCGACAATTAGCAATATCCTGCATATGTGTATCCCAAGCCGATACCCCATTCATCAAACACTAGGGCATCGATGTCCTCCAGGGCTTCATCTAATTCCTCAGCTATGCCTATCAACCCGAACGTCCCCACAGAACGTCCCTCATGGTCTCCCAGTGGCGGGTGCGCTGATGTAGCTCTGCATCCAAATACCATGTGGTGGGGATTGGTCCCAAGGCATGAATGAACAGGTGGACCCATTCATCCCTAGTCCTTTCGCATCGCACCTCCATCCATGCGGACAAGTGCTTGCGCTGGTCTCCTTGGCCAAGGAAAGTCTCCATGCGTAGGTGAACCGGGGGTTCAAACTGTAGGATCATCATCTTGCGACATTCCTCCCAATCCTGAAAAGTCCCCTTATGAGTTTCCCACCACTGCACAAGGGTTGCACGCATGGCTAGGTTAAGGGCCCACATTCGTCATTCCCTTGGGACTTATGCTTCAAATTCTTTAAGAAAATCCCTAATACTACCAGAATCATCAAAGTAAGGCAACTCTCTTACCTCTAAGGAGATACACTAGAAGCTCTTTGTGATCCTAAGACACTGCAGCGCAGATACGTCATGCAATTGGTTCTGCCAATTTTCGATCTCCCCATTGGATTCAGAGAGGCATTCACTGTCTTTCTCCCAGAAAATCATGCCATCAGCTGTAGGATCAATTCAATCCTCGTCTCGGGCGGTTAGTTTATAGATATGATCAACGTCGTATTCTTCGCGCATGGGTTATGTATACAGTTCACCCTCTGTCGGGTCTAGAGGGACAATTAATCTCGTACCCCCATTCTAAAAAAACATGCTCCTTTCCTTCAAGTTGATAATGCCTCCCATGTCTATAGCCCAGTCTAGTCCTAGGAGCACAGGATAAGGGTCTGCATCCTCTACAATTTGAATTACCTCAAAATCTGCGTATACCTTAACTCTTGCAATATCTACCATAATCTTTGATAGTCTCCCCAATGGTATGATCTTCTGTTGGTTAGCCATGCGCAGCTGTATTCTAGCTTAGGTTCGCCCATCCTCTGCCACGTCTGTTTGGGCAAGACATTCGCATCGAATCCCAGATGCAGGATGACCTGATCCATTTCATAATCGCCAATCTGCGCAGTTAGCCGCATTTCCCGACCACTACATTTCTTATGCTTGTAAATTTTGTGAACATATTTAACTTCTGTTGGAGGGTCAGTTTTTTCTACGCAACTATCTATCAGTGCTTGAAGATTTTCTACTGCCTTCTAGTTACGTAGCAACTTCATACATGCTTGTAGGAATGGTTTAACTTCGTTGTTCGCTTTTAGGTTTGTTGGAGCCTTGGAAGCAGATGCCTCCTCCTTGGTAAAGCCTTTGCGAGCTTCTAGGAAGGTTTATTTCTCCTTATGTAGTTCCAAGCTTTCCATTTTGATAGCGGCTTTTCGGATAAGGGGTTCAACAATAGCTCTTTCCTCAACTCCTCCAGTAGCCATGCCGCTGCATGTAATGACATTAATATTGGGTCCCTCATCATGTGGTTCTACCTTAACCCTTTGTACATTCTGTGTTGGATTATGTTGTTTTTCCTGCATCTTTGCTATCAGTACCGAACAATATTCAATCACATGATCCAATTGCCTATAATATCTACAAGATTTTTGTGCAGGGTTCGGACAGTCCCTTGCGAAGTGCCCTACTTCTCCACAATTATAACAGATCAATTGTCCTCTTCCCCAACCTGCGCTTCCACCTCTCCCCCCTGGCCTCTGGTAGGGGAGCTTCCTCATCCCGAGGGAGATAGTGGTGATGAAGGGTCAACCTGTACCCTGTACAGGTTTCCTCGGTCTATCATTAAGTCATATGTCCCACAGTTTTTAGGTAAACATGACTCCGGGTAGATTAAATGTTGACTAGGGTAAACAGTAGTGGTTTTGGGGCACATGGTATTGTGAACCCATGGTTTTAGCCCATGGTATTGCAGGTAATGGAGCCTATAAGGGACTGGGAATACTTCATTGTAATGTAGGCCTGGAGGCGAGCGGTGAAGGCTCACTTGGCCAGATTGGTCAGGGTTTTGGCCAATGGTTAATGAAATTTCATTGGTTGGGTTTTTCCCTGGATTTGGGGTTTTCCTGGATAAACATCTATGTTTATGTTAATGTTTTGTTGCTGGTTCTTTTTCATGATTATTATTCCTCTCGGTAAATAATTTATTTCTGCAGTAAATTCCTAACAAATGGTATCAGAGCCATATTTGGCTTCAGAGGGACGCTTTTGTTGCCAAGGGTTTTATTGAGCTATGAAAGGAGACATGATTTGTTATGGAGATATGCAGATCTGGATTCTTCTCACTGAAGGTGATTTCAAATACATCGAAAGTGTTTCCCATGGTGAATGTTGGAAGCATCGGATCGGTGGGGAAAACAAGCAACGAAGTTGAGAAGAGATTCTCCTAACGTTTAGATCTGCGCCAAAGAAATCGATGTCAGGCTTGAGCTGCATAGATTTTAGATCCCATAAACAGTTCTGCATTCTTGATGAAGCGTTCTCGAAACTGCGTGGAGCTTTTCATGCGTAGATCTACATGATATAGACAAATGATGTGAAGACATTAGATTGTGGACGCCATGGATTGAAGGTTAAGCCGCAAGGACGGGTAGATGAGACTGTGGTGCATAAGTTGTTAGACGCACTGCGTGCCCAGCACCAAGCATTAGAAGAGGTTTCTTCTGAGCTTGAAGCCGAGAGAAATGCGTCGGCCAACTCAATCGATGATGCTTTTCTCATGATTTCCTTCTTACATAAAGAGAAATCCAGCCTGGCAATGGAATACCAGAAGAGGCCCTGGAGTGCGTGATGATCTACATAAACGACCCCCGGGATCGAAGTGTGGTATCTCAGGTGTGCAAGCAGTGGTACAGGATCGATGCCCTGACTCGTAAGCATGTGACCGTGGCCTTCTGCTACATGATCAAGCCCTCTGATCTCACTCGGCGCTTCAAGCTGTTGGAGTCACTAAAGCTGAAGGGGAAGCCGAGGGCCGCTATGTTCAACCTCACCCCGAAGGACTGGGGTGCCTATGCCCGCCCTTGGATTGAAGATATCTCCTCTTCCTGCCTCTGCCTCAATTCCCTCCACTTGTGGCGAATGATCGTCAAGGACAGCGACCTCGCCACTCTCGTCGGGAGCCACGACCACATGCTGCAAGCCCTCAAGCTTGAGAAGTGCTCCGGGTTCTCCACTCTTGATTATGGAAATGGGAGTAGGAGCTGACAAGTACAGGAAATAGAGGGAGGGATTTAATTTCTGACTCCAGGAGAGAGCTGACATTGAGATCAAGATCAAACATGAAGAACCAGCGAGCGTTGATGATAAGCATTGAATACACCATAATGATCTGGATCTCAACTACATCAATTGAACTATGGTCATCAAAGGATAGTGGAATATTTTTCTGGTGGGTGAGCCCCACTCAAGAGACAAAGGCATACTACCCACTAGGTTGATTACAAGCGTGGGACGACAAGTGTTGTAAGGGTGTAGGAATGATGGAAAATCCATGGACTTTCATAATGACATTCGTGGATGTTGAATGGGGACCCTCGGTGATGTGAGAAACTGAATTGGTTTCTTGGGTATATGGTGGTTAAGTTTTTTTCACAAGGGCTGAGAGTTTATGAGGGAGAGAATATGTGCTAGAATAGCAAGCCATTAGCTGCGTTAGGAGAGCAAAGTGTTTGACAGAATGTGTCAATCAAATGTTTTGAAGAACGTCAAAATGAGAGAGGATATTTGCAGATGGATTAATTAAAAATTGATGAACCATGTATCTGAAGAGAATTCCTAGAGGACTGGGAGTTACAGAGGCTGGTGACCCATGTAATCTGGTAGATGGGTTCTTTTTATATGGACATTGATTTCATATGTACGAAGACAACAACAATGAAACAAAAAATATATATTATTATAATGGAGTTAATTTTATTACATGTAAGTGGGCATACTGCTGTAAGACCTGGTATGGCATGTGTACCCCTGAGTAATCACTGGTAAAGTCTGGGTTAGACCTAGGTGATAGGGGGGATGTCAAGTTAATAATTACCCTGGATAAAACAAAAACAAGAAAAATTGAGGGGGGAAGAGCTAGAGTGAGCGGGGTTGTCTCACTTAGCAGGTTTGGCTGGATTTAGTCAATAATCCTCAAGTCAAGTTTAAGGGGGGAATTGTTAGGTAAACATGACTCGGGGTAGAGTAAATGTTGACTAGGGTAAATATTAATGGTTTTGGGGCACATGGTATTGTTCACCCACGGTTTTAGCCCATGGTATTGCATGTAATGGAGCCTATAAGAGGCTGGGAATACTTCATTGTAATGTAGGCTTGGAGGTGAGTGGTGAAGGCTCACTTGGCCAGATTGGTTAGGGTTTTGGCCAATGGTTAATGAAATTTCATTGGTTGGGTTTTTCCCCGGATTTGGGGTTTTCCCGGATAAACATCTGTGTTTATGTTAATGTTTTGTTGCTGGTTCTTTTTCATGATTATTATTCCTCTCAGTAAATAATTTATTTCTGCAGTAATTTCTAACAGCAGTTGTGTTCATCATGTCCCACAGATTAGTAGAATCGGCACCATTGTTGCTTCAAATCTAGAACATAGGCACCAAGACGGGAGCAGTGGTTGGTATCATGTAGTCCAGCTACGCGGCAGTCAGTGCACCATAACGTGGGGTCGCTTGGTCCCGCAACCTCTTTAGGGCGCAATGGGTTGGGCCCCCCAGCCTGCATGTAGTCTACCAACAGAGGGCACTGATCCTTGGTGTGGCCTGAAACCTTGCATCTAATGCACCATACGTCTGGAATAACTTCTTTTCCTCGCTCCTTTTACAAATTCTTGATTTCGAGGTGCATTTCCTCCAGTTGGCCCTGAATCTATTTTACTCCAAACTAGGTATCATCTCTTTTTGCGGCTTCTAGCTTCATGGAAATATCTAAGGCTTTTTCTTGTGTGTCAATAGCTTGCTGACCCATAGGCCCGCGCGGATGAGGTAATAGCATGGAAATGAACCATTCCTTGTGCTATCTATCCTCATACTTAAATTCCCTATCCTTAATAACCTTCTTTAGCCATTGACTAGCCTCCCATATAGACTCAATGGGTCCCTGTTTAAAATCTTTCAAGTCAGTCACCAGTTGAGAGTAGGACTTAGGCTTCCAAAACTATTGTTTTAAGGTGTCCTTAATTTCTTGTATTGATGGATCCGCATGTTGGCCTATGTACCCCCTGAACCAATCCAAGGTCCTTCCTTCAAAGGCTAGGGATAGCTGTGCCCTTTTCACAGCATCGCTAGCAACATTCTGCGCAGTCCATAATAATTCCGCTATGAACCAAAAGAGGTCCATGTCTTCATCCCCCACACCCTTGAAGGTGGGCAGCTTCATGTGTGTGGCCATAACTTCTTCTGGTGGTGGCGAAGGGGTAGGTTAGTTCTTGCCCTTACGCTAATTCGACGATGGTGTAACTGGAGGACTAGTTCCTAAGTGCGTAGGTGGTTCTCTTAAGGGGTTGTAGACGGATCTATACCCTTCTTGATTGACTCTGTAGTACTTACCACTTCATGTTGTACTCTCACCCTGATCAAAGGTCATTCATTCGGTGTGGTTGCACAGAATTCCTTTTTCGCACAGTAATATTTTAATCAGTAGCGGCAATGTTTTCAAGAACTTACCTCATAATCCTTTGAAGAACCTCTGCTCCACTTCAGAGTAGGATACGAACTGATCAACTGCGAATTCTGTAACAAATCCTCCTAGCACACTATCCACCCAGTGATCTACAGTCCAGGTGACTATTTGTCAGCCTTCTCTAATCGTTGAATCGATTCCAGAGTCCACTGCATAACCTGATCGTCTTTCCAACATGTTTGGAATTTTACTAGCCTTGCTAGCCACTCTTGTAGCTCGTGTGCGAAAGTTACAAAGAAAATTTCATACTTCTGTAAAAATATATTTGTTCTTCCACTTCTCAGTTGTAGCTTCATGATGCGATTCTCTTTTATGGAAAATTCCTGAATCTGTTTTTCGAACTAGTCTTCGAGCTCCAATTTCTCAGGTCGCCAACGGCCTCGTGGCATTACCTGATATTTCTCTCAAAATGCTCTTGGTTCCGGCAATGGAACCATTTGTTGGCTTGAGGGGTCCTGACCCATGTTCAGATTTAAGGTTTGCCAACAAACCCCTATATTACTGGCCCTTTCCGCAATGACCTACTTTCGCAGGCCAAGGCCTCACCCGAAGTAGTATGGGTGGTTGCTGGAACCAGGTTTCCGCACCCTGGGAGAAAGTGGCTAATTAAGGTAGTCTGGTTGAGATCTATCAGGTTCGCATAGAAGAAATCTTACTACTGAGCCCTTAACAAAGAGTGCGTTGGTGTAAACATCAACAAAGCTACTATTATTAAGCACATCTTAGAAACACCTTCGCATCCATGTGCGCATCAGTAATTACCATCACAAAATAACACAATCGCAGCTAATTCATATAACATAGAAACAATCGCAGCTAATTCAATTAACACAGAGGTACTTCAATAATAAACATAACCAGTTCAGATAACATAGAGATACTTCAATAGATTCTGTGTTCATTAACGTCCAAAACCAAGTTACAAACCCAGTTGCAGCTTGCGCACACAGCGAGCGGGGTCCACACACAGCTAGCAGGAGTCCTTACCCAATACTACCCAAAACAGATCTCAATAGTGTGTACTTAGCATCAATCTTACTTACTTTCCTTAGACTCAAACTATCTATTTATTTATATCATCATAGCCTGCGCTATCCTGTGGTGCACAAAACATGGTTTGCGGATTATAGATCTACCCTTTGACCCATTACAATACATTGGGGCTTTGACCCACCCCAAATCCCCTACGCTAGACTAATTACTACAAAAATATATCAAAAACGCAGCTAGGGGACCCCACTCCAACACTAACTCAAAAACTCAAAGCTCTACCTTAAGATTTGAATTAGTAAGTATAGGAACTGACGAAAAACCTCAAAATGTCCATCTAGGTCTTGGTCTATCTTCCAAAGAAAGATTATCATTTATTAGGTTATTTAGAACGTACAAAAGAATATTTTCTTGGGATTATACTGATCTTAAAACATATGATACTTCTGTGATTCAACACACAATTCCTATGATTTCATATGAGAAACCTATACAACAAAAATTGAGGAAGATTCACCCAAATCTTGAAAATCAAATGAAAACAGAGTTGAATAAACTCCTCAAGGAAAAAATAAACTTTCCAGTCAGGCATTCTAAATGGGTATCAAATTTGGTACTTGTCAAGAAGAAAAATGGCGATATTATAATTTGTATTGATCTTAGGAATTTAAAGAAAGCATGTCAAAAGGACAACTTTCCATTACCAACCATGGAACAAGTATTGCAGAAAGTAGTTGGTTCTGAACTTATGTCCTTTCTAGATGGATTTTCGGGATATAACCAAATCATCGTACATACAGATGATAGACTGAAGACTACATTCAGGACTAAGTGGGGTACTTATGCCTATCAAAATATGCCATTTGGATTAATTAATGCAGGTGCCACTTTTCAGAGAACTATGGACACAAATTTTAGGGGTTTCATAAATAAATTAGTGGTTATTTATTTAGATGACATTATAGTTTTTTCTAAACAAGTAACCAATCATGTGAATGACCTAAAGCAAGTCTTCGAGTGATGTAAAAGGTATGGCATCTCATTAAACCCAAAGAAATAATTATTTGTATTAGATGAAGGAAAAAATTGAGGATTCATTGTGTCAAAAAGAGGTATCTATATTGATCCCGAAAGAATTGAAGAGATTAAAATAATTCCTTTCCCTTATAACAAGAAAGCTATGCAGTTGTTTCTTGGGCAAATTAATTTTGTTAAAAGGTTTGTCCCCGACTTTTCACAAATAGTTTTACTATTACAAAACATGATTAAGAAAAATTTAGTCTTTAAATGGGGACATAATGAAAGAGAAGCATTTGATTTGATTAAACAATCCATTGTCAATGCTCCATTCCTAACTACCCCCAATTTTATTAATCCTTTTACTTTATATACTTTTTCATCATATACATCATACGCTGCTGTTTTAACACAACTTAATGACCAACAAATTGAAGCACCAATATCATTTTTCAGTTCGAATTTGCAAGGTGCAGAACTAAATTATTCATCTGTCGAAAAGCAAGCATTTTCTGTCTTTAAGGCTATAAAGTATTTTAGGCCATTTCTCCTAAAACCTCACACCAAAATCATAGTTCCATTCTCTGCAGTGAGACAACTATTAATGCAAAGAGAATTAGGAGAGAAAAGGGCTAACTAGGTTACCACTTTACAAGAATATAATGTAGAAATAAAACCCTCTAAAATTGTTAGAGGTCAAGGTTTTTGCAGAATTCTTACAGGAGCATCCCATCTATCATCGGAAGAAGATTCAGGTAAAAATGTGCAAATATCATAGGTAAGCCTCAACGATGCACAATCTCAATATGTTGATCTCATATTCTAATTTAAGAATGGATATGCTCCGACCCAACTCAGTTACAAAAAGAAATGGGCTTTAAGATTAAAAGCCAAGCAATATGAATTAATCAATGATGTATTGTTTAGGATAAATTTTGATTATGTACTACTAAGATGCTTAGAAAAATCTGAAGCAGAGAAAGTCTTGCAGGAAGTCCATGACGGACCAGCTGGAGGATATTTTGGAGGAAATACGACAACACACAAAATCCTGCCTGTAGGTTACTATTGGCCTACACTTTTCAAATATGCTCATGAATATGCAAGAAAATGAAAAGTGTGTCAAAGTGCATCGGGAAGACAAAGGAAGCTAGCCTTCCCATTACATCCAGTCAATATCGAACAACCATTTTAACAGTGGGGATTATATATAATAGGTGAGATTGTTCCTAACTCTTCCAAACAACATAGATATATTCTCACAGCTACAGATTACTTTACTAAATGGGTGGAAGCAATTCCATTAAAGGTAGCCAACTCTAAGAATATCATTGATCATCGACCAATATATCATAAATAGGTTTAGTTTACATACTGCTTTAATGTTTGATAACACATCTTACTTCTCAGGAATTGTTATGATGGAATTTGCAATCAAAAGAGGTTTTAAACTTAAGTATTCTGCAAATTATTATCCACAATGAAATTGTTTAGCAGAGTCCACGAAGAAAAACTTGATTAGAATAATCAAAATAATTGTTGATCAAAACCAACGAAATTTGCATAAGTCATTAATATTTATTTGCTCTTTGGGTAGACCGAATAACTTAGAAAGCTTCTATTGGCACTTCTCCATTCAATCTTGTCTATGGAAAATAAGTTGTTATTCCTACCAATGTAGTTATTCCCTCTCTTTCCTTAGTACAATTTATTGATGAATCTCCTTCTTCTTCTTTACAACTTAGATAATGTCAAATTATTAAGTTAGAATAAGAAAGAGAAAAATCTAAGCATACCCATGCACATCAACCACAGATATTAAAAGCCTCATTCGATTCAACTTCTGTTACTCCAAAAAAATTTCAAATTGGTGATCTGGTATTGAAATGGGACAAAGCGCATGAGGAAAAAGGTAAACACACGAAGTTTCAAAAACTCCGGCTAGGTCCATTTCAAATAATTGAAGAAATAGGCCCATCAACATTCTTATTGCAAGATCTATCAAGAAAAAGAGATTCTTTGCCTGTTAATGGGTAGATTTTGAAAAATACTTTTCATATAAGGTAACCCCTTCTATTCCTTGTATATTAGTGTCTTTTTCTTTTCCTTAGGAAAATAAAAGTTGCTTAGTATAAATTTTTGGCTTTTCAAAAAAAGTATCTCAGATGATCCTTTTTGATTTATCGCTTATAGAAATAAAAAGTGTTAACGAAACAATCGAAAGATTTGAAACATATATTTTTTTTTTCACTGAAAGGTGTAATTTCATTGAAGTTATTTATTCTCTCATGAACTCTCATCTTTATATAACATGATTATTCTGTCAGTCAAGAAAATAATCCTTAACATAGTAAAGAATCTTTTACAGAAAAGCAATCTAAAACACAACATTATCATCCAAAATCCTCAAAAGGACCAATGATTCACCCCATCCGGTAAAACTTATTAATTTTTGAAAGAAATTCAAAAAATATTATCACTAGAAAAGCTTAAAAGATAATAAGTCTCATCACGAACTTTTTTACCATGTTCATAGGGAAATAGTTGAACTGTCATTACCAATACTGCCTACCAAAACAAGGTAATGACTTGAGATTATATCAAAGGGACAAGAGGTCTCATCAAGAGCCAGCTTGATCAGTTCAATTACAACTAGTGAATGGCATTGTCATTATTTGGTTACCAAGCCAAGACAATGGCTTTTAAGTAAATAAAAATATGATACAAAAAGAAAAGCTTCAAAAAAGATCAATTGTATAAAGTTAGAATTTATTTTTGGAAATTGTAAGAAACACTAGATGGGACAATGAATCATTGTTTGGTAAGAGGTAACCGTGCCAAGAGCTTAGATTGCCTATTGGATCAGAGGCTCTACATGTGATAAAATAGTAAATATTTATAAAGCTGATCTTTAAGAGCAGCCTGCTTTATCTTTTTCAACTGAGTAAAGATCGATATAGATTCTCATACTTATACCTTTAAGAGATGGATTCTTATGAATTGTAATTAAAATAAATTTCATTGCTTAGTAAGATACAATTTGTTTGAAATTCATTCATGCAACTATTTTTATTTCAAAAAAGTTTTTGAAATTTCAAAAAGTTAGTCAGACATAGCTGGTTCTCCCAAGTGAATCGCCAAATGTTGTGCTATACAACACCCACCTCTATTCTAATAAATGGGGATCCTTTAGAAATAATTAGGAAATTCATTTTCATTTATTTTTAGCTTTAAGTCAAAAACTTTAGGAAATAAAGTTTCTTTGTACTTTTCCGCTTTATTCCTTAGTGCGCATCACAAACCGCATAACTTACAAACTTAAAAGACTTGAAACCCACTAAGTTACATGGGTTGCGAAATGCGCTAAGATTTTTCTGAAGTTATATTAAAATCTTATTGCAAATGCTTTAATCATCATTATAAACTAAAATCGCACCACACCTCATTTAAACCGATCAAATTTATAAAGAAATTTGGTATAAGTTATGATTACGTGAGCTCGACGAGCAAATAAAGTAATAAACATAAATCTCCAAAGTCCCATAAAGTGCATCCGCTTGATTTCTTGAATGCGCACTTCGCAGTTCGTGGGACTTAACTGAAATCAAATCCATTTACTGCATAAAAGTTGCAATGTGCGATTTGCACAGATCGCATTTTGCATAATTTATGGGTAACATCATAAATGAAAAAGTTATAAGTTGCGATATGCGAAGAATGGAATTTAATTACTCAAGCATACGAAATAACTTATGTCATATCAAACCGAAATACGAGATACACATCTTTAAGTTGATCGATAGACATTTCACGTGAAGGTGTAAGAGCTTTGATTTATAAAGACTATTGGTGAATAATAACATTTAATAAAAGTAAGGTTTTTATAGATTCATGCATGCTTGAAATAAATTAACGACGGATTTGTCTCTCTGTTCCATGTACTTTTAATATTCACTCTTTTTGCTTGAAATCGGGAGATCACTTAACGGAGTGAGGAAAATTTAAATGAACAAGAAAGGCAAAGAGATTTCTCAAACGTCGTCTACTGAAAGCTCAGACATGTCTCCCCTATTTTCAAACACCACCTGCAACAATGATTGTGGCATTTCTTCATGGGAGGCAATGTATAAGCTTTTCAAGGATGAAAAGCCAAGGGTAATAGACAAAGTTGCTTCAATAGGCGAATTTGTTTCTTCAAACCCGACCTACTTTGACGCTACATGTTCATTCGTCCATAAGGTGGTCGTAAGCCCAAAAAATATCCCTTATACAGACATGGTTAAGTAGGTAATTGACCACTTAAACATAGAAGACAGAACATTCAAAGATATAAAAGGCAAAAATATTGGGTCATTCAGGGTAGAATATTTACAGGCAATGTACCATCTACCCTCCCCGCAGCAGACATTTGAAAAAGCTTTTCTTCAAAGCTGTAGAAAAAAAAATCCAGATCTGATGAAAGTCATAAAGGAATGGAAAGAAGACCAAGGAAAACTTAAGAAAGATAAACTCAGTATGTACCCAATTGCTAAAATTCCTTCCTTTTACTGTTATGTTGTTGGTATGTTGTGTAGATTTTTTTCAAAACCTAATACCACTAGGTTTTTTGTAGATTGGGTCCCATTAATTGACGCAATCGTCAATTCTTTAATTCTAAATTGGGCAAATATCCTATCTGATAATTTAGCTAAACACTTCATGGAGCATAGGAATAAAATAAGTGTTTCATCTAGAGAAATACCCCCCTTTTATGTTAAGTGCCTATGTCATGGATGCAATTTTCTTTTCTTCTAGTTTTCCTACCATGGGATGGAAATGGATGACCCAAGACCCTACCCCAATCCACATTTACCACAGAGCCCTTTGCGATTCAGACTTCCATTTTCAATTTTACAAAATTTGCCATAGATTCATGTTGCCTATGCACCAGATGATATTCAATGAGAAAGCCCCTAGGGTTTCCAAAGAGGCTAGTATAGATATTATTTATGTTGCTAGATGGTTTGCAGAGAAGAGTTTCACATATGTCAAAGAATTTGGGAGCTATGCTTCTCCCCACGTCCTACCATATTATGTTCTTGATAAGTTACTTGCAAGAGAGATAGCCTACTAGCTTGTTAATGGTATTTATAAACAACTTTAAAATTGCTAAGAAGGTTGTTTGGCCTAATTTTCATTTACAGTGCGATACTTTTTCACTTTTTGATATTGGTAATGCCTACAAGGAAGTTTCAAAGGTTAATCTATTGAATTTGGCAATAATTCCAAAGCGGGCATATGATTTGAATGATGTAATGAAAAACTACATCAGAGCTCAAAATGAAGTCTTTTGTGAAAGAAATAGATAGATTTGACTATTTCTTTCAAGGCATTGAAAATTTTCCAGATATACTCAAGTTTGCATCCAATCAACTCAATCAATATGACTTGGAAGCCTTCCAAACATACAGAAATAGAGAATGGAGAGAATTCCTCTTAACTTGTTAACTGTTGAAGATGTCAACAGACCTACTCCAAGTATTAGCTTGGATAATGAAGCAAAAGACATGTCTAAGGATGAGTCAGCACAATCAGAGCATCAATCTCAAAATTCAGATCATTATGAAAATGAATCTGAAAACAAAAAGGAAAGCCCAGAAAGATAATTGATCAAGTTATCCAAGAGATTAAGATGCGGGAGACAAAAGGAAGTAATGGAACAGATTCAACCTCTCAATAAGTTCAGCACAGTCATGATACACTTGAGCAGTCAAGAAAGTCCCAACCAAAGAATTTGAATAGTGAATGGGATGAGTTTTCTGAAGCAATAAAAACTCCTAAATCCAATCCCAATACTGATTAAGCTACTAGCTTTCAAACACCTAAACATTCCCAGAAGTTAGTGGAAACTGTTATTGCACTACCACAAGTTCCAGAAACTCATGATCAAGAGATCATTTCGGCTCACCCTACAGAACATATAGTGTTACAAGTTTAGGAAATCCCTTCGCTGGATATATTATATAGTCCTAGTCATAAGGTTGTATTCAAGAGAAGAAAAAAGAGAAAAAATGATAGTACAGTCTCAAATCCTACAAATGAATCTGTTGAAGTTTTATGGAAGGATCCCCTAGCTGATCCTACTGAACATTTAACCAAACTATCACATTTTGCAAGGGCATATGCTACTGCCACTGTTGATAAAGATACTGAGGTTAAAATGTTACTAAAGCAGAAGGAAGACAGAATACAAGAATTAGAGAGGTTGTTACACCAAGAAAATTCTAACTCCAACAAGAAAATGAAATTGAAGATGTCCCAATTTAAAAAATATTTCAAGTCTTAATTTGCAGCTTCAATCAAAAATCACTGGGAAGCAAACACAACTGGAAGAAGTGATGACCATATTACAAAGCCAACCACAGTTAGAGAAATTCATAAAGGAAGCATTGGATGTAAATGCTAAGTTAAAGCAACAACAAGAATTATTTTTCCAACAAGCTTCTATTACTGTCTCTTATTGTGGCTCAAGTGAAATATTGATCCAGCAAGTAGCTATCTAGAAACTTGAATGTGAGAAGATCGAGAAGAAAATCAATGAACACATTCAATGGCAAGAATCAAACTCGGGCAAGGAAGCTGATCTACCCCATGTAGATAAGTCCCACAATGAAATCTTATTCAAAGATTGGGAAGCACAGATAAAACAGGTAGAGAAGGCAGTAGTGAAAGCATTCAAGTTGGCAAAGGAAATTACTGAATTTGTGTGTGAACAGCTTGTGAAAGCAGAACTTATCAAAGAGTGCACGTCTAAAGTGCTCTCAAAATTCAAACAGCTGGAAACATAATGGAAACAAAAGGCAGAAACACGGGATGAAACAATTAAAAAAGTAAATAAGTTTGATCAAGAAAATTATTGGAATTTTCTGATCAAACCTTATCATCAATACCAAACCCTGCAGTCTTTAACAGATTCAACAAGAATATTGTAGCCAACACTCTCAAATGTGATATTCAAAGGACAGGTCAGATCACATATTTTGCAGCTAGCTTATCTCAAGCTCATGCCAGATATTTTTCAACTTCGGGGGGAAATCCAAAAGAAAGATCGAAACTCTTAAGTCATATTGTTACTTTGTTTTCCTAGATTTTAGTTAAAGTTAGTCTTACGGGGATGGTTGTTTGAAACCTCCTCTAATTTTTTTTAATAAACTATTTTAGAACATAGTTAGTTTAGTATTTAAACCCCTCTCCTACATTTAGAGAAGGGTCCAGAAATTTGTCAAAAACATTTGCAAAGAATGCACTATTGTAGGTTTGTGAATGCTTTGATCAATGGATGGAACACAATCTGTTATCTTTTGACAATTAAAGTTGTTTAAGTGATTTTGCACTACTGTTCTCTTTAAATTGCTTGAAAGTGAAGAGGAACAGATCAATTATTGTCAGTTTACATGAGTATAACTTCGTACATATGGTACTTCTATTCACTTGTATTAAGTCTTGCTTTATAGATTGACAATTATCTTTTTATTGCATTATATATTTGAAACGTTATTATAGATCAATGTTACATGTACTTCTGTTCTAATATTTGTTTTTCATTTCTTATTAAATATATAATCACCAATATGAATGTGATATATTTTTCACAATTCTTCCAATCAAACTATTTTGTTAGAAGAATCATCTTACATAATTTTCATCTCTTTCAATTGTTAAATAATCTACATTACTAGTAGTTGAAGGATATCTCTTTAGATCGCATAAAGGAAGAAACATTTCGGGTATATAATAGAATAGATATTTTAGATAGATGCATGTGATAGATTAGAATAATTTTCCATTGCATGTTGTATAATCGAAACACACCCCAAAATCATCCTTATTGGGAAACTGGTCCCACTATCCCTAGTCAGAGCCACTACACCAAACGGAAAAGGAGCTGCATTAAGGTCTGGACTGGGTGGTTTTCCCCCATGTTTTGGTAGCAGAATTCCGAGGCCTCAAGACATCCCTTTATCACTAGAAATATGCATTGCAAATAACACACACCCTTTTCTGGGACTGCGCTTTGCCTACATAGTTGTCACCATCCTAACTGATGTTTCCTTCTTACCCTGTAAGACTCTTTGTTCTCCATTTTCGTCCAAGCATTCAATAGCCTTATCATAGCAGTCTAACATAGTAATTTGAAGATATAGTCAGTCCATACCAAATAGCATGTTATATAATCTCAACAGTAGTATTTTCAAATGTGTTGATGTAGGCATATCATTCAATTCAAATGCATAAGCTCTTACCCAATGATGAACTCTCTTCTTAGTACTGGTAGCCAAATGCACTAACCAAGACTCTATGTGCACTTCTTTATTCAAACCACACTTATCCACCAAGTCAGGATTAACATAACTATAATTAGATCCAGTTTCAATCAAAATTTAAACAAATTGATCACAAATCTTACCATCCATCTCAATGATATATTTCTGGTGATTTTCCTACCTATTATCCATTGATGCATAGATATGAGGAATGCTCTTTCCAACATCCCCAATTTTCTGTGCTTCTTGTGCACTATAGATCTTAGGCCTACCATCCTGATTTTGTGGAAAATATCTCTTAATCTTCCCCTTACCACATGTCCAACACTACAATCGTCCTATACAATCACCTCTATTCTGTTGCCCTCCAGGCTGTGACCCATGTCCCTGTCTAACTACGTTGAAATTCTTGTAAGGTGCAATATTTTCCTTCTCTTCTGCATTATAAGCTCTTATTCTTTTCGGCTTCCATTTACCTTTAGCTTTGTCTTTTCCTTTCCAACCTTGCTGAGATTTTGTGTTACACTTTGACTGCTCATAATAGTGCTTCAATTTCCCAATGACTTCCTCAAGTGACCAATGCTCATCATACTCAATCTGATCTCTAAATTATAATTGAAATACAAATCTCTAAACTTTAGCCTTTTCATCCTTAAGGTATGGCACATACCTAAATAACTCTAGGAACCTGGTTGTATACTTTTCATTTGTCATCGATCCCATCTTTAGCTCATATAATTCCTTAGCCTTTTTTGTCGTAGTGCCTCTCTGAAAATTATTTCTTCCTCAAGATTCTCTTGAATTCATGCCAAATCAAGTCTTATATCATGATGTCTCTAACCCGCTCTACATCTTCCCACCAGATGTCTGTTTTCCCTTTGAGGTTGAAAATAGCTATTTTTACCTTCATATTTTCTATGTAATCATGCAACTCAAAGAATTTCTTCAGCCCAAGTAACCATGCCTTTACATCCTCTGGCTTCTTCAAATCCCCATCAAAGGTAGGTCGCTTTGATTTCTTGAAATTGTCGGGAAAATATCCCTTGTCACTCTGATAACGATGGCGATCATAGTGTTGGTAAGAACCATAACTAGAATAGAACATGTGTCCATCACCTCTCCTATCAGGTGTATCCAAGAGGATGCCATATCTAATCATGTCATCCCTATCCGACCTGTGCCCACCATGAGATCTACTTCCATTGCCCCATTAGTCTTGTCCTCCTACCCATGGTTGATATGAAGTGGTTTGCAATGCTGACAAACATTGAAGGATTATTGCATTAACTTCTTCTTATTTCTCCTATGGATGAATGATCCTATCATTGTCTGACTTTCAACTTCTTATTTTTTCCTTCAAAATTCTCAATGTGTCTGCTAAGTCAGAAGAATTCCCACCACGACGCTGCTCATCTGATCCATAGGGAGAGTCTCTTGAACTGTAGCCTACCATCTTGCTAGTCATCTTAATATTATTCCTACAAGTATACCATGTTAGTTAAACCAAAACATAAACATAACTAACATGCCTTGGTATAGTTAAGGGGAGGATATCTTGTCTTCAAGATCAACCAGTTTAGCACAATATATGTATAAACAAAATCATAGCAATATATCAACATCATGAAAGAGAACACCAACTGCATTACCATGACCTTATGTTTGATAGTCATAACCATAATACAACATGCATATATCCACATAGACAACAGACATGCACAACAAATGAATATTTAGCCATCATGCATTCACTACGAACACATCTTGACAACCACATCATCAACTGCTACATAAAAACACAACTACAACAGTGACTACCGCCATGCACACATTACAAACACATATACCACAGGAATAGAGAACACATATCCAATTGACATGTATACATGACCAACACATTGCCCATCCAGTCGAAGGGGTGAACCATGCTCTGATACCACTCTGTAACACCCTCCTCCCACATTTACCCAAGCTAACTGGTCTACTAGGGTAAAAATGTGACGAGAGTCTACTATGGTGTGATTCAACTCCCCATGTATAGTTAAGGAAGTGGAACTGACATAATGAAACCAAACTGGCCTTCCACACATGATACAGAACCTTCACAAGCCAACCAACCCTTCCAGGTGATCAACTCATGAGACAACTTGACATTTTATTGAGCTAGACCCCCAACCGCTCACATGACAAGCCATACATGAGACTGAGGCCTTCCAGTCACTCCCACAACAAGGCATGCCAGCAACTATAGAATTTTTCAAGAAATTTTGCGCCAGCAACCTCGAATTTTGAGCCACTTTTTCAGGGTCAAGTCTCAGGCCACTTCCCAAAACTTCATGAAACCTTCAGAAAGGAATAATAAAAATGGAACAAAGCTACTAATGAAATAATAGGTGCAAGTACTCGATCTAACCCCTATTAGACATTATAGGCATTTTGTCAACACATGTCACAAATATGCAATCTACAGGTCATAACAAGAGATCTGAGCATAGGGGTCTCATTCTTATATGAGATTCATAAAGAAGCATTTTTTCCATATCACACTATTTGCATTATCATCTATTAGGTTATATATTCATTGTACATCCATTTGCTAATAAAAACATGATGAGAACCATACATCAAGTTTTTCATAAAACATACTCATACCTAGCATATAACCAACATAAATAACAAGGATATAACAACCATGAGAATCATATATGAACCAGTACATTTACACATGAAATAATAAAGAGAAGAATCTCTTATTAATGAATGCAAAATCCAAACAGGTCTAAGACTTCCACAAACCACCCTACCATATATTGGTTTGAACCAAACATTTCTTTCAGCCAATCACCCCCATGCCATATTCCAAGTATGAATGTCAGACTCAAAACCAAACCTATCCATGTTTCCTTAGACTTTACCACAATCCCCACCGAATCACTTTTCCCTAAACAAGCATGGATGCCTCTGGATTTATCCACCTACACCATGAGGAATTTTCTTGCCTCTTAATCTCTTGGCATTACCATATATCCTACCATTCACGGATTGAGGATTCCTAAACATAATCAAGACTCCACCCTCCAGTATTTACCATATATCCCTTCATACACTGGTCGAGGATTCCTAGGTCTGATCGAAGGAACACACCTCTGGTATTTAACATATATCCCATAATTCATTGATCTAGGGATTCCTAGGCCTTGTGTTGTTTATTTTAGAGACCACCTCACTCAGTTTTGAAACCAACCGGCAATCCAGTCCAACCAAATACAAGATAACCCACCACACCATGGCTATCCGAAAATGGAAAGGCTAGGCTAAAGAACACTGTCACACTTCGAAAATCCCATGCCAATGGCATAAGAAGAACCAAATATACAAATGCAAGTACCATGCATTTCAAATATAGCAAAGAAATCACACATGCAATTCAATACATGCAAGTAATCCCACCGTAGTTGTTTGATCCTGTTCTTCCTTACTTGATCTTTGCTTTCCTTTGCCTTCTTGGTCCTTCCTTTGCTTTCCTTGATCCAATGCTACAATGCTCCAAGAAAACTCTAATTGTCCAAGAGTGTGTGAGAGAGAGAGAGCTCCAAAAATGAACTGACAAAAGGTACCAACTGATCCTCATAAACCTTTTTATTAATGAGGCCTCAAATTTCTTCAATTTTCCATTATTTTCCTTCATTTTCCTCCTCACATGAAACCTATGAACTTTCACCTTCCTTTTCTCCTAATTTCCATTATTTTCTTAAATAAATTTCCAATTAATGCCACTTTGCCTTTCCAAATCCTTTGTCATTTTCCTTAGCCATAATAAACCAAATGAACACCCGCACTAGGATGTTTCTGTAATACCCTCTTCTCACATTTACCCAAGCTACTTGGTCCACTAGGGTAAACATGCAACGAGAGGCTACTATGATCTGATTCAACCTCTTAGTTCACCTTAAGCAAGTGGAACCGACACCACACCACTACACAGACACATGCTATAGGACACCCAAGAGCCATCCAAACCTTCCAGGTCGCTAGCCCCTGAGACAAACATGCCTTTTAGTGCATCAATCCCTCAATCGCTCCCTTGATATGGGAAGAGTGCGATTGGGACCCTCTAGTCGCTCCCACAACATGGGAATCCATGCAAATGGGGACTTTTCCAGGTAGTTTTGAGCCTGCGACCCAGATTTTTGAGCCAATTGTTCAAGCCAAGGGCTTAGGCCACTACTCAAAACTCCATGAAACTTCCATAAATTAAATATAACAACGGAATAATGATATAAATGCAATCACTTGAACAAGGACTTGACTAGAACCCTATTAGTCATGACAGTCATTTCGTCAAACATGTCACAAATGTGTAATCTATAGGTTTAAACAACATATTTGAGCATAGGGGTATCATACTTATCTGAGATTTACTATGAAACATTTTTCCCTTATCACATTAGTTTCATTATCATCTATTAGGTCATATATTCATTACTCTAGTCATTTACAAATCAAAACATAATGAGATCCATACATCATCACTATTATAACACATGCTTATAACTAGCACAATAGCAACAAAAATATAATGAATACATCAGCCATAGAATCCACATATAGGCAAGTATATTACTCATGAAACATCAAGGAGAAATAATCTCGTATTAATGTATGCAAAGGCCCACTAGGTTTTGGACTTCCACGTGCCACCCGACCATAGATTGGCTGAAGAAAATCTTTCTTTTATCCAATCAACCCCGTGCCATATTCCAAGCATGAATGTGTGACTCAAACCAAAAGAACCAACCAGGGCTTACCGATGCTAAACCACCTCACCCTCATCAATAAAAAATTGCTTTACTGCAATCCTCACCAGATCACTAGGCTAAAACAATAAACATGTAATACCAGGATTTATCAACCTACACCTTGAGGAATTTTCTTGTCTCTTATTATCTAGTCTTTACTGTGATCCACACTAGATCACTAGGCCCTAACTGAGATTCCACCCTCCAGGATTTACCATATATCCCATCCTGGTATTCCTGGGCCTTATGGAGAGCGCCCACCTCTAGGCTTTACCGTATATCCTATCATTCACCGGTCGAGGATTCCTAGGCCCATCAAGGCACACAATACCTGGATTTACCGCAACCTACAGTCTAAGTCAAGGGCTACTAGGTCAGTCGCTTTATCACAATCCACAATATGGTTTAGGGATCACTAATCCATGTGTTATTTCTTTTGAATATTGACCTCACTCAACTTCGAATCCATCCGAAAATCCAACTCAACCAAAACATGAGAACCCCAGCACACCATGGATATCCGAAAATGGAAAGGGAAGGCTAAAGAACACTATCACACCTGGAAAAACCCATTCCAATTACATCAAGATAACTAAGAACATACATGCACAACCATGCATGCCAAATCTAGCAAGGAAATCACACATGCAAATTGATACCTTGCCTGATCTTTGATTCCTCTTTGCCTTCTTTGCCTTTCTTGATCCAATGCTGAGATTCTCCAAGAAAACTCTAAGTATCCAAGAATGTGAGAGGGACAGAATAGAGAGAGCTCCAAAACTGAACAGACAAAAGGTACCAACTGATCCTCAGAAGCCTTTTATCAATGAGGCCTCTATTTTCTTCATTTTCCTCCTCACGTGCAACATGTGGCATTTCACCTTCCTTTTCTCCTAATTTCAATTATTTTCATAAATAAATTGCCAAAAATGCCATTTTTCCTTTCCAAAGACTTTTCCTTTGCATTTGGAAATTTCCCTAGTCATAATAAACCAAATGAACACCCACACTAGGATGTTTTGCCTAACATTCAACTTGGAATAAGTGTCCCAATAACCATGGTTATTATTTTTCCTTTATTAACTTTTATTACATGGAATTTTCACCAAGGATGTTACAAAAACCTCCCCCTTGGGGAAAATTGTCCTCGGCGTTCAACCACACCTATACCTCAGCAAAACCGTTGAAAAAAAAACATACTACCCATGGAGATTTATAACTTAGCTCGGTGCATTATTTACAATGATCACCTTTCTGAGAAGCAAACCAACATGACAACATAACAACATGATAATTATAATGACATGACACCCATACCACTTATTAGAGCTTTATAACATATCTCACGGTGGTATTTACATCCATATACATATGTACATATACCAAAACATCACACCAATACATAAGCCAAAACATATACCAAAAAATCATACCAAAACTAGTTTGCCTCAATCGGAAACAATGAAGGATACATAGCCCGCAACTGATATGCCATCTCCCATGTAGGTTCATTGGGCCCAAAGTGCTTCCACTACACTTTAACCTGCTTGATTGCTTGGTTCTGGAACATGAGCATATTTTTCTGCAATATACACTGCGGTTTCGACTGAAATTCTCCTTCTGGCTCCACCTGCAATATAGACCATTCAATCACATGATCAACATATTTAACATACTTCGTAAGTAATGACACATGGAAATTATCTTGGAATTTCAATATCGAAGGTAGTGCAAGTCGATTCGCTACTAGCCCAATCCTTTCAAGAATCCTGAAAGGTCCACAAAACTGAGGTGTCACCTTGGCACATGATCCAATCCACAAGGATGTCTTATTTGGTTTGATTTGCAAGTACACTTGTTCCCCAACCTAAAACTCCTTAAACAACCTGTTCTGATCTGCAAGTTTTCTGTCTATCTTGTGTTGCCTTTAGTTTCTTCTTGATTACCTGCATTTCTTGTTCCATCTCTTCCAACATGTCTAGTCCAATCAATACCCTATTCACCGGATCACTCCAACTAATGGGAGTATACAACTCTGCCCATATAATTCCTCAAACGGACTCATACTCAATGATTCTTGATACCCATTATTGTAAGAAAACTAAGCCAATAGAAGGTACTCTTCCCACTTCCATTGTTGATGCATCACATACATCCTTAACATGTCCTTTAATATCATGTTCACCCTCTCTGTCCTTCCATCAGTATGTGGATGATAAGTTGCACTGAAGGCCAACTCTGTACCTAATCCTACAAACAACTCCTTCCAAAACTTGGAAGTGAACTTCGCATCCCTGTCTGACACAATATTCTTCAGAACACCATGCAATATGACCACATCCCTGATGAACACTTTTTCCACATCACTAGTTGAGTACATATTCTTCATTGGAATGAAGTGTGCTACCTTAGTCAACCTGTCCACAACAACCATGATGGAATCATTTTGTTTGGATGTCATGGAAAACCTGTGATGAAATCCATGGAAATGACCTCCCATTTCCACTCTGCCTTTATCTGCTGACAATCCAAACATGTAGCTACAAACTCTGCCACATTCTTCTTCATATTCGGTCAATAATAGAACTTATTTATTGCGATCAATGTCTTCTAATAGCCTAGGTGACCTGAATATGGTTTCGCATGAAACTCCCTCAAAATCACCTTCTTGAGCTCACTATTGTCTGGCACATATATCCTATCTCTAAACATGAGCAATCCATATGTTATAAGGCAGTAGTCCACATCTTGTGTACATGTACCTGTACCATTACCTGTAACTGTACCACTACATGTACATGTACTTGTACCACTACATGTACATGTACTTGTACCACTACCTGTACCTGTACCTGTACATGTACCTGTACTCTGTTATAACCTATGTCTAATTTCCATGTACCTGACATCCTATTGATCCACCTACAAGATCCTACCATGTAAGTCTGTCCCATAAGAACTCATAGTTGTTATATGATTCACATGTATCTGCCTGCTAAGAGCATCTGCGACCCTATTCTATTTACCTTTGATGTATCTGATCTCAAATTCAAAATCATTGATCGTGGTCAACCATCTAGCTTACTTGGCATTTATATTCGGTTGGTCAAAAAATTATCTCAAACCATTACTCATCATTACAAACCTCGTGCCAAGAATATAGTGTCTCCACATCCTCAAAGCATGTATGATCGCTGCCAACTCAAGATTGTGTGTTAGGTAGTTTTTCTCGTGCTCATTTAATTTTCGTGACTCATAGCATACTACCTATCCCTCCTGCATAAGGAATCCACCAAGTCCTCTCTTGAAAGCATTTATACATACTAAAATCTCTTTATCCTGGTCTGTAATATTTAACACTGGAGCATTTGTCAACAATTGTTTCAATTGTTCAAAAATTGTTGCACATTCCCTCGTCCATTCAAATTTATTACCTTTCCTTTGCAATGATGTAATATGATAAGAAATCTAAGATAAGTTCCTCATGAACCTCCTATACTAACCTGCCAACCCCATGAATGATTTTACCTCATCCACATTTCTAGGAGCTGCCCACTCCATGATATCTCTTATATTTTCTAGATCCACTGTTATGCCTTCCTTGGAAAACACGTGTCACAAGAAAGGTACCTCAGTCTGAAATAAACTACATTTACTGAGCTTAGCATACAGTTGATTCTCTCTCAATAGTCTCAATATTTTCTTCTAAATGCTCGACATGCTCTTCCTCATTCTTAGAATATATCAAAATTTCATCAATGAATACAATGAAAAACTTGTCCAGACACGGATGCAACACACTATTCATCAAGCACATAAAGGTAGTTGGAGAATTAGTCAAACCAAATGGAACTACAAAAAACTCATAATTCCCATACCTAGTCCGAAAAGTTGTCTAGTAAATATCCTCTTCCTTAATGTGTACCTAATGATATACAAATCTTAAATCAATCTTTGAGAACACTATTGCCCCCTTTAACTAATCAAACAAGTTGTCAATCCTCGACAATGTATACATGTTCTTGATGGTCACCTTGTTCAACTACATGTAATCAATGCATAACTTGAGAGTTCCACCCTTCTTCTTCACAAACAATACTGGTGCACCCCGTGGTGATACACTTGTCCTGATGTATCCCTTATCAATCATTTCCTTCAACTGCAACTTCAACTCTACCAACTCTGGTGTGCTCATCCTGTAAGGTTCCTTAGATGTTGGCGATGCCCCTGGTACCAACTCAATAGAAAATTCTACCTCTCTATGAGGTGGAAAATATGAAACCTTTGTGGGAAATACATCCTGAAACTGTTGCAATATCGAGTATCTTCTCAACACTTCTGCATCCTTATCCTCCTTACCTTCGTCACTAGAAATATGCACTATAAATAACACACACCCTTTTGGCGACTGCGCTTTTCCTGCATAGTTTTCACTATCCTAATTGATGTTTATTTCTTCTTACATTGTAAGGTTCTTTGCCTTCCATTATCATTAAAGCACTCAATGGCTTTGTCATAATAATCCACATTAGTCCTGTGAAGATAGAACCAATCCATACACAAGAGCATATTATATGATCCCAACGGAAATACATTCAAATGCATTGATGTAGACATCCCATTCAGCTCAAATTAACAAGCTCTTACCCAATGATGAACTATTTTCTTTGTACATGTAGGAAACTACACTAACCAATATTCTGCATACACTTCTTTATTCAAACCACACTTATCCACCAAGCTAGTACTAACATAACTATAATTAGATCTGGGGTCAATCAAAATAGAAACAACTTGATCATACAGCTTACCATCCATCTCGATAATACATGTGTGATGGTCTACTTGCCTGTTATCCAGTGCTGCATAGATACGACGAATGATATGTCCAACATCCCACACAATCTATGCCTCCTATGCACTATACATCTTATGCATACCACCCTAATTCTGCAGACAATCTCTTTTGAGATGTTCCTTACTTCATATCCAACACTCCAACTGTCCAGCACCATCACCTCTAGTCTGTTGTTGTGACCCTTATCCTTGTCTAGCTACATTGAATTTCTTGTATGGTGCAACATTTTCTTTCTCTTCTGCATTATGAGGCCTTTCTCTTTTCGGTTTCCACTTACCTTTACCTTTATCTTTATTTATCCCTTTCCATCCTTGCTGAGATTCATTCTTACGCTTTGACTACTCGTAATAATGCTTTAGTTTCCCAATAAATTCTTCAAGTGACTGAGGTTTATCATACTCAATCCGATCTATAAATTCTAATGGAAATCCACTGACAAATATCTGAACTTTAGGCTTTTCATATTTAATATACACTACATACCTCAATATCTCTAGGAACTTAGTCATGTACCCCTCATTTCTCATCGATTCCATCTTTAGCTCATAGAATTCTTTCGCTTACTATCATAATACCTTTCTGACAAGTAATTCTTCCTGAAAAGCCTCTTGAACTCATGCCAAATCAAGTCCTATGTCCTGATGTCTCTGACCTGCTTCACATATTCCCACCAGATATTTTATTTACCTTTCAGGCTGAAGATGGCTACTCTAGCCTTCATATTATCAGTGTAATTATGCCACTAAAATAACTTCTTCATCCCAAGTATCCAAGCCTCTGCATCTTCCAACTTCTTCAAGTCTCCATCAAAAGTAGGTGCCTTTGCTTTCTTAAAATCATCTAACAAGTATCCCCTATCACTCCTCCTGTAAGGATGATAACAATGACGATCATAATGCCTGTCAAAACTAAAACTAGAGTAGTACATGTGTCCATCACCTCTCCTATATGGAGTATCCAACATTCTTCCATATCTAACTGTGTCATCTCTAACTGATATGTGCCCACCATGAGATCTACTTCCATATGCCCCATTAGTTTTGTCCTCCTACCCATGACTGATCCAAAGTGGCCCATGTCAGTGAAATTCTGACAAACTCTAAAGGATTACTGCATTAACCTCTGCTTGTTTCTCTTTTTCTTGCATGATTATGTCATTGTCTGCCTTAAAACTCTTTATTTCTAGCTTCAAGCTTCTCAATGTGTCTGCCAAGTCGGAAGTGTTCCCAACACCATGTTGCTCATCTAATCCATAAGGAGGGTCTCGTGAACTGTAATCTACCATATTTCTATTCATATTGATCTCTTCCTACAAGGCATCTTATGTGAGGTAAACCAAATCATAAACTAACCAACATACCTTAGCATAATTCGGGGAGGATATGATCTCATCTACAAGATCAACCAAATCAACGTAATACATGTATAAACATAATCATAATAGCATATAGATGTATAACATATAGACATATCAAAATATAGACATCATTATAGCGAGATTCCAGTCATCAACGTATGACCATGTCAATAACATACCCTGACCTCATGCATGACAACAAAAACCATATCAATGTACATTGACAACATGTAAGCATAAACAACACATAACCACTCATATACTCATGATGACATATTCCACGACAACACCATAAACTCTTACATGGAGACATCACTACAACCATGCCTAACACCATACATATGCCACAAGCATATAGACCACAAGGATAAGTAACACATATGCAACCAACGTGAATGTATGACCAACACACACTGCCCATCGAGTCGAAGGAGTGAACCATGCTCTAATACCACTCTGTAACACCATCTTCCCACATTTACCCAAGCTACTCGATCCACTGTGGTAAACATGTGACGAGAGGCTACTATGATCTGATTCAACCTCCTAGGTCACCTTAAGGAAGTGGAACTGACATCACACCACTACACAGACATTCTGCACATGCTACATGACACCCAAGAGCCATCCAAACCTTCCAGGTGGCTAGCCCCTGAGACATAAATACCTTTTAGTGCATCAATCACTCAATCACTCCCTTGATATGGGAAAGAGTGTGATTGGGACCCTCTAGTCGCTCCCACAACATGGGAATCCATGCGAATGGTGACTTTTCTAGGTATTTTTGAGCCCACGACCCCGATTTTTGAGCCACTTTTTCAGGCCCAGAGCTCAGGTCACTACCCAGAATTCCATGACACTTCCAGAAATGAAAGATAACAACAGAATAATGATATAAATGCAATCACTTGAACAAGGACTTGACTAGACCCCTACTATCCATTACAGACATTTCATCAAACATGTCACAAATGTGTAATCTATAGGTTTAAACAATAGATTTGAAAATAGGGGTCTCATACTTATCTGAGATTCGCTATGAAGCATTGTTCCCTTATGACATTAGTTGAATTATCATCTATTAGTTCATATATTCATTTATAATTCATATACAAATCAAAACATGATGAGATCCATACATCATCATTGTCATAATACATGCTTATAACCAACATAATAGAAACGGAAATACCAAGGATACATCAACCATAAAATCCACATATAGACAAGTTTATTACTCATGAAATATGAAGGAGAAAAAACCTCATATTAATGTATGCAAATGCCAACCAGGTTTGGGACTTCCACATACCACCCGACCATATATTGGCTAAACCAAATATTTCTTTCATCCAATCACCCTCGTGCCATATTCCAAGCTTGAATGTGGGATTCAAACCAAAAGAAACAACTAGGGCTTCCAGAGGCTAAACCACCTCACCCTCATCAATAGAAACTGGATTTACCGCAATCCTCACCAGATCACAGAGCCAAAACAATAAACATATAATACCAGGATTTAACATGATCTCCACATATCACTAGGCCAAAACAAGCATGGATTCCACCATATTTCTCCACCTACATAGTGAGGAATTTTCTTGTCTCCTAGTCCCTAGGATTTACCGCAATCCACACCGGATCACTAGGCCCTAACCGAGACTCCACCCTCCAAGCTTTACCATGTATCCCATCCCAGTATTCTTATGCCTGATGGAGAGCACCCACCTCTAGGTTTTACTGTATATCCCGCCATTCACCAGTCGAAGATTCCTAGGCCCACCGAGGCACACAATACCTGGCTTTAACAAAACCTACAGTATGATTTAGGGGTTACTAGGCCAGTGGCTTTACTACAATCCATATTCTAGTTCATTGATCACTAGGCCATGTGTTATTTCTTTCGAAGATCCATCTCACTCAGCTTTGAATCCATCCATCAACATTTTTAACCTTTTTTAATTTAAGTAATATTTATCTTATTTTAAATTTTAATATTTATCTTATTTTAAGTTAATGGTTTGTAACATGTTCTATAACAATTAATACTAGGTATGAGGGTAAAATAATTATATTCTCTTCTCCTAAACACAAATAATTCACCCAAGGAAACCCAAAACCCACAAAATTGTAAGGGAAATCTACATCTTTTAGGTTGGCTCCTAAACACATCACCTCATGGTTCCTTATGGTTTTCTTGACACATTTTCCATTAAATTAGAATTTTCCCTTCTGTGTAGAACCTTCATATCAATAGAGGTTGTAGTTGTGATTAACATATTTCTCAAGAATATACACTGAATAATATTTCACCTTGGGTGGTTATAGCAATATTAGTTCTCAATGGTTAAGTAGTGCTCTTCTAATAAATATCAGGATTGTCAGGTCTTTTCACCCTTGATGAAAACACTTTCTTTCTTTGTCGGAATTTATAATTTTTTTATCTCGATAGTGCATTGTTTTACAATTTTTTCTTTAACTAGATTTTTCCTGTCCTGTTGTGACAAGTTTACTCTTCTCTAATGTAGTATTAATATTAATGTAGTGAGCTTGTAACATTTAAATTGTAATCATTTGGCTAATAGGTTGTGAATAGGGTTTATATATTCCTCCAAAATTGCCTAGGACCCAAACATAAGCACAGACAGATCATGAGGCTAAACCATGTCATTGGGGAGACTTGAACCATCAAAGCACACTAACTACACTCCAATTTCACCAAAAAATCCACCACCCATGAACCCTTTATTTACAATTTGATTCTTATTTAATAAGATTTTAGCTTTTGTTTCCTTAAAAACTTGTGATTGTTTACAATGAATTATGTTTCACTATTTGATATGTAAATATAATTCTTTACACTTTTAAATCCATTTTTATTGGCCCCAAGTTGATGTCTATGTAGGGTTTCATAAGTGTTTGACATACTCTTACTATTTTCATTGTTAGTCTAGTTTTCCACCATCTCCCATGCACATCTTCTTATGGAAATCAAAGTAGGATAATTATAATAGCCTTTATTTTCACTAACATCTATCATGGTAGTGTTGGAGTGTGTGTAAACCCAACTTAAGGAGGTTGATTAAGGACTAAATTTTTCATTCTTAGAGTAGTCCCTACTTATTTGGAATTGACTTGGTATGGACCAATGGTCTTGACTAGATCAAGTGGGGTCGACTGGGCATAGGAAAGGCACTTTATCTAGAATTGATTAACCATATTGGGTGAGAAAATTTGACCCAACTAGCCTTGTTTCATAGATGGTTTGTAGAGTTTAACCCTGTATAGAAATTACATGCAAGCGAATTCTCAAAACAAAAAATTAAATAATGGTAAGAACATAAAAACATATACACAAAGATTTTCTCCTGGAACCCAAACCGGGAAAACCAAATTTATTTTTAATTATATTCATTTCAATATTACAATACATATATATACATGCCAAAGAATTCATAAACCCAAATCCACTAACCTTGGATTAGAACATAATTGTAGTTCCCTTGACTAGATCCACAAAATACCATCGGTAGAAAAACATCATGCCCAAAACCATGTGCAAAAACTCTACACAATACTATGGGTAGTTCCACCCACCATATTTGGGTCTTCCCCCATCCTTAGGTCCTCCCAACTATTATTGGTTCCGCATAAAATAAAAAAAAATCTCGGGGTGCTACCTTGGACCCCTTGCAGGGGGGCTACCCCTCCCCCCCCCCGGGTGCAATGTACAACGTGTGGGGATAGTCATGGAAAGAATATAACACATACCCAACATGGTTGGTGATGTGATCAATAACCTACATACATAAATATATGAGCTCGTGTCTTTAGTAAATTATGGAAAATAGCATAATGAATATGAACGACATATAAAGATATTTGTCACAATGTCATAACATGACGACAAATACTATGTCAAAACATGATGATACATATTATGTCATAATTTTGTAAGAGTTTCTAAACACTATGATACTCGCTTGGACTTTTTTTCTTCTTTTTCAACGCATATGTGATTTCTAATAGGGAAGCATTCTATTGATTTTTTTTTTTTACTTTAATGAGAACCCATTTCCATTTTTCATTCATTGGAATTCCAATCACTTGTCATAATATTCCTCAAAAGGATATATCCCCTGAGATGGACATCATTCACGTGTTCCTTATGTCTACACATGGGGAAACAAAAAATTACATTAACACTTATTTTTGTTGCATTTTACCTACTAATCTTATCTTACTAATTAGATACATTTATGTGCACGACTCATTTTATTGTAAACAATTATATCATGTCAACCCACTTATAGGTACTTGTTGAGGTTTCTCTAATTTTGAAAGTTTCACATGCTTTTTGGCTCATCCCTTGTCATTTTGATATGTTATATTCAAAATAAAATTGCTTCACTATGCTTAGTTCACCACATATACCTCATATGGAGCCTTGCACATAATTTACCTCATCAAAAACATATTATAACTTGGGACCATTATTTTCTTCAAATATTTTGTGGTTGTCATTACTTATGTAACCCTTCGACCTCCTAAGTCAATTTCCTATATGGAGACGTGATGTTCAGATGTGCTATGTGATTGGTTGGTTACATTCCCCTTATCATTATTGCAAGTTTCTAAAATGAACATGAACTCCAAACACCTTGCATTCCATCACCTCACAAAGGCACCCGCCATTTGTTATAACTTGTCTTTTTCTCACTTGCTAGTGGGGCATATGGCATGAATCCATTGGGTACCCTCGTCAATTTTTTAATGAATAAATAATTACAACAATACTCCATTGTGGGATCATTTAGAAATTATGTGTCTATAGCATATCCTATTTTCAATATATGTCATCTTTATGTGCATTATTCATGGACCAATAAATCAATCATGACCATCCATTTCATTTATCCTTTAGCCATTTTTATCATATCCCTTGTACATTCATTGAGTTGGTGAGGCAACATCCAAGTCTCACTTTTACCACTTTTTCCTAAGTTAGGGCCTTACACCCCGAAGTTACTAAGACTCTTCACAAATGTGGGCACATGCACACACACACACACATATTGTTAAGTATTGCATGCATTATGTTATTTTATGCATGCCATTTCTAAACCAAGAGGAAATATGCCTCCATGAAATCTAAGTTAATTACAATCTATTATCTCTTCATTAGTTTTAAGAACTTTGCATGTGTTCTCTATTTTCACTCTATTATCTATGTGCTCTCCATATATATATGTTTGGGTGTATGTGGGGTTGGTAAACACTCATTAGCACTTCATAGCATCATATCATGTGAGTTTATTTTTGGAAGAGAGAAAATGTAATGACAAAAGTTGGACTCCATTGAGATCCACAACTAATTCAATGTCATACAATATACTCAATGTGCTAGAAACTTTACAAGGCATTTTTGGAGAAGTTATATTTGTTCCTACACTATCTTATCTTTAACTTTCCATCTATAATTATTATGATCACGTGTTCCTAAATAACTTATTTGTTATTATTTAGTGGTATTAGAATCCTTTGGTCTAACTTTTACCTCAAAATTTGGGTTGGATTCCATGGATTTTCGTCTATGGTGCATGGATCATGCATCCCCATTGTTGTCACACATATTTAAATGTGATCAGTGATGATCTCACATGATTAATGTGGGATATAATGATCCACATATGTTATAATAATACATGATGTGAAATGTATCTTACAAATATTTCTACCACATTAGAGAGGAAAAATATGGGATTCCCTTGTTTAAACACACATAATTCATTGAGGAGAAATTAAAACATACATCAAAAGGGAATTAATTGTCTATCTTTCAACCTAATGCCTATGCATTCCATTTTATAAGGGACCTTAGGGTTTTCTTGACATGTTTTCCCCATGGAAAGCATTCGTTCATGAGTTGACTCTGAAATCTAAGAAGTTGTGGTTGATTCATTTTTTAGGGCTATCTCATTTACTAATTAATAACCAGTGGATTCAATTGAAATATCGACTCTGAGGGGATGGATAAGGCTCCATAAAATAAACTAAAGACTCTAATATTATTCTTGTTTATTTCTACATATAATTTGTGTGTATGAGTGGAAATGTTTACACTTCGTAAAGTCCTTTTGTTTATTATTTGTCATTTTTTCTAATGTTGTATTAGGCATCAAGTCACAACTTTTTTGTATTGAATGACATATCAAATTTACTTCCAAGTTAGTTTGTGATATATTATAACAGAATATATTTCTATAGTTTGATTTATAAAGTGTTAACAAGAGGCTATAATTGGTTTAAATTCCATTTTATTAGCCCCAAGTTGGTGCACTTGTGGGTTTTTTTTTGTTGGTATTAGCCATGTTGTTTGCACATTTAGTTGGTTTTCTATCCTTCATTCTATTCCATTATCTCACATAGGGGTAGTGCATTGTGCTTAGTTAGCAAGGTCCAATAAAAGGCCTCCTCCAAGGACTTTATGCGGTACAATGATACTTATCTTGGTAATGAAGAAATTAGATAAAAAATTGAGACCAATAGGAGAGAAAACACAACTAGTACTTGCAATAGAAATGCAATGATAAAAAAATTTCTTTGTGCAATCACAAGCTTTCCATTGTGCCCCTCTTAATTTTGGAGACTAAGTAGTTGACATCAAAATATATCTAGTGGAATTTTTCTAAAGTGCATGACAAAGAGACATGAAATGATGGTTGGGGTTCTATGCCAATGGGTGATGTAGAACCAACTTAGTTTACTAGTTTGGTGGCTATTGACACCTAAACTGTGTTGGGAAAAATACTGAGGAGGGGGGGTGGTGAATCAGTATTTTAAAACATACAGAGACTTTTACTTTTCCTACTCTGATTTTGGTACGTGACTTTACTGAAGAAAACCTGTGTATGTATGTGATTGTTATGCAGATAACTAGTGCATATTTAGTGAACTTATATTTCAGTTAATTCCTCATCAGTTTAACTTAAACCAATGCATCAGTGATTCATCATACATTTTATAAGCAGTAAACATGTGTAGTAAGAATAGAATAAAGCATCACACATAAGCAACACATATGAACACCAAGATTTAAGGTGGAAACCCAATGTGGGAGAAAACCACCGATGTTGTCGTTTTTGTCTTCAATTTTAATTATCATGAAAAATTCTTACAATATTGTATTGGTGCAGACTCACACCAACACGTAGGCACCCATATGCAGAAGGCTACAACCTTTACTTGTTCTCGAGCACCCACTGGAAGGGAACTTCAACCCCCTGATCTCGTTTACCAGCACCCACTGGAAGGGAGCTACGACCCCTTGATTTGATCACCAGCTACTACTGGCAGGAATCTTCGACTTCCTAACTTAGTGCTCCAACCCTCAGGACCATCGTGGACCATGTTTCATAAATTTTCACACTAGATCCACTTGCTTTAACACATCACAACTTGTAGGCTACTTTTCATCAAATTTTCAGAATGGACCCACTAACATCATTTAATCCCAATACCAAAACTGAAACTGATCACTGTACCAAAACATTCAACCAATCACTAATCTTCAATCACATACAACTAGTAGCATCATCAATACTCCAGACGTCATTATCAAACCCATATCAACATGAATACTTCATTGAATGAAATCAAAAACACATTAATATTGTTTAGACTGATCAGATATATTCTTCATCAAAAATTCATACGTTCTTCATAAATCATTTTCGCATATATACGCACTTCTTAGGAATAAAACCTACATAAAAATCTCAACATACTATAGAATGTATACGTTGTTGCTCAAAATAGAACCCGCGTGTGTACTCACCTTTCCTATGTCAAACCTACGTACAAATCTACTTTTTTCAACTCACAATTGTGTTGCACAAGAAAACTTTATACATACCAAATCCATACATACACAGTAATAAACACACGTCAAAAACCCAAATCTAATAAAACCACAAGTAGATCTTACAATGTGTAGTCATTTCAGGTCTAATGATCCTGACCCATCATTATATTCATGGGTGCATATTTATTTCAGACCAATCACTCATCGATAGCCCAGACCATACAATCATACTTCATATCAAAGTATTTATCAATCACCGTCACTCATGCACATATTAACACTTTCATATTCACCCCCTTATATTTCTTGAGCCTTAGCCAATACCATGTGTCAAAACCACATTATTTTCAGTAGTAATCTTTGACGGGATCAAATAGTCATTACTTCACTCAATATTGTGGGCTAATACCATGGTAAGGACCCTTGGTATTTAGTAAACCATAGTGCACAAACTGTATGCGCCTTTTCTTCTTCATACCCGTGTGTGTACGCAAATTTGCTTTACCGGACCTGCGTATGTACTATTTCACTTCATCAAACCTGCATATATACATGGTTTTGCTTCACAGAACCTGCATATACGGGACTTACCTTCATCAAACCAACATATGTACACGGCTTTGCTTCATAGAACCTGTGTATATTTCCTCAAACTTTACCTTCATCATTCCTATGTCATTGACTGGTATTTATTTCTCTGCCACATCTGAACTGGCATGTAGATACATCCTGTTGACATCTTCATCAAGTAGGTTTCTATGAAAAGACAACTCATCGAGTAGGTTTCCATTAAGGACAACGCATTAGTCATAATTCCAATAACCTCAGAAAGACTCTTATTGTTTTATAAATGCATTCATGTGCTCTACAAGCCAAGTGAAATTAGATTTTTATATGTTTGTGAGTTATAGTATTAAGAAACAAAATGAAATAAAAACGTAGATGTTTTTTGTAACTATTCTATAACTCAAAAAAAAAAAAAAACATATTAGTTATATTACTTACCATGTTTAAACAACAAACAACAAAAATATGAAACCCAATATATATATTTCTCAATCTTAGATTTATTATGTGTAAGGCATATTTGAAAAGAAGCAAAGTGTAATTTTCAATACTCATAAATAGATTTGATGGTGCAAAAAGATTGAGATTTGCAACCTAGGCTTTTATTATCTAGTTTGTGCTTAATTAAATCGAGAATTAAGATGAATCTATATTAATCTAATTAATAGACAATTATTTAAAGATTAAGAAATATCAAGTTAGTTACTCTATCTATACACTCTATAGCCCTGTACACAAATGAGATATGTAATGTAACATGATGAAGTTTAGTTCAACAATAAAAACACATATAATAATAAAGAATATAATAATAAAACAAAACAAAACATTAATTCAAGGGAAGTAGTTGAGTATTTGGTTAGTTTCCTATTATTAATGCCTGGTTTGAATTCTGTTGAGTTAGTTTCACTGAGCTACTTTGGCGGGTTTATCAAAGATGTTGGTCACAAATATGGAAAAACATCCCATGGGTTTTTTTTTGAGATTTTTTTTTGGGGTGGGGGGGGGGGGGGAATAAATTTAACTATAACAAGAAAAAATATATATAATAATAAAATAAACAAACATAAATTGATCTCAAACCTAGATTTTTAATCATTTGAAGGTTTATATTTCTATCAAAGGCACTAATAGGAAGAAGAATTCTCCAGCTCAACATAGATGAGATGTTGTTATGTTATTTTATCTAAACATTTTGATTTAGTCAAATTATATAAAAATAAAAGTTATTTAAAACAAAATAAAATTATATATATATATATATATATATATATATATATATATATATATATATATATATATATATTAGATCTATTTAATTCCAGATTTATCATATATATTGTAGATCTATTTAACTCTAGATTTATCAAGTGCACAGAGGATTTCTATGATAATAGCTTAAACATTACAGTGAACACAGGTAGCGGCCTCCCATGCTTGTCTGAAGATTCCAACATATGAATTATACATAAATATATCAGATGTGCAAATATACATTTAGATAGCAAATTTCATCTTAAAATCGTAATTTTTGGAATGGTTAGATTCTTCCTAGAAGATGGAACCCATGTTTCTACCAAGGTCAGAAGAACTATATAACTATATGGCATAGAATTATAGTATTAATTTATTGTTCTGTGAATTTGTTATGAGGCAAAGGCTATACAACGCCTGAGGTTTCCCTTCAAGGGAAATTGATGATAAAGGTTGGCATTCATAGCTATGGGATCGTGGGTAAGTTGATTTCTAATGTTTTCTAGAAATTGAAGTTGGAAAACCATAATGTTTTATCGTGAAGCAAAAGTCGCTACGAGAATTGAATATTGCAACTTAGTGTTAAAACATACAAAAACTTTTACTTTTCTTACTTCGATTCTTGTACGCGACTTTACTGAATAAAACCTGTGTATGTATGTGATTGTTATGCAGATAACTAGCGTATATTCAGTGAACTTATATTTCAGTTAATTCCTCATTAGTTTAACATAACCAGTGCATCAGTGATTCATCATACATTTTATAAGCAGTAAACATGTGTAGTAAGAATAGAATAAAGAATCACATATAAGCCACACACATTAACACCAAGATTTAAGGTGGAAACCCAATGTGGGAGAAAACCACCGATGTTGTCATCTTTGTCTTAAATTTTTATTATCATGAAAACTTCGTACAACCTTGTATTGGCGCAAACTCATACCAGCACGTAGACACCCACATAAATAAGGCTACAACCTTCACTTGTTCTCCAGCACCCACTAGAAGGGAGATTCAACCCCCTGATCTCGTTTACCAACACCCACTGGAAGGGAGCAACGACCCCCTGATCCGATCACTAGCTACTACTGGCAGGAAGTTTCTACTTCCTAATTGAAGGCTCCAACCCTGAAGACCATCGTGGACCACGTTTCATAAATTCTCACACTGGATCCACCTGCTTTAACAGATCACAACTTGTAGGCTAATTTTCATCAAATTTTCAGATTCAACCCACTAACATCATTTAATCCCAATACCAAAACTGAAATTGATCACTGTACCAAATCATTCAACCAATCACTAAATCACTGAATCAAACAACCAATCATTGATCTTCAATCATATACAGCTATTAGCATCATCAATACTCAAGACATCACTATCAAACCCATATCAACATGAAGACTTCATTGATAGACAACATAAACACATCAATATTGTTTAGACTAATTAGATATATTCTTCATCACAAATTCATACATGCTTTTCATAAATCATTTTCGCGTATATACGTGTTACTCGAGAATAAAACCCACATACAAATCTCAACATACTATAGAATATATACGATGTTGCTTGGAATAGACCCTTGGTATTTAGTAAACCATAGTGCGCAAATTGTACGTGACTTTGCTTTGCCAAACCTGCATATACACTACTTCACTTCATCAAACCTATGTATGTGCAAAATTTTGCTTCACAAAACCTGCATATATGCGAATTCTCTTCATCAAACCAACGTATGTACATGACTTTGCTTCATAGAACCTGAGTATATTTCCTCAAACTTTACCTTCATCATTCCTCTGTCACTAACTGATATTTATTTCTCTGTCACATCTGAACTGGCCTGTAGATACATCTTGTTGGCATCTTCATCAAATAGGTTGCTATCAAAAGACAACTCATCGAGTAGGTTTCCATCGCGGACAACACATTAGTCATAATGCCAACAACCTGAGCAAGACTCTTATTGTTTTATGTATAAATGCATTCATATGCTCTACAAACCAACTGAAATTAGATGTTTATATATTTGTGAGTTATAGTATTAAGAAACAAAATGAAATAAAAAAATAGATGATTTTTGTAACAATTCTATAACTCAAAAAAAAGCATATTAGTTATATTACTTACCATGTTTAAACAACAAACAACAAATATAATGAAACCCAATATATATCTTTCTCAACCTTGGATTTATTATGTGTAACGCATATTTGAAAAGAAGCAAAGTGTAATTTCAATAATCATAAATAGATTTGATGATGCAAAAAAAATTGAGGTTTGCAACCCTAAGCTTTTATTATATATTTTGTGCTCAATTGAATCGAGAATTAAATTGACTCTAAATTAGTCTAATTAATGATTAATAGACAATTATTTAAAGGTTAAAAATGATCAAGTTGGTTACTCTATCTATACACTCTATAGCCCTTTACACATATGAGATCTGTACTGTAACACGATGAAGTTGAGTTCAACAATAAAAACATATATAATAATAAAGAATATAATAATAAATAAATAAAAAGAAAACATCGATTCAGGAGTAGCAGTTGAGTATTTGGTTAGTTTCCTATTATTAATGCTTGGTTTGAATCATGTTGAGTTAGTTGCACTAAGCTACTTTGATGGGTTTATCAAAGATGTTGTTCACAAATATAGAAAAACATCCCTTGGGTTTTTATTTGAGTGTTTTTTTTTAAAATAGATTTAATTATAACAAGAAAAAATAATATAATAATAAAATAAATTAAAAATCTAGTTTTTTATTTAGTTAAAGGTTTATATTTTTATCAAATTCACTAAGAGGAATTCTCTACCTCAACATAAAATACATAAAAGAGATGTTATATTATGTTATTTAAACATTTTGATTCAATTAAATTGTATAAAAACATAAATAAATAAAATTATTTAAAATAAAATAAAATAATATATAATTCTAGATTTATCAAATGCCTAGATTAAATATCTAGGCTTGCAAATCTTTCTTCACATTGCACTCAACAAAAAAAATTTGCATTTTGAGATTTGATATTTAACACTATTACCAATGAAATAGGTAACCTGACCTCAAAACGGGAACTTTAGCCCAAAAAGTCTCAAAAAACATGAAAAAACACCCCAAAAACAAAAAGTGTGTCTTCCAGAACGCACTTGGTTTTTTTTTAAGGTCAAATTTCAACATTTTATAAAATTATGCTAAAAAAAAAATTGTTTGTTGAAAAGGATTAAAAAACACCTCGAAACAAACCAATGGATGTCGGAATAATAAAAAATCATGTCATACCCCCGACACTTGTAACAATGGAATTAAAGACATAAAGACAACATATTAGGACATTTTTAAAAATCGTAAATTTCTAACATTTTTGATAGATGATGTTAAAGATAGACAAATACATGTCTGAAGGGCTTATCATTTCGAACAATTTTCATCCATGTTGTTAAACATAAAATATCTTGATTCTAAACAACCCCAAAATTGTAATTATTGTCAACCATAACATTAAAGATAAAATTTGGTAGCGCATAGAAACCTTAATGACAAGTTGTAAATCTAAAGTTTTTCAATCTTAAGTTTTCAACATACTTGAACAATGAAATTATGGAGAAATTATAAGACTTAAACAATTTTAAAAAATGAACAAGTAAATAAAAAAATTATCATTGAACAGAAACAAGTAAGAGTAATTTTAATTTTAAAGGATAAAAACTTATCTTTTTTCAAATCTTAGCATAAGACAAATTTAAATGTAATTTCAACCAAAACCTAAAAATCAAGCATCAAAACAAAGTGTTCCCTTTCAATGACGCATATAATTATTAAAAACTTTAAAAGTATCTTATACCAAATGGTAACAATACATAATATCATGGTAATATCACTGCATAATCTAAAAATTCAACATTAGTTTCTATTTTCTATTTTACTTATAATTAAAATATCAACATTGGTACATTGAATATAACATAAATTATTTTTGTAATTCATTGTTGCGTTGTCGATATTCTAAAGAGATGAATTCTTCATAATTAAAAAATATAATCCAACAAACATAGAAATGTCTCATAACTTCATGAAAAATGAGATGGAAGTCAAAAAATTTATTTCAAGTTACCATGCAAACATCAATTACATAAAGTGTCTTAGATAGTTATTCAAAATCAACCATAGGTTCTGACACACCATCATAACCTACATCTTCAGATGAATGGCTTGATGCAGATGAAGATGATCCATATTCTTTTCTTTCATAAACTAGTGCTCCATCTGAGTCAACATGCATGCCCACCATTTCAGAGTTCAAAAGTCTTGTAGATCTACGTCTACATTCTACAGAGTCCCATCTCAACAGTAATTGTTCTGGTAGCAATTTCTTCAAAATATTTATGGTCTGCAACCGAAGAGTTCCTCTCTTTTTCAAATTGAAGTCATACACAAGTATGTCAACATCCTCCAATTTTAAGAATCTGTGTGGCGATGATTTATATTTGTGCCCTTTCTTTTTCTCTTTCTGCCAATTCTTTTTTCCACTACCATCTCTGGCTTGTACACACCATTGAAATGGTGGGTACTTGTGGCATACCAATGTACATCAAAAGCTGTAATCTCTTCATTTTCATTAATGACCTTTATAACCTTGGAAATCCAGAATGGATAGCCAAGTGGATCTTCATCTGCTAACACTGATATCATGCAACCCTCCTTAAGATCCTGCACAGAACCCCTGTAAAGGTCTTCCATGGCTTCACGTTGTGCACGTGATCTTCTAGAACCAATATAGATTTCTCTTTCCTCTACCTGTGGGGAATTAATAATAGCTTGAGGTTGTTGTTGTTCAACATTGTGTGTTTCCTGATGTTCATGTTCATTTGCCATATTTTGTGGCCAAAAAAAAGGAGTCTTCAAAAGCATATCTCCATTTATTGATCTTGAAATCATATCACTTTGATTACTAAAAAAGACTCCCACCAAACTGAATCAGCAACATTGAAATATTCATATGTATCTCTAATACATCTTTTAATTTCCTCTAGACATTCAGAATAATTTATGTCTCTCTTCTGCCTTCGTGCATTATGGAGTTCAGAAACTGACTGTAATAACAATATCTTTGATGAAAACATTGGACGCTCTGGAATGAACTTCAAAAATGCTAAACCTAATGATGGTCCCCATTCTTCAATAGTTGAATACTTCTTGCCCCATATAAGTGTTATCCCATCAATTTTTTTGATACGAAATTGATGTTGGAAGCTAATGTCGTTAAGTTTTTCAATGCATTTCTCCTCACCATGCGATCCAAAAATAAACCTTCGCATATCAATAGTTTCTTCCAACACATGAAAAACAGGCTCTGGAATGTACGATTTCTTAATACATTCAATTAATGATGGCAGGCTCCCAACACCTTTTCTCCTCAATGTTACTGAAAAACGACTGAACATTTGATCAATATGATCATGAGTATGCCCAACAAGAAGGAAACCAACCTTTATCTTTTTAAAAATCCCCAATTCAACGAGCATGTTTAGATACACAAAAAGAACTTGATTTTTGTTCTCACGACTTGTGTTGTCTAATTGTAAATACAAAACTTCAGGAAGAATCCCAGACCAATGAGTAACCACATCATGGATTATAGTTATGGTCAGATTTGCATAATTGTGAATATTTGGAGTTGTGAAGAAAACTCTTGGAAACATCTTCTCATTAAATACCATACAACCAACCAAGTGAAACTGAATGAAATTTTCCTCCTGTAATTTTTTTGGCGTGTGGACAAAATGTGGAAGAAGTGTTTTCTTTTGGTCCATACCATCAATTATCAATCCCAGATATTTATTTGGATGATCATAATACTTCTTTCGATGTTTATACAACTTTTGCCTTTCACTTGTTTGCTGATTGCGATGGTCTTGAAGTTCTTTGACAACGGAATCTGTACATAAAATAAAAGAAACATATGAATAAATATATTTTCATAGTTGATAAGTATCAAATTTTAAAAACCAATGTTTTGAACACATACCTCTTTCTGCCCCTCGACATTTATCTCTTTTTGCTTTAAGAGAAGCACATGTGCTGCAAATCCCCATCCTTGTCTTCTTAGGAATACAAACATTGTTGAATTCAGTTTTCCATATCCTTGTAAAATAAGAATATGTAATAAAATTACCAATTCTTTCAATAGCTTCTGCATAATCTTTGTATAACATGAATATTTCTCATCTCAAGAAATTATTTGGAATATGTATTGTGTCTTTATTTGGCATACACTCTCCATGATTTGAAAATAAGTCTTTCATCCATGTCTTAGCAGTATTTGCAAATGGCCCCACCTCCCGTTTATAACGTGCTTCTGAATAATATGTGGGATCCCTTTCCAATCTATCCTGGATTCTTAACAAACGACAATTACCAATTGAATGAAACATTTTGAACGTCTTTCTACAAAGCAATACATTCTCAATATGATAATCATAACCTACTAGTGTAGATTTCATGCAACCCACTAAATATGAATTTTGCATGCTTTTATTCATTGACATATATGTTTTCATTTTTTCCAAAACAAAGTTGAAATCCATATTTTTCAGGCAATCCCTTCAAAATCATTCACTTGAAATCAAATGAATGACAAAAATTCTTTTTGTGAGATATTTTGTCATCGCCCTTGTATAACTGGAATGCTTTGGATTGATATGAAAAGGTCTACTCCTACTCCTAGTTGCAATATTTTCTTGCAATGGCTTCATCATTCCATCATCCTTTGTAAAAGTAGTTTCATCACCATTAGGAGGAATATTATCCCCACTATCATCATCCTCAACATAGTTAATAAATTCATCAACATCATTGCATGGAAAATTTTCTTTACCATCATCAGTTGAAGAAAACATTTCACAAGAATCATCGGCACTTTTGTAACCCTGACTCAAAAGAAATTCTTCACCATCTTGACCCATGCTTTCAAATTCTTCCCTGGGAGGATTCAATTCTTCATCACCATGAGTGTCTTTGAAATGGTCACTTGGAGAAAATGAAATATTCATATCTATGCCTCTAAAATTATCATTTGCAAGAAACTCTTCATCCTCCGCTTCCTCAGTGGCGCTCTCATAATCCTTGGGATTAGGCATAAGTGGAAGCTTTGAATTTGTATTCACTAGAATTTCTTCATCCTGCCCCTCCCCTTCCTCACTAAAGCTCTCATAGTCCCTAGGATTGGGAATAAGTGAATGCCTTGAATCTATATTTATTGGAAATTCTTCATCCCGCCCTTCATCAGTGGTTAAATTATAATCGTTATGATTAGGATGAAGTGAAAATTTTAGCTTTGGAAATTCATCCCCGTCTTCATCAGTGGTGCTGGCATAATCCTTAGGATTAGGACGAAGTGGATATTTTGACGCTGCAAATTCTTCATTCCCCTCTTCCTCGGTGGTGCTGACATAATCCTTAGGATTAGGACGAAGTGCATATTTTGACTCTGCAAATTCTTCATTCCCCTCTTCATCTGTGGTGCTGACATAATCCTTAGGATTAAGACGAAGTGGAAATTTTGACTCTGGAATTTTTTCGTCCCCCTCTTCATCAGTGGTGCTTGCATAATCCTTAGGATTAGGATGGAGTGGATATTTTGACGCTGTAAATTTTTCATTTCCCTCTTCATCAGTGGTGCTGGCATAATCCTTAGGATTGAGACGAAGTGGATGTTTTGACTCTGAATGTTTTGACTCTGAAACATTATCATTCCCCTCTTCATCAGTGGTGCTCGCATAATCCTTACGATTAGGACGAATTTGATATTTTGACTGTGGAAATTTTACATCCCCCTTTTCATCACAATGTATTCTTTTCAGATTATGACAGTCGTATATTTCGACCGCGTATTCTTCATATTTCTTCATTTGTTGTTTCGTACAATTCAGATTAAGTCAAGGGATATTCTTTCATCTCTCTTCATCAATGTGTGTCCTCATAACTTTTCGGGATTAGGACGAAGTGAAACTTTTGACTCTGGAAATTCTTCATCATGCCCTTCATCACTGTTGCTTTCATAATCCTTAGGATTAAGAGTAAGTGGTATAACTGGCGCTCGATTTATAGAAATTTCATTTTGTTGCGCCTCATCAATTTTTTTCTTATCATCTTTAGGATTAAGACCAAGTCGATTTTTTGACTCTCTATTTATGGTGAAAAAACTCCCGTTATATTCATCACTCTGAATAGAGTTGTTGCGTGACGAAGATGTTGATGTTGTACAAAGAAAAAATTTGCTATCAGAAGAAACCATGGCTTTCAACAAGAATAGGTTGAATGATACAAATTCCTCTCCCACTTACAATATATAGCTTAAAGACTGAAAATTTCCCTCCAAAAAAATTCGCGAAAAAATTTCCCTCCAAAATTCCCCCCCAAAAAATTTCGCAAAAAACTTTCCCTCCAAAATTTTCATTTCAAATATTTGGTACAAATATTAGTCAAAAAATGTATTTAACATTTTTTTAATAAACTGTTTGTGTTGAAATATTTTACCGATATTTATATTCAAAATATCCACAAAATATTTCTATCATGGATGCCTTCCAAATTAAAATAATGTTTTTATTTCAATGATTTAACATTGACTAGATGTAAGTATTAACTATAATACCTACATGCAAATATTAACTATTTTAACTATAATGACTACATGTAAATATTTTAAATTTTAAATTTTAAACTTACGTTATATTCATCTAAAATATATTTCAAAATTTATTAATAAACTGTTGGTCTTTAAATATTTCACCATACTTTCTATTCAAAATATCCACAAAATATTCCTTTCATGCATGCCTTCGAAACTAAAATAATTTTCTTATTTGAATGGTTTAAGATTGACTACATGTAAATATTTACAAAAATAACAACATGTAAATATTAACTATTTAAACTATAATACTAACTATAATTAACTACATGTAAATATTTTAGATTTTAAAATTTAATCCCATGATTTTAAACATTGAGTACATGTAAATATTAACTATGATAACTAAATGCAAATATTAACTATTTTATCTATAATATTAACTATAATTAACCACATGTAAGTATTTCATATTTTAATTTTTAATCTGAGATT
>CM076570.1:1452236823-1452391823 GCA_034641835.2 Pinus albicaulis | reverse complement strand
AATATTGACCGGACCGGGAGCACCTCCTCGGGTAAAAGCTTCTATAGCTGGTTGACCAAAATGAGGATCCCAAATTGCATGAGCAATGGGTCTTACATGTAAGGGATCGCGTACCCACGCTTCAAAATTGCCTTGCCAAGCCACATGGAACAAATTACCGAAGGTCCACCGAAATATAATTGCCAACTGACCAAAGTGGGAAGCAAAAATTTTATGATAAAGGCGTTCTTCGGTAATATCATCATGACTCTCAAAGTCATGTGCGGTCGCAATACCGAACCAAATACGACGAGTAGTTGGGTCCTGGGCCAAGCCTTGGCTGAACTTTGGAAATCTTGATGCCATATTGCTTTTCAAATCCTCCTAGCCATTATCCTACTGCAATAATTCTTGCCAGGAAGAACGCCCATGTTGTGACGATTCCACCCAGAAGGTAATGAGCTACTCCTACAGCACGTCCCTGTACAATGCTCAAGGCTCTGGGCTGGATAGCAGGAGCAACCTTCAATTTGTTATGGGCCCAAATAATAGATTCAATGAGTTCTTGCCAATACCCACGGCTGCTGAATAAGAACATTAAACTGAAGACCCAAACAAAATGAGCACCTAAAAATAAAAGACCATATGCAGATAATGAAGAACCACAAGATTGGATCACTTGCGAGGCTTGTGCCCATAGAAAGTCACGGAGCCACCCGTTAATCGTAATGGAACTTTGTGCAAAGTTTCCTCCCGTAATATGAGTCACCACTCCCTGATCACTTATACTACCCCAAACATCGGACTGCATTTTCCAGCTGAAATGGAATATTACTACCGAAATTGCATTGTACATCCAGAATAAAGCAAGGAAAACATGATCCCAGGCAGATACTTGACATGTTCCTCCTCTCCCAGGTCCATCACATGGAAAGCGAAAACCAAGATTTGCTTTATCAGGTATTAAACGGGAGCTACGGGCAAATAGAACACCTTTAAGTAGGATTAAAACAGTCACATGGATCTGTAGTGATCATCTTATCAATTGTATAATAACTAATTCTTTGGCAATGATCTTGTGTCATGATGACTATATTTTCCCTATATTCCTTTATCTATATGGATAAAGCACACAATTGCTAGGTGGGCATTGCATTCTCATTATGCAATGCTCGATCGTTTAACTCTTTCTTTGTTCGGATCATAATCGAACCGGACTTCCCGAGTTTACCCAATCTAGTCTTTTTTCAATACGAATCTTTTTCCGTTATTATTCATATTACTAATGAACATTTATTCAAAATATTCCCTATCTATTCCCATTTTAAAGAAGAAATTGGATTGGAATAGATAGAATGAGAACATATTTACGATTGTAAGGAAATCCATTTTATGGTATTGTGGACCAGAAAAAAAAAATTTCGTTCATGGAATCATTTGCGTAAGGGAATGAAGGAAATTATCAAATCTGTAATTGACTATACCTAGATCTCAGAGAAATGACAATTTTATTGATAAGACCTTCACAATTATAGCAGATATCTTATTGCGAATAATCCCGATGGCTCCGAGGGAGAAAGAAGCATTTACCTATTACAGGAAATTTTACTCCTGCAACTGCTAGTATAGTAGATCGTCACGTACTAGCACGTGGATCTCGAAAAAGAGTTGTGGATAATATTCTTCGAAAAGATAAGGAGGAAAGTCTCGATCTTATCATCTTAACACCTACGTGTACCTCTAGTATCTTGCAAGAGGATTTAAAAAACTTTGTGGATAGAGCATCCATAATCTCCGATTGCAACGTCATTTTTGCGGATGTGGATCATTATCAAGTGAATGAAATTCAGGCAGCGTATAGAACTTTGGAACAGGTAGTTCGATATTATTTGGATAAATCCCATACATTGGATCAATTCGTAACAGATGCACCTTCTGTAAATATAATTGGGATTCTTACTCTGGGTTTTCATAATCGACACGATTGTCGTGAGTTGAGACATTTATTAAAAGATCTGGACATCAGAATTAATCAAATAATTCCTGAAGGAGGATCTGTAGAGGATCCAAAAAATTTACCAAAAGCTCGGTTCAATTTAATTCCTTATCGTGAAGTGGGCTTAATGACAGCGATGTATTTGAATAAGGAATTTGGAATGCCTTATGTATCTACAACTCCTATGGGAGCTGTAGATATGGCCGAGTGGATCCGACAGATAAAGAAATCTCTTGATATCTTGGCGGCTCCTATTTTATCGAGCAAAAGGGTTGATTACGAATCCTATATCGATGGACAAACTCGATTCGTTTCCCAAGCTGCTTGGTTCTCAAGATCTATCGATTGTCAGAACTTTACGGGGAAAGAAACAGTCGTTTTTGGTGATGCAACTCATGCTGCTTCAATCACTAAGATACTTGCTAGAGAGATGGGAATTCGTGTGAGTTGTACAGGTACTTATTGTAAACATGATGCAGAATGGTTCAAAGAGAAAATTAAAGATTTTTGTGATGAGATGATCATCACAGATGATCATGCTGAAGTAGGAGATATTATCGCTCGCGTGGAACCCTCTGCAATATTTGGTACTCAAATGGAACGTCATATTGGTAAACGTCTTGAGATTCCCCGTGGAGTTATTTCCGCACCAGCTCATATCCAAAATTTTTCCTTGGGATATCGACCCTTCCTGGGTTACGAAGGTACTAATCAAATAGCTGATCTAGTTTATAACTCATTCGCTCTGGGTATGGAGGATCATCTTCTAGAGTTTTTTTGTGGTCATGATACGAAGGAAATAATGACTAAATCATTATCCACGGATATTAGTCCAATTTGGGATCCTGAAAGTCGGCAAGAATTGGGTAAAATCCCCCGTTTGGTAAGAGACGAAGTAAAGATAAATACAGAAAAATTTGCACGACGAAAGGGCCTTTTGAACGTTACTGTCGAGGTAATGCACGCAGCTAAAGAAGCATTAAGTTAAGTACCTAATCAATATCAATTAATTTATTACATTGAGTGTATTCTATACAAAAAGATTGGATCCAATTCGATACCTATTCCTATCATATCAATTGAGTTAATGACTATTCATAATCACGTCTCGATCATCATTCGAGATCAAGGAGGGATCTTCAAAACATCATCTGAAACGATGTGGTAATTTACATAATTGGTTTCGTGAATATGGATTATGACATCATTTCATATTCGAATCAAGTGCCCTTGGCTCAAAATTATTCTTATTTTCTTATATACTCTCCAAGTCAATCACATTATAATTTTTTATTTTTTTATTTTTAATTGCTTTTATTTTATTTTGTTTATTTTTATTTAATTACTATGTAATGTGAAAAAGAAATTTGTAGTTTTCAAATATATTAAAATATTATATAAATTTATAAAGTTTTATATTAATTTTTTATAATTTTAAGTTTATAATTTTTTATTTAATTTCTATGTAAAGTAAAATAAATTTTTCTTTTCTTTTATTTTGTTTATTTTTATTCAATTTCTATGTAATGTAAAATTAAATTTTAAAATTTTAAAATATATTAAAAGATTATAAGTTTTTTTAATAAAATCATTGCCTTAAAAAAATAAAATTTAATTTTAACATTTGTTATAAATAGTTAGTAATTTTTTTGTTTTTTTTTTTAAGTATTAAACAAAAATTGAAGTTTGAGAAGAATAGTTTATTTTTTAAATTTTGTTTTATACAATTTAAACACATTTTTAAATTTTTTATAAAATGTATTCAAAACATATTATATAGATATATATATACATATGATTTATAATATTTTGTTTTTAAATGAAAATTTTTATAGTTAATTTTACTGCTTTAATTTCAAGCTATTTAGTTTTAGAAATAAATTTTGTTTATTCAATTTATTTTATTCGCATTATTTTTCCATTAACTTATATATATATATATTATCAGGAAAATGGCATCAAAAAATATTTTTGTGAATGTTTCTGCACCTAAGGCAGCGACTCCCAAATCTACAGCTGCAGCTTGACGCACTATGGATACAACTCCCAAATCTAAAGTTGCAATTGGACGCACTATGGACACTATTGGACGCAATAAGGACATTGTTGCACACACTAATAAAATTCAAGCAAGTGGGGCACCAGGTTCATTAAAGCTTATTTCTGATTGGAAGAACGCCGAGGAAATAGATAAAACTGATTTCTCATGGTATCTTGAAGACAGTGAAATGGAGGCTGATATACACATCTATCTGATTTGTGGTATGATTGACTTAAATGAGCCATATGATGTGATGGGCAGAGTACGAGACATATGTATGGTTCCGAATACAAACACTATTTATGTTCTTGCAAGGAAGGCTCAGAAACGTGAGAAGGTTAGATATCATCTATCAATCGTCAAGTATGACACAGATGAAATATCTTCAAAATTTTCTGAAGAAATATCAAGCAACATTGCAAATAACATTGTAAGTATGCTTATTTTTATTTCCTCTATGCTTTATTGTAAGGATGATTCATTTTTTTATAAATTATTGATCATTGACATGTTTTATTTCGTTTCATAGGATTTTGTTCCGAGTCTTTCAAACATGTTTGAAGGTATTTATATGTTGGTGCCAAATGTTATGGATGTGATCAACACTTTCCACAAAGACAAAGCAGAGGAAAGGATATTGAAGCAAAGAGCAATAGCTCATGACACTGCAATAGTACAAAGAGGGATCAACCAAGAGTCACTAAGGTGGGTCAATCTAGTAAACTTAAACATGTTTCTTTCGAAGGTTTCGAACATGAAACATAAAATTATGATAGAATTAGTGAGGAGGATATTAGAACTGTTGTGCAAAAGGAGAAAATAGATCAGACACCAAAAATAAAAATCGCCAAAGATGTCTCTCTTTTACCTCATGAAGGAGAGCTTGTTTATAAAAAAATTGACAAGTTATCCAATAAGACTAGGAAATCAAATATTGGTGAACCTGTAAAGGTCATGAGCAATAGTGAAGAACAAACTGAAAGCTCTCACGGAAGAAGAAAATTCATAACACCAGGTGCTGAGTTAGAGGATGGCATTATTAAAACAAAACAAAATGCTATTCGACAAGAGTTCAGGAAGAATAAATTAATTCTTCGCGGCCAAACATTTGAGCTTAATGTTAACCAATTTTATAGCCCAGATGAAGGACAATCTCAATATTAAATTAGGAAGGCCCATCACCTACATGTACATAATCTGAAAACATTGTTCAAGTTTAATCCATATGCGCATGTGGTGGATTATGTGGTTCTTATCGATCCACGTCAGGTTCCCAACAAACAAGCATTTGACAAGACAAAATGTTTTGATTATACATATTATGTAATTGGAGGGAACCATTCGATAGAGGCTAAGAGACAATTGATTGCAGAATATCCCAATAACTATATTTTTCAAACAGTGAAATGCATCATTTACGCTGGCCTAACAGAAATAGAATCAAAGTTATTGGCATGGGATCATAATGCAGATAATGAGTACATAATGAAAGTGACTTTCATCCAAAGGGTCAGATTTATTCATAATGAATTCATAGAAAAATGTGGTGGAGATAAGACACAAGTTAGTGTAGCATTTCGAAAAGAATGTTTAATGGAAACAGGTTATCAAATTGATGAAAAAAAAAGCAAAAGATGGAAAATTGAATACAAATTTCTTCAAAGGCACAGATAACATTTTTCAGTTGGCATTTAGAACTGGGGAGGTATGGGATTTTATTGATGAGATTTTTGATCGGTGAGAGAATATTTCCATAAAAAATCAGAAGGTTAGAAAGAATAAACCCATAATATGTACCAACAGTAAGGCGGGTCCTGAAATGAAGCAGCTTCCAAAGGATATGACTATCACACCTTGGAGAACAATGCAATGTGTGAAGGATGATAAATTAGTCAAATCAGTATTAGCCCGTGTGAAGTCGGGTGAATTATCAATGGAAGAAATGTGTGCAGAATTTCAAAAGTAAGTTTCTTGAATTATTTATTATTTTTCTTTCATTATAATTTTCTTTTAAATAAAACAAGATGATGTTGGTAGAATTTGTTATACATGTCAGTATATTAACGCTTTTAACTTGATTTATTCAGTCAGAAATTTTTTATGAAAATACAAAAACACATGGTTAAAATGTTGAATGAAGACAGTTGGGATGATGTTGTATGCAACTACCCAGAAACAAGTTCTACATCAACACTAAAAGAGTTTTATATTGCATTCAATAAGGTATGTTGATTTATAAATTCATTTTATTCATATTTAAACTATTTTTATTATATATATATATATATATATATATATATATATATATTTCATTAAAGATGTCGAAGAATGATGGAAATGGAGTACCAGATACTTTCAAAAGCTTTATTGAAAAAATTAAGATGGAGAACATGAGAAGGAAGCGTCTTATGAATGTTGAACTAGATCCTACTCTTAATCATTACATTTGGAATGGGCTCGATAGTGTCCAATATCAAATAATACAAGGTGATTGTGAAGACATTGCATCACTAATACCTAAAAGGGAATATGGCCTAGTTATTGCAGATATTCCTCATGGTTTCAATTTCCCAGACATTGAATATGATAGAGAACCATATACTTATCAAGATTTTAGTAAAGTGGTTACGAGTTTTCAAGAAGTGACAACATCACCACTTTGGCGATTTGTGACATTTCATTCAGACACACAGTTTCCAATGTTATTAACAAGCTTCAAGGGTAAATCAAACTCAAGGATGCAACTTACATGGTAAGACTTTGAAATTGTATGTTTGATTCCTCCTAAATTTTTTTATTCATGTAAAATTTAATTTAACTTTTACTATATTATGTTACAGGAAAAAGTCAAATATTGTTTCTTCCAAAGATCAGCCTATTATAAATGATTGTGAGTTCATCTATGTTGAATGTTGGACAAAAGATGATAGCTATAAGCATATTATTATGAATCGAGTAGATGGGAAGAGTCAGTCAAGTATTGGTTTATGATGTAGTTGTAAGAAAACTAACATATGAGGATAAAGATGCAAAAGGAGATATAGTTAACATTTATCAAAAACCACAAGCATTGATTAACTATCTTATAGATCTATGTTCAAATGAAGGAGAATGGGTTTTTGATTTATTCTCAGGTTCAGGTAAGTTTTATTATACAAATTTAAATTTAAATATTGTATTTTTTACTTTTTATGTCTTCATACTAATTTTCTTACTTATTTTTTTTGTGCTTGATGATTAGGTACAACACTAGCATGTTGCCTACTAAAAGGAAGAAATTGCATTGCCATTGAGAAAGACCCAGTTCAATGCAAATTTATTCAACAAAGAATTAACGCTCTTAAATTCCTTCTAGATGCGAAGCAAGAAGTTGGTTTGAGGAAAGGAGATTTTAATGAATCACGTGTGGCAAAAAAAGCAAAGGAACCTCAACCACCATTATATGGAATGATTGGAAAGGGACACTTTGGAAGATTTGCTGACATGAAAGATCCATTAGAAAACGACAATGATCAAAATGAAGGAAAAAAATTTGCGGAAGAAGCCATCAATGCTGTTCTAGATGATGTTGAAGATGTATTAGTTGATATTGTTGATGATGTTTAAGTTATGCTTGCAAACAAAGTTTATTTTTTAGAACTATTAATCAGTTTTACTTGTAATGTTTAGAATTTGATATTTTATGAGAACAACCCTTATTTTTTGCAAAAAACATGTGATTGCTATTATTTTTTGACATAAAATTCAATAAAAATGTTATTTTTTTAAATTTTTTTGTTAAAATTCTCCCAAAAAATTAGTTTATTTAACATGTTTTTTCCAACAAAAGTTCTGTAAAAGTGTATTTTTTGCATTGTATTTATATTGAAAAATTGTATTTTTTTGTCATATGGTTCAAAGTATTGGTTTTTTAGCGACAATTATTTGATGTGCATTGAAAAATTATTTTAAAATAAACATATAGAAAATATAAACTTTAGAATATTGACCATTTTTCCATCTTTTATCTATGTGAAAAAGTGAAGATATCATTACAAGTTTTTATTTTTTTTTAAATTATTATTTTTATTTTTAAAACACAAGTACATAAATGCACTTAAAAATAAACATCTCACAAAAGAAGAAGACATTAGAAAATCTATAGTGTCAAAATCAATCCTATAAAAAAACGTTGGTGATGATACACCACCACTATTCAAAATCGACATTAAAAACATCACATAAAAAAAAAAAATTAAAGGCTAAAAACATGCTAAAAAAAAATTTCTTGATTTTGCATCGCCACTTTTTCAAAATCAGGTGTTTTTCTTTATACTTCAAAAAGTAGGTAACAATGAGGTTACCTATTTCATTGGTAACAGTGTTCTTTGTGATGCATAAATCTAAATATAAAAATAAATCTGTGTTGGAGAGATGAAAATAATTTCAGTTAAGATAATAGCTTAAACATTACAGTGAACACAGGTCAAGGCCTCTCATACTTGTGTGAATATTCCAACATACGAATTATACTTAAAGATACCAGATGTGCAAATATACATTTGCATCACAAATTTCATCTTAAAATCGTAATTTTTGGAATGGCTACATTCTTCCCAGAAGATTAAACCCATGTTTCTACCCGGGTCGGAAGAACTATATAACTATATGGCATAGAATTCTAGTATTAATTTATTGTTTCCATGAATTTTTTATGAGGCAGAGGCTACACAACGCCTGATGTTGATAAAGGCTGACATTCATAGCTATGGGATCGTGGTTCTTGAGATCATAATGTTTGCCAGAAATTGAAGTTGGAAAACCATAAATTTTTATCGTGAAGCAGAAGTCGCTGCAAGAAATGAATATTGCAACTTACTGTTAAAAAGATTCAGCAATATCTTAATTTGGTAGTTATCTAATAGATTAATCACAACTTCATTTCCAATGAAAAAATTAGGAATTGAAGTTGCAGGAAAATTGTTGCAATCCTGAAACCATAACCTCTTGCTGTTAACACTCAAATAATATGCACCTTATAAGAATGGAAATAAAATCACAATTGACCAGTCCGGCTAGAGGAGGACTAGAGTCAAAATAGCATTTACTTTCCCATGTGGCATATAATTTTCATCATAGTTATGCTAGAGGTAAGTTTCTATGTAATCACTAATACCAACATGTTGCATTTTTTTCATTTGTTTGTGAAGGATTGTTTATCTTATACTTAGACATTGACCAACTGATAAAAATCATTTTCAAGTATCACAAAAAACAACAAACAGTTTTCTTAATGATCCGTCAAAACCAATTCACGTTTAGAAATTACAGGTTTTCCCAATGATGATGATCAATAATCACAATTTTGCACAGCAATGCAAACATGTAACCCGTCTTTGATCTTTGAAGGTGTTGCATGCAAAGCAGTTGTCTGTACTTATGAAAGAAAAAAATACTTTTTTATTTCCAATTTCTGCAGCAGGACATCTTTGATAATGTTTCAAGAGGATCTGCAGTAAAATTTCTTTTTTCGATGTTTCAACTCTCAACTGGATTCATTTTCAAGATAAAAGAGGCGTTATTTATAATTGGAAGGTAACTTTAGCCATTTAAATAGGTAAGGAAATTAGATGGTTATGTATAGCAAAGGAAATTTAGTTTCATTCAAATTTAACATGATTACAATTTCAATGGCTCTATATGCATAATGATTGTATATGTATATACTAGCATAACTATATTTGGTTGATATGATAGGCTTATATAAAATACATATATAGTTATATTTATCAATGTGGTTGATAGGACGAAAGGCATATATCCCTACTCATCACATTAATAACTATTAGGTGTATTTTTTTAAAGGCTAATATTTCTAATTATTAATATCTAACTTTTTAAGTCCAAGGATTATTAATATTACAAACCCCGGGATTAATATTACCAACCTAAAAAATTAGAAAGCTCAAATAATTTATGCTATAAATATAAATGGTTAATAAACCCAAGTGATTAATAAACTCAAGGAATCAATAAACCCAACAAACTAATATTAAAAGCCCAAGTGATTAATAAATCATAGGAATTAATATTTTAAACTAAGGGGGTTAAGAAACCCATATGATTAAATTATAAAACCAATGGATTATTAATATTATGAACCAAAATGACTAATAAACCCAAGGGTTAAATATTATAAACCTAATGAATTAGAAAAGGCAAGGAATAAATATTATAAACCTAAATGATCAAGAAACCTAAAGAATCAATATCATAAACACATGTGATTATTACTATTATACACCCAAAAAATTAGTAAACCAAAAATATAAATATTATAAACTTAAGAAATCAACAAACTCAAGGGATCAATACTAATTAATTAATATTAATTAATGAATTAGAAAAGAGAAAGGGTAAATATTATAAACCTAAATTAAAAAAAAAAAAAACCTAAAGAATCAATATTATAAACACATGTGATTATTAATATTATGCACCCAACAAATTAGTAAACCAAAAGAATAAATATTATAAACTTAAGATATCAACAAACCCAAGAGATCAATACTAATTAATTAATATTACTACATTTAATAATTAATATTATTATTTAAATTTAATATCATTAATATTGATATAATATGATATCTCTATAATATTAATAATTAATTAATATTCTGATTATTAGTCATTAATAAATATTAATAATAAAGAGAATTAAATATTAATTATAATCAATTAATAATTTTAATAAATAATAATTAATTAATTAATACTATTAAAAACTCAAGGAAATAATATTCAGAAACAAATATTATTAAATCAAGGGGATTAATATTATAAACCCTAGGTATATAAATCTTAAGATAAATACTATAAACCTTGAAATGAACATGGTTAACCATGGTTTACCATGATTGACTATTAATATAAATCCAAAGGATTTATATTAAACTCTATCATTAATATTATAAACCTTATGAATAATATTATATCCTAAGAATATGAACTTTTAAATAAATAAACCCAAGGGATTGATATTATAAACGAAAGGGATTAATTATAAAGTCTCAAGGTCTTGGAAACCTAAGGAATTATATTATTATATCCAAGGAAATATATTATTATACTCAATCAATTAGTAAACCCAAGGGATAAATATCGTAAACATAAAGGATCATGAATCTAAGGAATCAATATTAAAAACACATGATATTAATAAACCCTAGGAATTAACATTTTAAATCCATGGGATTATTAATATTATAGACCCAACAAATTAGTAAACCCACAGGATAAGTATTAAAAACCTAAGGGATCAATATTAAAAAGCCAAGGGATTAATAAACGCTAAGAATTAACATTTCAATCTCTAGGGATTAATAAGCCAAAGAGACTATTAATATTATAAACCCAAGGTATTAATAAATTCAAGGGTTTAATATTATAAATCCAAGGAATTAGTAAACCCAAGGGATAAATATTATAAACCTATCCCTTAGGGATCAACAAACCCAAGGGATCAATAAATCCTAGGGATTGTTACTACTAAACCTAGGTATTGTTAATGTGATAAACCTAACGAATTAATAAATCGAAGGGATACACATTATAAACCTTAGGGATTGATTTAAACCCTAGGACTAATACTTAACCATTAATATTAGGGTTTAATAAACCCAAGGGATTAAAATTACCAACCCAAAGCTTAGAAAAGTCAAGGGATTAATGTTGTAAACCCAATGGATCAACAAACCCAGGGGATTATTAATATTATAAACATAAGGGATAAACAAACCTATTGGATTATTAATATTATAAACCCAAGGAATTATTGATATTATAATCCCAAGGGATTAATATTATAAATAGATATGATTGATAAACAAAAGGGATAAATAAACCCATCAAACTAATATTAAAAACCCAAGTGATTAATAAACCCTACGAATTAATAAATCATGGTTGGCCATGGTTGATTTTCATATTGAGACAATATTTGTCACAATGTGACATTGGACAATGGTTTACCATAATCGGCGATGGTTGATGATGATTGATAATGGTTGACCATGGTTGATTTTTATATTGAGACAATCCTTGTCATAATGTGGCATTCGACCATGGTTGATATCTATATTGAGGAAACCTTTGTCACAATGCGACATTGGACCATGGTTTAGAATCGTTGGTTTTCATATTGAAACAATATTTTTCAGAATGTGAGATTGGACCATGGTTAATCATGGTTGACCGAGATTAAAAACACATGGGATTTATATTAATCCATAGGATAAATATTATAAATGCTAATATTAAACTCAATATTATAAACCCCAGTATTGAACCCAATATCTCAAACCCTAATATTAAACCCAATGTTATAAAACCTAAAATTAAACCTAATATTATGACCAAAATGTTTGATCAATATAGTTGAGCATATTCAATGAGATTTCACCATTATAACATTATAAATATTATTTTTCTAAACATTAATAAGATTAATAAACCCAATGAATCAATAATCCCAACAAACTAATATTAAAAACCTAAGCGATTAATAAACCAAATGAATTAATATTTTAAACTCAAGGGATTAAAGAACCCAAAGGATTAAATTATAAACCCAAAGAATTATTAATATTACAAACCGAAGCGACTAATAAACCCAAGGGTTTAATATTATAAACTCAATGAATTAGTAAATGGAAGGGATAAATATTATAAACTCAAATGATCGAGAAACTCAACGTACCAATATTAAAAACACATGAGATTAATAAACCTTAGAAAATAACATTTTTAAACTAATGGGATTATTAATATTATAAACCCAACGAATTAGTATACCCAAAGAATAAATATTATAAACCTAAAAGATCAACCAACCCAAAAGATCAATACTCATTAATTATTATGATTATTATTATTATTATTATTATTATTATTATTTTAATATTCTTATACTTTAAATATATGTTGTTATTGATAGCAAAAATAAAAATAAAATATTATAATTAAAATTTGAATATTCTTTAACATTAATTAATGAAATTAGATTAATTAATTTGATTTTTAATAACTAAATAACTAGTTACCTAATTCTATAACGGTTAGTTCTAACGGCTATCTTTTGGAAATGATGCATCCATACTATTTATTCATGAAGATCAATTAACTTCTTCACCTTGTCATGAGGATAAACCACATTAGTTGGTTCGAAACATCGACCAAATCTTAATGATGTGAATATTCTCAAATACATTTATCTACATTATGGATCACAAAAATCTTAGATCTAATAATAATTATTATTATTTAAATTTAATATCATTAATATTGATATAATATAATATTTATTGTAAAATAATATTTTTAATTAACAATATCATTATTAATTAATAATTTAATAAATATTAATATCATTATTAATTAACAAATATTAATAATAATTAATACATTCACTCAATTAAATATTATTAATAATAATTTAATAATTTTTATAAATAATATTTAATTAAAAATCTTAGATTAATAAAGCCAACTGATTGATATCAATGTTATAAACCCTATGAATAATTTTATATCTTGGGAATATGAACCCTTAGATTAGTAAACCCGACTTATTGATAATATAAACCCAAGGGATTAATACTAAAAAACCAAGGGTTTATAAACCCAAGGGAATAATAATCAAACCAAGGGATTAATATTATAAACCCTAGGTATATAAAGACTTAAACAAATACTATAAACCATGAAATAAATATAGTTGACCATGGTTTACCATGGTTGATTTGAAAATTGAGACATTCTTTGCCAAAATGTGACATTGGACCAAGGATGAACATGGATTAATAACCCCAAAGGATTTATATTATAAAAATAAGAGAATAATAAACCCAAGGAATCAACACTAAAAAGCCAAGGGATTATAAACCAAAGGGAACAATATTAAACCCAAAGGATAAATATTATAAACCCATTGTATATAAACCCTAACATAAATATTATAAACCCTAGAATAAACATGGTTGACCATGATTATAAACACAAGGGATATCAATTAAAGCCTAGGATTAATATTATAAACCTTATGGATAATATTATACCTTGATATAAACCTTATGGATAATATTATACCCTAATAATATGAACCCTTAGATTAATAAACCAAGGGGATTGATAGTATAAACCCCATGGAATAATAAATCAAAGGATTAATTCTAAAACCCCAAGGTATTATAAACCCAAGGAAATAATATTAAACCCAAGGGATTAATATTATAAACCCAAGGAATATAGACTGAAATATAAATATTATATACCATAAAATAAACATGGTTGATCATGGTTCATTTTCATATTGAGAAAATATTTTTCTTAATACGATGTTCGACCATGGCTAGCCATTGTTGAGCATGATTGATTTTAAAATCGAGACTATCTTTGTCACAGTGCGATGTTGAATCATGGTTGATTTTTATATTGAGAAAAGCTTAGTCATAATATGACATTAAAACATGATTGATCATGGTTGACCATGATTGTAAACCCAAGGGATTTATACTAAACCCAAGGAACTATATTATTAACTCTAGAACAATATTACACCTTAAGAATATTAAACCTTAGATTAATAAACCTAACACATTGATATTAATGCTATAAACCCTATGAATAATTTTATACCCTAGGAATATGAATGGTAGTGAGACAGTCCACAAACTACAAACATTAAAGAATCAATTACATTTAAAAGCTAAAAAATTTGAACCCTTATTTTTTAATACCCTACTAAAATAGCAGAGAGAAGCCACTAATTTATCATGAAAATATAGAAAATCGGAACGGACCACACTCTAGCAAATGTGTGTTCCCTATTACAAACAAGAGAGTCAAGAAAATGCATTTGAGAGAAGAAATCACTCATAAAAGTTTATGGTACTATGGGACCTTATTTAAAATTGTTGATGTTTGGTAGGTGTGGTATAGATTTTGCAAAACATGCATGTAAATATGGATTTGCAAATTACAAGTGCCTTTCACACCTAGTTTTCCAGCCTATAATGGTGTTATTGTGGGTAAAATGTACTTTGCAAAGATAGCTTGCAAGGTTGATAAAGTTCTGGATTAACATAATTGAACTTCTGTAAATTTATAATTTAGTCAAGTTGTGTCATAGAGGAAGTTGTGAGAATCACAAGGTTAAGTTGCAAGTTCATGAAAGTCTCACAAGGTTAGTCTCAGAAGAAAAAAGTACTATAAGGTTGGGTTGTGTAGCCATAATTTGTATAGAAAGGTTAGGTTGCAGGTTCAAAATGTTTCAAAGGATGGAAAAATGTGACAATAATAGTTGCAGGTCATATAACAGATCATGGATTTTGTATATATTTTAAGTGGAAGCATAAGAGTAATAAACGAAATTGTAGCCAGAGACAAAATATTTGATAACTAATATATTGTTGCTAGAGGTGCTGAAACTTGTATCATTTTCTAATTATAATGTACAAACAAGAAATCTCTCAAAGAAATTATGAGATTCCAATATTATTATGTATCTGAAACAACCAATGTTGTTTGAAGCTAGTGGGAATAACAATGTGCATTAACATCTGACCAATTTTGGTCAACACTTAACAATCGAAGATAGAATGAGGAATGACATAGGGTTGAAAAGATCTAGGGAGAAATAGTCTGAAAACTTTACTAGAAGATCATTTGCACTATGCTGGAGAAAATACAAAGGGGTGAAAATATCTAGGAAGAAATAGTATCAAAACATTGCTAGAAGATCATTTGCACTATGTTGGAGCAAATAAAAAATCCAAGTCATTGCCACTAGAGAAAATCATGTCCATCGTGGCTAGGATTCAAATTAACAGAGAAGAGAAAATATGATGACTTTAAACCACCCAAGGATACTTAGGATTTTCAAAAGGGCCAAGATAATAGGCCTGCAAGCTCTTGGAGTGAGTAGGGAGCAAGAAACTGCAGAAATCAGTGCTTTCAAAGGCTTTCTTGTACAAGGTCCACAACATAAGAACTTTGTAGCTAGAGCATCAGGAAGAAGTGAGGAAGATGAGGAGGAATGGTCAATACGGAAATTAGAACACAAACTAGATAAACCCTTTATTAATGATTAAGCTACCTAATATGGTCTCCAACAAGCGATAGGTGAGTCTGCTACCATTGTCAACTTTTCATATACCTTAATTATAAGTTTGCAACCCACCCTAGAAATTGTCACCAATAACGTTACAAGTTTCCACTTCATTGATTGATTTGCTAGATACTTTTCCAAGTTTAAATTTTATTTGTAAACTACCATGGATATTCCACTAGATAGTTTGTCACAACAAATCTGATAATATTATATATAAAATATGAAATTATACACTATTACCGTTTTACTAGTTTTCTGGATCTGTAAATTTATTGTTAATAGTGCATACATGCAACGAAAATTATGCAGAAAATAGAGAACGGAAAGATAAAAACTCACACACATTTGAAACAAGATTGCTCTGGAAAACCTTTTCGGGTGAAAAACCCAACTAGAAGGTGAAGTCGCTCTGCTCTCTTTCTCTGAATGGAAATATGGTTGCAAGTACAAGTATGGCTCATGGCACATGGGCTGCTACAGTGCACAATTCCTCTCTATGCATTTTATCTCCTATCCATGTTGCCCATTTTTGCTTAGATATGGAACAAATGCACTCGAAAGAATGGAATCATTTTTCCTCCTAGTGGTCTGATTATAACACAACCTGAAACCCCACTAATGGTTAGGTTTGACTACCTCAACTCTTAAATAGAGTTACAGTATGGACTCTTCTAGTCTCTTCTACTTTATAATCACGTGGCTAGCCCCTTTTTGATGAATAATGGGGGTTGACGTGGCATTATCTCGAATTATGGTGGTGAAAACAAGAACATCAAATTTTAAGTGGTATAAATTTCACATACGAACTCTAATTGATGTTATTCTTGCACTGTTGGAAGGGTTTTTTTGTGTAGAATAAGAAAAAAATACAAGCAAAAGTGGCAAATTTTACCCCCACAAAACGTCATTTGATTCCTCAAAACACTCCCGAAAGATTTCAAACCCTATTTTTCCAAATTGGGTCTCATTGGTAAACAGGGTCTTATGAGTTGATTCCTCCACTTTTTCCACTCTGAAAGCATCAATATGGATGAAAACAATATAATGATCTAATCTAGATCACACCTCCTCATTTTGGGAGGATTTTTGTCCCCAAAAGCTTCTACTGAATGAAGTGAGGAAATTTTTCCTCCACCTTTTGTCTAGTGTACCATTTAGCTTTTCCTGGAAGTTGTCCTTTCAACCCAATTTTCCAAAGGTATTGCTACCCATGTCTTGTAGTTCTAGACCTCTTTTGCAAAATTGTATCTTTTTTCAACTCTGCTTGAGAATCTGGTGCCAAATATTCCAAAAAAGGTAGGACTTTTTCCTCTTCTTGATCTAGCATGGAAGGCTCATAGAGTTTTAGATTCTCTACATTCTCAACTGAGTAAATGTGCATGTATAGTGGTAGACTAAGTCGATAGGCATTATCACCCACCTTCTCTAGTATCTCGAAGGGTCCATACCTAAAATCCTTGATTTCTTACCAAGCCCTTGTAGCCTCTCATTGTTCGATTGTAGCCATAATTTGTGTCCCACCTTGAACGTTTTCTTTGTTCTATGTTAATCATGTTTGTCCTTATATTTCTCGTGCGACTTTTTAAATGTCTCTTGTACCTGTAGAAGGATCTGCCTTATCTATTATATCATTTTTTCATCCTGAAAGGTGTCTCCTAGTATATTTTCACTCACTCCTATTTATTACACATATGCAATGTCCAAAGGTGAAGGTGACAAATATCCAAAACAGGTTTCAAATGGAGACTTTCCTGTAGAAGTGTGGACTAATCTATTGTAAGAATGTTGTATTTATACAAAAAAATTATCCTAGGTCTTCGAATGCTTCTGATTGTATCCCCTTAATAGTTGTGCCAAAGTCTTGTTGAATACTTTTGTATGACCATATGTATGTGGATGGAGTGTTATAGATCTCTTCAACTTTGTATCCATATTTTCCCACAATGTAGTCCAGAATGCATTGATAAATATTGTGTCCTTGTCTAAAATGATGCTCCTTGGCATCTCATAGTGCACCCAATGATCCATATGAGATCTTAATGTAAATGTGCTTGAGGGTTTGTAAATTACAAGTGTTAAAAATTGAGTTTTTTAGAGCTTTTATGTAAATTTTTAAACACATAAAGCATGGAAATACACTCTTAAATGTTAATAAAAAAACAGACAAATACACCATAAAAATAACCACAACACAGCAAATGATGAAGGAGTTCACCCTTCCTGGGCTACGTCTCCTTGGTCCATCTTCCAATGGCTTGGCCCTCTTTCATTATGCTCAAAATGGTGATTACATACATTTACAGTGCTCAAGTGGCCTCAAAACCTATTCCATCAGCTTCAAAATACCCAAAAATGTATGTCTAGCCTCTTTATGATCCAAAATCTGTCAAAAAGTGAAGAACTTAGGAGCCTCCCTAGTTTTGTTGCTAACTGCACCACAATTTCCCCAAAATCCGGACCGGTCCTACAATTTCACCCTGATTTCGGCTAACTGAGTGATATTTTCGTGCAATTTTAGGAGAAATTGTTGAACGCTTAATTTTTCCACTAACGCCTAAAATTTGAAATTCAAATCATAGTGTATTGGTGTCGAATTAAATTTTTTTAAATAAAAAAACTGGGTGGCTAAATTAACCGTAGGCAGTTAGGGTCTTAGCAGTCACATGGGCACAGTTATGGTGGTGTTTTGTACGGGCAGTAGTTTACACGTCCATGCTTCCGGTCATGGAAATGGTCACATGATAATGTAACATGGGGGGTGCGGGGGCTAGGCCTTGGCCCCCTTCCCCCAAACTCTGCCACATATAAACTTTATATATAGTTTTGTACCATAGTTTTAACAAGGCCTATGGTAGACCCGACGGTTAGAGCGCAGTGTTGTTAGATATTTGGTCACAGTTTTGATTCTGGTGGATTGCAGTTTGGTCTTCAACAAATTTTGGTGGCCCTAGTGCTGCCACGTGGTGACCTCCAGTTGGGCCACGTGGCAGCATGTGGTTGGCCACCATTCCATACAATCTAAATCTTCCAACCAGCACCAACAGAAACTCAACAAGTGGCGAAGCCTAATTACTCAACCCTACCGAGTCAACCGTTGACCATTCAACCATGCCCAGTCAGCTATACGGACCACTGATTGGGCAGCTTGCACATTTTTGGCAAACTTTTCCCTGTTTGGGAAATGAGCATAACATGTTTTTGGGAGCATACAGTGTCGGTTTTCCATGAAACAAGTTGCGCCAGATTCAAAAAAATGGTATATACGTAGTCATTCAGGTTCCACACCATTCTGAAAATTTTCATTTTTTTAGCATAATTCTGAGCACTTGATCACTCCTCCCCACTAGAAGCTTTTGGACCCCAAAAGTCACTTTCAATTTTTCAGTAGATGAGGGTACAGTTCCCTCACCTTTCCAATCTCGATCCATTTAGCTTTGCTTGGATTTTTTCCTTTGAGCCCCACACTAAGGTACTCCACATTCCCTCATTTTGAATACCTTTTTCTTCTATTCCTTAATGGAAGGAATCTAAACATTTTCTCCTTGATCTTCAATCAAAGGTGGCTAATACAATCTCAAGTTCTCAACATTAATGATAACATAAATTTTCATAAATGAAGGACAATCCAACCTGAAGGAATTATCACCAATCTTTTCTAAAATTTTGAATGGACCATATTAAATTGGTTTCAGTTTTTTACCTTCTCCTTGAAGCCTTTCTTTTCTAATGTGAATCCAAACTTCATCACTGACTTGGAATTTGTGATCTACACGATGTTTATCGTGCCTTGTTTTTTACTTGACTTGGTTCTTTTCCCGATGTTCTTGAACTTCTTGATGCACCAATTGGATTTTTTCAATGAACCTTTTAGCTTTGTCTATGTCACTATGACCATCAATAGCAACATCCTTTTAAAAATGAAATCCAAAGGAGATTTAGGCAAGTATGCTAGGTCCCTATAATACTAGTGTATCTCCTTATTGTTATTGTTAGTGTTGTTAGGATTATGTAATTTATTAGCAAGATTGGCAGAGTCCAATTACAGAAACAACATCGTTTCAACCAACTTTGGGATTCTAGGATCTAGCCCTCCTGAATCCGGAGAGGGATCTCTCCAATGAGTGCAAAGATGGATTTGTCTTTGAAGTTTGGGGGTAATAATATTAGGCTAGTTATGAAGACCAAGGGTTTTGTTTGTTTTTGGATGGTTGAACATGATTTCTGTTAGAGGTGAAAAGTCCCGAAGGTAAAGAGGTTCAAAAGTGAGAAGTTGCAAGCAAAAGAGTAAGTTTCGATCAAGAAGAAAGATGATGGCAGGTTTTCAGTCCATTGGGCTATGGAGTCATAAGAGGATTTAATTGGAACAGCAAGAGGCAAGAGTGGTCCATGGGGCAAGTCATCTATGTCTAAGGATCTCTTTAAAGTTTGATTTATGGAATGAATTGATACATTAAGAAGGGGAAATAAACAGATGCAGAACAAAGAGCAGCCCGAGATTTGCTAAGTACTTTGAAACTAGCCAGCCTTTGACCAGGCACTTAAGAAAGACATGAAAGCAAAATAGGATCTGGTAAGTACTTTGAAACTAGCCAGCCTTTAACACATTCTAAGGGAAACAGTCAAACAGTTATGCAAACAAGATTGGGACCAGGGCTCACCATATCTTCCTCAGTTCATCTTCACACAACATATACTGAAAGTAACATTCAAAAATAATATTCAGCTAAGACAATAAGACGAGGGAATGCCAGCATTCATATGTTTAAACTGAATTAAATCATTTTCGAATAACACAGTTGAAGAAAACATTTAAATAAATATTTTTCATCCAGAGAAGGTTACTGGTATCCAGTAGGTCCTAACACTATTTAAAATGTTCTTTACAGAAGAATATGAAACGTAATGAAAACATAAACAAAATCACAAGTTACAATAAGAATAACATCACCGTCAACATAGACCAGGATCCCATAAATCAGCTTGTATTGATGCTCCAAACCAGTTACAATCTTCAAGTCCAGTGTGTTAATTCATCTTTCTTTCATAACCTAACTTATCTGTTACAAGCAGAGCTCCAAGAGCCAGTGAATCACTATTTACAATCAGGGATCTTCAGCTCAATTACATTACAATGCTTCAGCAATTACATCAACAACCAACCCCTCACTCATCTTCTACTGAAGTATATATAGAAGGATGAGGAGGTGAGATCTGATTAAAGATCTCAAATACAATTAATACAGAGTTAATGTTTTCTTGGCCCTTGGGAGGCTCAATGAAGAAACTGTACAGGTGTTTCACTGTATTAATTGGTTTACACTTATGAATTAAGCTTGGTGGGAGATTTTGTTGACCTTTGAGGCTCTGTGTGATGCTAGGGTTACTCTGCCAACATCCTGTCATTAAATCCCTTGCAGAAGTAACTCTTCGGCTGCGTCGAGGAAAAATATCTGATCTTGATCAATAAATTTTGTCCCTGATTGAATAATTTGAGGCACAGGTGGCGCTTTAGTCGCTGGGAGGAATCAATTTGCCTCAATTTGTGGCGGTGGAGGTCTTATGTCGGTTAAAACACTTTAGGTTTTCCTTTAAACTGTGTTTTAGATTGGGGATTAGCCTTTTGATAACTGTCTTAGCCATAATCCCCGCTAATCTGTCCATTAATTCTCTGCTCTGATAATTTCCTGGTCTTTGACACTGATAATCTTTGACTGTGCCTGTTTCATGGTTTTCTTGCTGTCACGTCGGGCTGCGTAGGGTTTATAAGGCATCAATGCCTGAGAAACATGGATGAAACGTGCATTCCAACCCTGCGGGTGATTTCCTTGGATGAATCGAAGACGGGAGGGTCGTCACCCTCCTTCCGTGAATCTTCTTTGGAAACCACGAAAAAATGATTTAAACCCTGCAAAAATGCGAAAACTCATTAAAAAATCCTGCTTTTATAGGCTTAACTGCATCGGAAGGTGTGTGGAGGAGCGTGACCGTCGGATGGCATCATCCGACGGTCAGGATTGATCGGGGGAGATTATAGAATAGGTGGAAGAGGATCAAATCTGAGCCGTCGATCGCGCGTGATCGACGGTCAGGAGCGGAGGTTTGAAAGTCAAATGGAGGAATCGAGCGATGGATTTTGGACCGTCGATCTGTAGATCAGATCGACGGTGGAGACGCAATTGCTGTTGTACGATGGCATGGTTATCGCAGGCGCAGCTTCGAAAATCGTCAGCCGTTGGATGAGCGGGCTCAGATCTGACGGCGGTGGTTAATATCGCTAGGCGTCTTGGTCCGGGTTTTAATGCGCAATGGAGGGTGGTTTTTCAAACAGTAAAGAGGACGCGTGGCGGCAAGCGTGTGGAATCGCTGGCGACTGGGTAAAAACCACCTTCCGCTAATGGGCGGTGCGATGGAAACCACGCGGGTTTGGAAAACGGCGCATGGATGGGGGGTCCACAGGAAAAACGCGCTCCGCACCGTCCGATCTGGGAAGCAGATTGACGGTGTAGATTGCTCCACAACTTACACGGGCGGAAAACCTTTGAAAATAATTTTAAACCCAAAACACGATTTTACAAAGGTTTTTAATGTTTTGGCAGAGAAATTTTAATTTGAAAGGATAAGCGCCACGACGGTTTTAGCAGTTGGTTCTGGCACTCGGGCTTATGGACGGAAAAGGGTTAGGGACTTAACCCGACGGGATTAAGTCCAGAACATAGAAAATCTGGATTTTCTATGGTTTTTCAATGTTTTTTCAAAGGGAATGAAGGTTCTGATAAGGTTAAAAAGTGGGTTTTTAACCTTGTAAAATGAATTTTGATGAGGGGAAAAAGCAGAAATGTAAAGATGAGGGGTTTTCATGGGGAATGGAGGGACAGAAAAAGAGGTTAGTTTTGGAAGAAGGAAGGGGAAAGGGATGTTTGCAGCAGTATTTGGCTTTGGATTTTTGTAGGATTTCAGAGGTTTTTTTTTTGGATGCAAAACAGCAGTGTGGGAAACTGGAAAGAGGCATGAGGCCTTTAAGAGTCTTCAAGAGCCAACAGTTTTTGATAGAAAAAAATGTTCCTTGAAGGCTCAAAACAAATTTAGCCACCTTTGGTATAATCAAATTTTACAGGTGGCTAACAAGTGTAGCCCCCTTATTGTTATTTTTTGTCCATGTAGTCCCCATATTGTTATTATTTTGCCCCATAGAAGCCCACTATTGTTATTTTTGTGCCATTACATTGTTATTATTATGAAAACTAGGATTATATCGTGACCCCTTCGATTCCTATATATAGAAATGAGGTTTTTTCATTGTATCATCCAAGAATTGTTCATTTATGTAATTTAAAGGAGGCTACCCCCTCGAAGAGGCAGATTTCTAACTCGTTGATATATCTTTTCTTCTATTTTTGTGAGCTGGTTGTTGCAAACAGGTCATCTTGGAAATTTTTCTATAATTTTTTCTCTACGAAGGTTCAGAAGCTAAAAAAAAACATTTGATATGAAATCCTGAGGAAATTTTTGTAAAAATTTCATACCTTGGTTCGCTATATTTTCGGAGATATGATCTGAGAAATTTAGGGTTTTTGCAGGCTCCAGAATTTCATCTCAAACAAGTGGCCGAGGGAAACTTGTCATAACTTTCATTTCAGACATCAGGTTGGAATTCTGTAAAAAGTGACTGAAATCGCACAAACTTTAGTTTCTTTCTTATCTATTTCAAATTTGAAGGTCAAAACAGTGACACATGGCACATTGTACAATTTCGCTCTGCAGAACCAGCCCATAATTAGGTCATTGTGGGAGATTGGGCATAACTTTACCTTGAAGAATCCAAATTAGGTATGACCTATGTGATTGGAAACAAGATTCGAAGGATACTACAAGACTGAAGATAAAATCTTGGGGATCCAAAATTACAGAGATACATCAGTTTCAATATCGAGCTCCTCAAAAGCAAGAAAAAGTTGTGTAATTTTTTTTTTTAATTGCATAAGTCTTGTTTGAAAAATCAGTTTGAAGTGATTCCAAGGGCATATGGAAGCATAGATATCAGTATTGGGTTCTAAAATCCCCCCAAAAAATAATTACACACCCATTAAGCCCTCATAATGCTCTACTACGACTCATGAAGACGAAGAAGTGCAACATGATATATCAAAATTACGAGACCATGTGCAACAAAATGTGCTCTCACAAAGAGTAACAAAAAATGAAATGGAAGAAAAGATGGATGGCTTGAAGAAAGACATGGATGGATTGAAGAAAGACATGGAAGCTAAGATGGATGGTTTGAAGAATGGTGTGGAAGCTAAGATTAATGGTATAGAAGAAAAATTGAAAGCAGACATGGAAAGTTTGAAGGAAGGTTTGACAAAGTTGCTACAAGAAATGATTCCTAATGGCAAAACGGTAGTAGATGAAACTCATGATGAGAAAAAAAGAAATTTTAATCATGATTTCATAGACTCTAATGTTGGATATAAGACCCACCATATTCCAAAGATCGATATGAGGAAATTTGATGGCAAGGATCCGGTAACATGGATACTACAAATGGAGCAATATTTTCATCTCCATAATGTGAAAAACACAAAAAAGGTACGCATTGCAACTTTATATTAGAACAAAATACATTTTTATAGTATCGATGGATTTTCTCTCGTAAAAAAATTGTCACTTAGTCAATTTTTACGAAGGAAATGATAGCACACTATGAGGATACAAAGAGCAACACCTTCTTTATCCAATTGATAAATCTCAAACAAAAGGGTTCAATGGTGGAGCATATTGAGGACTTCCGAAAATTGAATATAAGGGTAACTGATATTCCATAGGAACATAGGATTGATGTCTTCATAGGGACTTTAAAGGATAACATCCAACATGAGGTTCACCTTTGCGAATCTGATTCATTGGAGAAGGCATTCAAGTTGGCAAGAAAAATTGAAAGCAAAATTATGGCAACAAGGAAGCCTACCACTCACAACTATAAAGATGGAAGTGCTGCTACTCTTAGACTTCCACAACCTACAAGGTTGACACCATAACAATTTGAAGAAAAAAGAGAAAAAGGGCTTTGCTACAGTTGTAACAGAAAATACACTAAAGGTTGTAAGTGTGCTGAGAAGAAATTATTTTACATAGATTATGAAGAGGAGGAAGAAAAGAAATAAGAAACTTCAAAGGAAGAGGATATATACTAGGAACCAACCCTATAGGAAGAAGAAATGAATCTAAACATATCATGTAATGCACTGGCAGGAATTACCACTCCTCAAACTCTCAATATAGAAGGAAATATCAAGAAGAAAAATGTAATAGTGTTGATTGATTCGAGTAGTACCATAATTTTATTCATTGTAAGGTAGCCAAGGAATTGAATTGCTTCCTATACCCAGCACCAGAGTGTCAAGTGATGGTTGCAAATGGAGGAACTATAAATTTCTCTATAAAGTGCCATAATATCAAACTAACCATGGGGTAAAATATGTATTGAATAGTCCATTTCTGTCCATCCCAATGGGTGGAGTTGATGTTGTACTAGGAGTACAATGGTTACAATCTTTGGGGATTTTAGCTTTTAATTAGCAAGAACTTTTCTTGAAATTTTTTCATAAGGAAAGGAAGTTGAATTACAGGGGATCGCAAGGAAGCCAGGAAATATAATCAACTCTAATTTAATGGCAAAGCTTCTGAATAAAGAACAATAAGGCGTAATTGCACAATTATGCTCACTACATGTTTAAACATAAAAATCATATATTTCTCCAGATATCCAAAAAGTATTGGACAATCATTAAAAGGTATTTGAGACTCCCACCTATTTGTGATCATGATCATGCTATTCATTTGATTTTAGGAAGTGTTCATCCAAACATCAGGCCTTAAAGATATCCTTATTCTCAAAAGAGTGAGATTGAACGTATGGTTGCATAAATTCTAGAGGCTGGTATAATTCAAACTACTCAAATTTATTTCTTTGCTCCTGTAGTATTGGTGCACAAGAAGGATGGATCATGGCGTATGTGTCTGTATTATAGGAAGCTCAAAAAGCTCTCTATTAAATATAAATTTCCCATCCCCGCCCTTGATGAATTATTGGATGAATTACATGGAGCAACTAACTTCACCAAGCTGGATCTTCTTTCTGGATATCATAAAATTAGAATGAAGACTGAAGAAATTTCAAAAAAAACATTTAGAACTCATGAGGGTCATTACGAAAAAAAAATTGTGCCTTTTGGCCTTACTAATGCACCTTCCACATTTCAAGGTTTGATGAATTCCATTTTCAAACCCTTCCTTAGAAAATTTTTGTAGTATTTTTTATGATATGCTAATCTACGGTAAGTCTTGGAAGGATAATGTTCAACATGTTGACATGGTGCTCAAACTATTGGAGAAGAAACAATTATTTGAAAAAACCTCCAAATTTTTATTTGGAGTACAGGAGGTGGAATACTTGGGTCATATTTTATCTCATGAGGGTGTTAAGGTAGACCCTAAAAAAATTAAAACCATTAAGGAATGGAAAATCCCTACAACCATAAAGCATATTCAAGTATTTTTGGGGTTAAAAAGGTATTATTGCAAGTTTGTTAATAATTATGGGAAATATTGGCACCTTTAACATATTTACTGAAGAAAGATGCATTTTCTTGGACTCGAGAAGAAACTAAGGCCTTTGAACATTTAAAGAGGCAATGTGACAATTATCGGTCTTAGCTACACCAAACTTCACAAAATCCTTTATTGTGGAATGTGATGCCTCAGGAAATTAAATTGATGTGGTTTTAATCTAAGAAGGAATACCCATTGCTTTTGAAACTCATCCAATCAAAGGAAAGTATTTACTGATACCTATTTATGAGAAGGAAATGTTGGAAATACTACATGCACTAAAGCAATGACGACCTTAACTAATGGGAAGACACTTCAAGGTAAAAATAGATCATGATATTCTTAAATACTTTTTGGAGCAAATATTATCTTCAAAAGAGCAGCAAAAATGGGTCACAAAGATGTTGGGTTGTGACTTTAAGATCATCTACTAAAAAGGGAAGCAAAATTTTGTTGGAGGTGCACTCTCAAGAAAGTATGAGGACGTGGAAGCATTGCTTTGTGCCATTTCTATTATCCAACCTGAGTGGATAAATGAAGGGAGGGATGAATGGAAGAATTATGAAGAGTTGTGGACACTCATTCAAAAGTTGCAGCAAGATCCCAGTATATGTGAAACATTTAGTTGGAAAAATGATTCATTATGGTACAAAGATTGCTTATATCTTTGTAAGAATTCCCAAATAAAACAAAATATTCTTTTGGAATTTCACACCTCTCCCTTAGGAGGGCACTCAGGATTTTTAAAAACTTACCATGGGGTCAAGAAGGAATTTTTTTGGGATGGCCTTAAATCTAATATTCAAAACTTTGTGGAAGAATGTTTTGTTTTACAACAAAATAAAGTTGAGAAAATTAATGCCCCATGTCTGTTACAACCTTTATCCATTCCAAGTCAACATTGGGAGGAGGTTTAAATGGATTTTATTACAGGTTTACCCAAGTCTGAAGGAAATACTATCATCATGGTGGTAGTTGATAAACTTACCAAGTATGCACACTTTTGTGCATTATCCCATCCATTTAAAGCCAATACAATTTCTACTGCATTTATGTAAACAATTGAAAAGCTACATGGAAACCCAAAGATTATTGTAAGCGACAGAGATCCCATTTTTACAGGAAAATTTTGGAAAATTTTATTTTCTCTTTTGGGTACTCAATTTCCTCGTAGCTCATCATATCATCCTCAATATAATGGGAAAACTGAGATAGTGAACAAATGTTTGGAAGGATATCTTCATTGCTTTGTATCTGATAAACAGACACAATGAGTCAAGTGGTTACCTCTAGCTAAATGGTGTTATAACACTTCCCTCCATACTGCAACAAAATGACCCCATTTATGGAACTTGATGGATTTCATCCACCCTCCATCATGTCTTCTTTAAGAGAAAATTCTAAGGTTCAAGTAGTGGAATATCACATCGAGCATCAACAACAAATTCTCCAACTGTTAAAGGATAACCTCACCTTGGCACAGAATCAAATGAAGCAACAGGCAGATCAACATGGTAATAATATTTGATGTAGGTGAATGGGAAATTTTAGAGCTACAACCATACAAACAAATGTCCCTCAAGCAAGCTAAGAAGGATAATAAATTATCACCAAAGTATTATGGTCCTTACAAAGTGTTGCAAAATATTGATACTATGGCATACAAATTGGATCTTCTTGCATCTTCCTGAGTGCATCGAGTGTTGGCTTGAAGGATAATGACCCAGGTTCGGAGTAATCGCGCAGCCAACAAAACCCTCCAACTATTGGCCCTTTCGGCAGTGATCTGCTTGCGCAGACCAAAGTCTCACCTGAAGCAGTATGGGGGGTGCTGGAACTAGGTTTCCGTACCCTAAGGGAGCTTTTTATGTACTAGATCCAATAGATCTAATACCTACTGCCTCGTACGCAACTTCACAGAACCAGATCTAATTGTAGACAAACAATAAAGCAGTTGTGTGTGCCTAGATAGTGATAAACAAATTTATCCCTTGCGCATTCACAGATTGTTACATAATAAACCCTTCCGTAGACAGATTATTATACTTCAGATCTAACAATTAAGTAGAGCAATACTCACGCATAAATGAAATGTACCAATTTGACTATAAATTATGGAAATAAATATGCTTTCAACAGAACATATCCATATCTATAATAAGTAACAGATAATGCACATAACAAATCTAAGACAATAACTATAAGAATCATATAAAGTCTGAGTTCACCAAAATTGCCTTCTTTATTAAGAGATATTCAGTCAATATAATCTTCCCTTTTGCGCACATAGCAGTAGAGTCTGTGCACACAGCTCAAGACTAGGTCTCCGTGCACACAGCCAGTAAGAGCCTTTCTACCTAGACTGACCCAAAACTTAGATTAAAACATTCATAAGCATAATCATCTATCGATCTATTCATCTATATAATTCTTCACTTGACTCTTACATATTTATATCTTTTCAAATGCGCATATACCATGGTCTCAAACCATGGTTTGAGACTCATGGCTTTCCCTTTTACCCATTAAAATAATTAAGGGACTTTGACCCACCCAAAAGCCCCTTAATATCTACGTGCAACACTTACAAACAAAAACTTAACCAAAATTTATCCAAAATTGCTTCACCCAGGGGACCCTGCTCCAAGAGGCCCCCAACACAATCTAGTGACTCTTCTTGAGTCACTCTAGTCCGGCTGCCTACATCTTGTATTTGAGCGCCTGTACCGAACTCGGAAATGGCAAAATGACTTATGTGCTTTGTGTTGTAATGTTATGCGCTTCTTTGACCAACTTCTACATTGTTAGGCCTTCGATAGCCAGGCTTATGCTTCACTATGTCTGTTTCAGGTTCTTAAGGGCTACATCAATCGTATGTGAGTGCATGGCCTCAGCCTCCCACGGCTTCATTATTTCCTCCAATAAATGCTCTCGTTGACGCAGTGTCTCAATATCTTCTTCGATGGCACGGCTCTCCTGCAACTAGGCTAGTATTTGGCCAGGCACAAGGGTCAGTTTCGTGACCCAAATGTCATCAAATTACTGATTTTTGGCCCTCGGCTCTCCCTTGTGCTACAGGATGACGAGGTCATTTTGGACGGAAGTACAAAGACCCATGGATTGTTCAAACAACTAGATTCCAACTTTCATGTTAGCAATGATACTAGTGGTCAACTCTTGGACAACTGCAGCGTGTTGTGCTCGTACTTATGGCAACGTTTCTGGTTGCAGCTTCATCTAAAGATCAGCATTCTTTTACTAAATCTCTTCGTAGATTGTCGTGATCTCTAAGTGTGATGCCTTGAGCGTAAATACCAATATTTCTATCTTAAATATTGGCACGGTTGTGGTAGGCATTGTGACCTCTGGCAGGTCACCGCATAGTCGATTGATCATCGATTGTAGTGCCACACGATTACCTTTGGCCGCTCGATCAGGGAAAATTTTAGGGGTGAAATTTAGCCCAAAGGCGAATTTTAAAGGATTTTAGATTTTGAAGGGGCGAATTTTTTTATAAAAAACCCATTTTATATAGTTTTATATAATTAGCCCTATAATTATTTTAAAAATAATTAATTATTCCATGTTAGCCCAAAAAAATAAATTCGGATAAACATTAAAAGGATGGATTCGCCCCTCGAATTTCAGGTTTGGAGCAGATTTGAATCGCCTTCGCCGCGATTTACTGGGTAAGAGGGGCATTGGATTTACATTCGCCCCATTTTTTACTGGTTCGGGATTCGAGGATTTACTGGTTGGGGTTTCAATGCGTGGGTATTGACTCTTCTGCAACCTCGTGTAGGTGGCCCGTTTCATCTCCTTCAAAAACATTGTGCAGTTCGATTCAGCCTTTCGATTTAGGTTTCTATTTCTACCTGCTCCGCTTTAGTGCAGACGTCTTCGCATACGTCTTCACGAAGCTCTCTTCTGTTTTTGTCGTTTTAGCTCGGCTGCGCGATTTTTTCTGCACTTAACCGCGATTCTTTCAATTATTTCGAGGAGTATTTTCGGGGTTTCAAGAGTTTCAACCAGCGACAATGAGGGAGTGCATTTCGATCCACATTGGCTAGGTCGGTATTCAGGTCGACAATGCCTGTTGGGAGCTTTACTGTCTCGAACACGGCATCCAACCTTATGGACAAATGCTGAGTGACAAGACCGTTGGCGGTGGAGATGATGCATTCAACACATTTTTCTGTGAGACAGCTGCTGGTAAGCATGTTCCCCATGCCGTGTTTCTGGATATGGAGGCAACTATCATAGATGAATTTTGAACCAGCACATATCGACAGCTTTTTCACCCAAAGCAGCTGATTAGTGGCAAAGAAGATGCCGCCAACAACTTTGCACGTGGCCATTATACCATTGGTAAGGAAATTGTGGATCTGTGCTTGGATCGAATCTAAAAGTTGGCAGACAACTGTATAGGACTGAAAGGTTTCCTATTCTTCCATGATGTGGGAGGCGGTACTGGATCTGGTCTGGGGTCCCTTCTGTTGGAGAGGCTTTCTGTAGATTATGGAAAAAAATCCAAGTTGGGTTTCACTGTGTATCCATCTCCACAGGTCTCCACATCTGTAGTCGAGCCCTACAACAGCGTGCTGTCAACACACTCGATGTTAGAGCATACTGATGTGGCTGCGCTGTTAGATAATAAGGCCATCTACGACATTTGTTGTCATTCCCTGGACATCGAGCGTCCTACATACACTAACCTTAATAGACTTGTGTCTCAGGTCATATCTTCCCTGACTGCCTCTCTTCGTTTTGATGGTGCTTTGAATGTTGACGTGACTGAGTTCCAGACAAACTTGGTGCTATATCCTCGTATTAATTTCATGCTTTCCTCATATGCTCTTGTGATCTCTGCTGAGAAGGCCTACCATGAGCAACTGTCGGTGGCCGAGATCACCAACAGTGCTTTTGAGCCATCGTCCATGATGGCTAAATGTGATCCACGCCATGGTAAGTACTAAAGTGATGGAGAGTATGGGAATTCAGATTGAGAGTTATCTTGCTAAAAGTCACCTTTCAGAGCTAAAATTTCGTTCATGGCCCAAGTCAGCAGTATTCCTTGATAAGTATTTTTTCTATGGTAATCTTTACAGGTTAGGTATTGATAGTAATCTCAAAGTTAATAGGATTGAATTAAGCTGGGTTAAATTTATGAATCAGGCACATTTATGTTAAATTCAATGAGATTGCAATAATGGGTATTTTCCAACACCTTCCTATTAATACGAGCAGGCTACTCATTCCCACTTTGGTCAGGATGCACTCAGATATGTGGCGTTACAACATCTTAGTATTGTCTCTGAGTTGCTTTCCCACTCTCCCTTTAAACCTAAGTTGCTTTCCCACTCTCTCTTTATACCTGCACTGGATGTACTCTTTTCGTTCCATTGACCTACATTTGTGGTCATTTCTTGCACATTGAGGAAAAATTTTCTTATTTTATCTTATCAGCAGATTGGGCACTTAATGGAGCAAGATTGCATACATTCTTCGTCTGCCCTGACTTTGGCTCTGTTTCCTCTATCTTTTCTTGGCACGACCTTCATTGATGCTCTGTTCGTATGAGTTTTGAGACTAGGTTGTCATTGTTTCAACATTCCAAACATAACTCCCATTTCTATTGGCCTCGTCTATCTTCTGTTGTATTACTCTGCCTAGCAAAGAGGTTTTCTCCCCCAAATCCTCCAGTCCACCCAAATTTTCCTCGATAATTCAAACAATTGAGTCCTTTAATCTCGATTGCGAGTCCATCTATGCTTTACTAACATTTTTTTTTTCCCTTAGCTATCTTGGGTCTGGTGGTTTATATTCCCTGGTTTTCAAATTGATTTCAAATTTTCCTTATCTTGGCCTTCTCTGACCCAATATTTGTTGACAGGCTCTCTTGCAGTTTAGAACAAAGTATAAAATTTTGTAACAAGTTGTCTTGCAGTTTAGAACAAAGGATTAAATTTTGTAACAGGCTGTCTTGCAATGTTGGAGCCCACACACCAGCACATCCCAAGTCTAACCTTTGCAGAAACCAAAAGAAGAACAAGGAAACCGATCTAAATATGGCGGATCCAATGGCCCCAAAGAAAGCTTTTCCGTTTTTGGGTTCTATTCCCAGTTAAATATGTTTTTCAGTTCTATTCACAAGCTCACTTTTCCTTATATTGTGATTTTTGTATAGGTATTTCATTTACATATGCTGAATAATGGATCGACAAATCCCTTTCTCTCTATGCTTTACATAAACCTTCAGTTTTATAGTATGATGAATATTGTATACTGGAAGGAACAAACAATTTCTTTTTTGGCATGTAGACATATATCTGTTATATATTATTCAGAAGCATGGCTAAAAATATACTTCAATTTTATATTATGAAGAATATTGGGTACATGAAGGAACAAACAATTTCTTTTTTGGCATGTAGACATATATCTGTCATATTATTCAAAAGCATGACTTAACATATACCAAGAAAAATGTACTGGACTTTTTATCCTATAATAAAAATCCAGTGTTTTTTTCTTTATGGTTGGGTGTGTATGTGTGTAGAGTGTACGAGGAAGATTGCAACTGATTTCCAAAATTTCTTGTCAAAAGTCAGACTGAATTATTTGTAACATGCATATTCCTACCTAAACAAATAGGATGCAATAGCTGAGTTTTATGAAACATTTTTCTTTTATATAAAAGGGATATTGATGTGGAACAATATAAGTCTTATATGTCAGTTAATCAAATTTTTCTTAAGGATATTTTTGTCATGAAATGTGCTTCACGGAAAATTTGGTAAATCATGGTATTGGTTGCCTTAAGCAGTCAGAAATGGGTCAGATTTCAAATCCAAGCACTCTGAACTAGCGTATTATGATTTACACTGTTCAAAAAACATGATGAATAAGATCGCTTCGAGTTCCACCCCTTCACTCAGTGAAGTATTCGATGTTTAATGCAGCTTATGACTTAAGATCGAAGTGATATTGTCGTCATAGAATGGCTCGTCTTGCAGCAATTATACAAATAGTTGGAATGGCTTGTGCAACATTTTGTCATTTACTGTGGCTTGTCTTGCAGCGATTATACAATAGTTGGAATGGCTTGTGCAGCGTTTTGTGGTTTACTGAGTCATTTAGAAAATTTACTGCTTTGGGTAATTGATAGCTATAAATATAATTATAATAATAATAATTTAATTTTAAGGTCATTGCCAATTTAGATATTAAATTGGTGTATGTGATTCTCTTATTTGTGAGAAAACTAATTGTCTCTATTTCACCATTTGACTACTAAATTAGAGACCCAATTGGTGTATGAGACTCCCTTGTTTGTGAGACAAGGACCTGCCTCTATTTAGCTATTTGACTAATGAAATTTAAGGAGGTTTACATACTCTACTCTCTACCTTTCTGGATTTGAACTCTATTTAGCCATTTGACTAATGAAGTTTAAGGAGGTTTACATACTCTACTCTCTGCCTTTGTGGATTTTAACCCGTGAACTCTTAGGAAAGCTTAATTCTCATAATTCACATAAACAATTGGTGCTCTCACATTAACACAAAGGTCTAAATCAGTTAGTTTGTGTGGAATTTGATTCTCATAGGTCTTGTAACTCTCACTAGGAAAGGTTGAAGGTAAGAATGCAAAATATTCTTCCATCCACCGTTAAAATATTGTAACGAAATCCCACTTGTATGCAAAATATTCTTCCATCCACCGTTAAAACTGGCCCCAGCCAAGGCATGCAAAAAATAAAAGTTGCCCGGACCTTTCTCACCGTGATTTTATCAATGCTAACTATTTCTGTTGGAGCCTTTCCTGCACACCCATCTTCATTGTGTCAACCTACGTATCCTTTTAGCACCTTTGCAGTTATCTTTTAGACCCCTTGATTGTTTTTGGTAAATCGAAATTTGTTGGCTCTTTGCAAAGGCACCGTCCATTGCTCTCCTACATTGACCGTGGCAGAGAATTACCACCCTTGAGGAGGGTGGGAGATACATTTTAGTGAAAATCCAGTATTTGTCACAGTGAATATGGTATAGGGAAGGTGATTGCTTCAGGAGAGATTGCTGCAACACTGTGATCCATATTGAAATTGAGCACAGATGAGTTGTAGACCTGACCCAAGGCATAGTTACCATAGTGTGGACTGCAATCCTTTACTTTTTATGTGAAAATGCAGTGCCATTTAACTCAGTTGGAAAATCCTAAATTTTTCCAAATACTTCAATAAGGGAAGGACTCTTTTTGACAGAAAAAAATTGGACCAGCGGAGAAATTAATTCATCCAGATTCTCAAGTTCAAGGTTGAAGGAGAAGTTGGAATTGGCAGCAGAAGCAGAGGCACTCATAATTTTCAGTCTGCGTGGAATTTTTTGAGGGTGACTTGTGCAAAGGTCTTCAGAGCACAAAGGGAATTGCAATTCAATATTTTAAGACTGACTGGAGGGCATTCCTTTATGTGGTTTCCAGGTTCATCTCAAGTAAAAAGCACCTTTTCTATCTATTGGTTCTGCACCTCAAACTGATGATTGAATTGAAGGAGAAACCATGAACGTAGTTCCAATGTTTCTTGATTCCATCAACTCAAATATGTCAAATTTGAACATTACAAAATGAGTTTGTTGCCCTTGTCTTCTTCAACTAATTGTTATTTAACCTCGTTAATTTTTTTCATTACATGTTTCAAATCAGTCCAGTATCATCAACTGCGGTAGAGAAGTCTGTTACACACAAAAGGGTAAAAATAATGTTTGTGAATTATATTGAGCCAGAAAAAGAGCATGTTGGAAGTGATTTTGAGGGAAAGATAATATAACAGTTTTTTCAAAAGTGGAATTACAATGTATGTTGATCTGATTGAAGGAAATGGAGATCGAATTGGGGAAGACAGTATAGAGCATTAGGTGAGGAATGAGGCAGTTCAGGATTCTCTTGAAGATGTTGTTGACTCATAAAATAAAGGTTGGGAGAAGTTAAAGATAAATTTGTCCTTTGAACTTTAAAATAGAAAATGTATTCATATCCACTATGTTCTTTCATTGATGAATTTGTCTCTATGCCTGAAAAGTGCAGTAAAAGTTAAATCTGGTCCAAAAATATGAAGCAGGAAAAACAGTTTATTTTCTCAGCAATACCTCGGAATTAGGATGGTTCAGCAAACTACCAAGGAAATTGATTACATGCAACAGAATGAGTAGGTGAATTTTGATAAATTGAAACTGGTTGCAGATGTTTATACTTTATTCAATAATTTCTCAAGCCAACTCAGTTGTATTTCAAACACAAATGCTTACAAAATAATATCTCCAGTTCAGTTAAAGTCCATACAGAGCCAAAGGCCTCTGCAATGTTATATGCCTCAAGTAATCTCTGTTGCAGTACAAACAAAACAATGTATACAAGTAAAGAGAACCCAAAAAAAGAAAAAACAAGTATACAAGTAGAGCGAGAAATTAACTGTTGAAAAAATAAATAATAATAAAAGAAAAAAAAAAAAATTGGATACAAAATTATTAAAATAAATTTTTAATTGGTTTTCAGGGAGAAATAATAAAAATATAAAGAACTCTCTGCACTTTTTACTTTTATTTATATTATTATTATTATTATTATTATTTGGCACCAATTCAAAATTCATTTTGATAATCTTTTGTTCAATAATTTTTTAAATCTTTTTTTCTATTTTCTCTCTTTTTTTTTTAAGTCTTCTCGTTTGTATTTTTAATTAACAATTATTTTTTGTGGTGGTGGTGGTGGTGGGGGTTGGGGAACCATTAGAAAGTGTGTTATGCTTAGGTTTAGGTCTCATTTCCAATAATGCAGCTAAATTTTATGCCTTCTATCAAGGGTTAAAAAAAATTTCTAGCATTGGAGTGACAATAGTAATAGTCATTGGAGACTCAACCATGATATTTCATGATAATATTTCATCATTTATAATCTGGAACTCTTCCCTTAGACATCAAGTTAAGATTTATCTTCAAATGAATCCATTTTTGGTATCAATCTATATTGAGGCGTCAACACTTCCATGTTTGAAGGGGAAACAATTCCAAACCTAACTTATTGGCCAACAAAGGGGTAAGTCTAAAGAAGGGAGAAAATAATTGGCGAGGGGAAAGAAGCTATGACCCCTTGCTTTAGTATATTAACCCTTGCCTTAGTATATTAATAAATGATAGTACAAGTTTTAAACCCAAGGTGAGGTGTGAGTGCTCCTAATCATGGAAAAGGCTTGGATCTGACAAGACATTTGGATTTTAGTGGCATTGTTATGGAGGCTGGCGGGACACTTGGCCATTAGGCATTTTGGTGAGGGAAGGTCTCCCTATGTATCTTCCTTCGGTTTGACTTCATCCTTCATAAAAGTGAGATTCTGGATTTGGATTTAGATTAAGGGAGAGAGTGGGCTTGTATTTTTAGGCATGGGAGAAGTCAATGGTTGAGGTGATCATAGGAGGGAAATATTCGGATTTCAATGATGTGGAGGAAATTTTTCATCCTTAAGCAAACCTAGAGCATGTGGCATTGATTCGGGCCAATTTCAAGTCCTCCATTCACAATGCATGACTATTTAAGGAGATGACCATTGGATGATTTACAGTTGATTTGCATGTAATATCTGGATTGTTTGTGGTACCCCAACATTGTAACAATTAGGTGTTTTAGCCAATTGATTGAGGGAATTTGGAGGTGTGCGAACCAATAGTTAAGGGCGCCACACACAGGTCCCCTCGGGCTTGCTGCTCTTGTGTGTGGCAGTTCTAGACTTCATGGATCATGATGAAAACAATCACTTGTTTGATATTGCACTTTGATCTATGCACCAAGAAATTTCAGGAATATTAGAGACTATGCAACAACTTAAAAATTGAATCCAACAGATGGAAGATGAGTTGGACTATATTAGATCTCAACTAGAGGAGGTAATGGAAAAATAGAACAAGGACAAGGGCAACAAGCTGATGGCTCAAAATGATTAAGATGTGAATTGCATGTGTGTTCTAAATTTTGTTTGACGGGCAACTATTGGTGAAATTATAAATGGAAAAAATTGGAATGTAGTAAAATATATTTTGGGAAATCATATATAAACTTCAGTAGACAAATGTATCCACCCTGCTCTTTTCGGCTATGCAGATAACTACCTTACAACATTTTGTAAGATGTATTTTAACTAAGCAGTTTGCTCAACAACTTTAATATAAAATATTGTTGGTTATTGTTAAAAAAATAGTAATTAATTTTTGTATTAATATGTTAATCTATATTTTAGTGAGAATAACTTTAGTTTTAAAATAAATTTTGTTCAACCAATTAATTAGTTTTTAAATATTAATCTTAGTTGTTTTTTTTAAATATCTTATGGTCATAATTTCTATTATCTAATTTATATTAAAAAAAATTCAGTTTTTTTGGAATTTTTTGTTTTTTTAATAGTCAATTTCTTGTTTTTATTACACTTGAAGCCTTTTTTTTACGAGATTAGGTGGGCAAACAAGATTCACCCCATCCAATCACAAAGCTTTGTTATCGCCCTTTTAACTAATCATATATTGACGTGTGTAAACAAAATATTGGATGTTAGTCCTCGTTTTCTCCACCGTCTTGGCGATTCTTGCACTGGACCTCTGTTTTGGGTTGCTTGTTATTGCCAGAAATTTCATTCTTGAGATGATGGAGATCCTTCACAGGCTGGGAAGTGTCCACCACAAACAAGAACCTGGGCCCCTCGACGGCCTGTGTCTGTTGCGTCCTTTGGGCAGGCCAATGACCAACCTGCTGACCAAAAGATGAGGGAAATATGGAGGTGGAACTGGGGGCGACGTTCCTGAAGATGGTACTCGACAATGTTCTTAGTGGGGAAGAGCTCGGTGGGGAGATTTTGTTTGTCTATGGACGAGTAGGAAGGGGGGAAAGAATTGCAGTGGAAGCACAAGGGACACGTCCACAACTTTGCCTGGTAATCGACACGAGCGTAAGGGTTTAGGATGGTGCGGAAAGACCTGCAAAGGAGAGGGTCATATGGGAGAAGTGGGATTGGGAGCGGCTGTGGCTGATTCTCCTTCCCCTGCACCGCCTTCAGGGGCATGCACAGGATGCCCAGCGGGATCACCATTTGTATCGCTTCTATCTGGGAGCTTGGCCAGGTGTTCCATGTCCACTAAAGCCCATCCATCGCCTCTAGCTCGTTGAAATCCATGACTCCCATGCTCATATAGATCAAACTAGATTTAACAACAATAACAGATGCCCTTTGTAAAAACTATATTTGAGGGTGAAGCACTTTGTATTATAGATATGAACATATTATAATTTAAGATAATGCAACCAAGTGGATTTAAATGAATGGGATACGAAAGGTGACGGGTTTGGATAATAGATAGAAATTTGGTCATTTATGTTTTGATGTATATATTTGTTTAATTAAAATTTTCTTTTATTATATTAAAGAGCTGCGACCAATTTTATTTCATGAAAATGATAATATTACACTATATACAATTTTTAAGATTAGGGAGGAGTTGAAGTTGTTCACTATCTTATACTTTCACTTTATTATATTTTAAACAAGGATTAATGCTCCTCTCACGAACTATGTACATATTCTGTAGAGGTCGTTGAATATGCATTTTTTGGATAGTTTTTTTTAAGGTTTTAGAGGTAGGCATGAAGAGAACAAAGAAATTTTCAAGATAACTCAAAATTTGATAAACAAACCAACCATTCTTCCAAAACATTTCATATTGCCTCCAACTTTATCACCTACATCACCTTTATCTTGCATGGAAGATGTATCCCTGCTCCCCGACGTTACTTTGCACCTCTTGGTGCAAATTCTAGTATTACTTGATTTTCCATGCTTATGTGGAACATGGTTGAGAGAAGGAACTATAACAACAATGGATTTGCATGAAAGCTTTATAATTTTTTCAAACGTGAAAGTTGTGATTCGTTACTAAGTTTCTTCATTATTTTATAGATCATTACACGTCAAACCGACTTTACTTCTTGACTGGCATTACATTCAACTTTGTGCACAAGTATGATTTAAATGTATCAGTCAAAAGTATGATTTTATCTATATTTGATAATGCAAGTTGAGTGCATCATATAATACATAGGAGTGCTATGGCTATGAAGTTCAATATGAAATAATCTATTGATTGCTACTATTACTATTATATAAGGGGTGCTCCTCCAATGGCCATTTATTAGCTATGTGAAGAAGGATTTTTGAAATTTGTATTTACTATAAGATTATGTATAGCTGAGTTGCGAACCACTAAGTAGAATTTGGTAAGAATTTTGGAGTATGTGTAATTCATAATGATCTTGTCTTCTCTTCATTGATGAATTTTCAATGTGTGAGTTTTGAACTAAGCCATTGCATTATCAATGTGTCAAGGCCCAAAACTGGACCTATATGTCAACTAATTATGATCTTTCCTAGGAACATGAATCCTAATTTTTGTAGGTTTAAAATTTATCACAAGTTTTCTCTATTGTGGTCGAATATGTGGAGGTTATCTCAAAATTTATTTAAGGTACCAAGGATCTAAATTTCTTATGAACTTTCAACACTATAACAAACTTTGGTGCAAATTGTTGATCAATTCTCACTTGGTTAGGGTTATAGATGTTAATGAAAATTTTGTGTGCATGCATGAGAGTTGGGTGCAAATGCACAATGTTGTGTAGCATTAGTGTGATAAATATGGGATAGTGCAAAGCATAGTTTTAAATATTATTCTAAGTTGACTCATACCTAATCAACTCAATCAAGTTGATTTTTGGTTGAACGGTTAATTGTTGGTTCAATGGACAAAAGATCTTGCAGGCCCAAATACCAAAGGGCAAAATGGAGCCCATCATTGGGTTCTCTTTGTAATTCTCCACCACTGCTACCTTCCATGCTTCCCCAAACTCCTCTCCAACCTCAATATCATTGCTAGTAGTAGCATGAGCAACAACACTACGCTTAGCAGAATTAAAAGAACATGTTTTCCAAACTACACGAGAACTACTTCCCTCACGAGTCACCATGTGCCATACTTGGTCTCGGTAGTTCGCTTCCTTCAACTCCTGGTTCAACTACCATATCTTCATTGGAACCAACACCCCGAACTCCACTAGACAATGATTCACCATTTTGTACTAGTGTTTTGCCATTTGTACTGGTTATTTGCCATGATTTTACAAGATAATATAATCTCGTGAGAGATTCGCCAAAAAAATTATATATACATATTATATTATTAATAAAATCGCCTTCCATTTTTCCTATGTGTCATGGTGATTCGCCTAATTATTATATATATAAATTTAGGGGGGTTCTTAAAATTTTCCCTGCGCTAAATGTGCCTCGTATGCATTATTTTGTTCCTTTTGCATCATCGCTGCTTGTTGCTAAGACTTTATATCCACTTTGGAGGCGTGGACCTCATGGTACTGCAGCTCGTCCACGATCATTTTGTGCATGGCATGAATTTTTCCGGGCAGCATTTCCAAGTTGATGCCAACCGTTGTGCAGGCTTGCACATTAGCACACAAGTCGGGCTTCTCCACTCCAACTGTAGGTCCCGGCACATAAAAGACCCAATTTTCCATAGGTAATGGCAACACAGTGCTGATTGGTTGCGCGCTCGCTTTTTGTTACACCAATTTTTGTTCATCTAACCTGTTACTATTAGATGGACCAAATTACACCATGGAAGACCAATTTTACCCTAATTAAAATTGCTTTCACTATGAAAAATAACTTAGTAAACCTCATTTATTAAGTTTTTTATGGTTTAAATAGGAAACCCCATGATGAAATATTAAATAAATCCACATTTGTTTGATTTTCCTCAAGGAATAATTAGTTAAACTGCAGTTTAATTAATATTCCTGGTCATATTTAACCCAAAACAGGAAAATTAATTAGATAAATCATTATTTATCTTGTTATTTTCTAGGAATAATTATTTAAACCTTATTTAAATAATATTCCTTGTTAAATTTGACTAAATCATCTATAAATAATTGAATAAATCATTATTTATTTGATTATTACTCAACCACATCCTTAAAATAATAAATAAGTCATTTATTTATTTATTATTTACAAATAAAGGGATTTGACCAAAGTCAAAAAAAATTCCCTCCAACAAATATAATAAATATTCCATAAAAATTGGATCTTGATTTGGTTAATAATATTTTGATTAAGCACCAATATCTAGACTAAATCAATATTTTATTATAAATAGAAGGGCTTTTCCATTCACTCACTACCTTTTGTTGCCTAAATATCACTTTGGATCTATACTTTTGGTCTGACTTTGATCCTCCATTGTCATATTTTGCTACCTTTTCTTGTGATCTCCCTTTGAGTTCAATTTTTTGTCTGGGTTTTCTACACCATCAAGAGAGAGAGATTTTAGATCTGAAGTGCAAAGGACTTACAAGAACCCATCCCATTAAGGGGGATTGGTAACATCTTTCTATGTTCCCTTCCCAGGTGTCAAAAAATACAAAAATTCTTTAAAATATTCTTGTCTTGTCTATTGGATGCATGGAGCAACTCTTGCTTCTATTTATTGCTTAATATCTTTTTCTGCATAGATCTAGATTTTGCAGCATTTATCTTGGTCAACTAATTGTAGATCTAAAGAAATTGGCAGCCATCTTTGATGTTAGGGTTGTTTTTTATGCACAGCTAAAGTGAGCTTTTATCATACGCTTGCGATTAAGATTCATACTAACCACTGGCGACCCAAACCTTATCTTGCTTTGACCCCGGTTCAACCATTCCCCATGACTCCTCTTGCTGCTATTGTGCCTAAGCCACCCCAATAGGAACCTTCTCCTATTGCGACAGCTTTGGGTAAAAAGGGAAAAGCTTGCAAGAAGGCATCCAAAGACAAGGTTGCCCCGACTGACCCTACTCCTCATCAGCCTCCAAAGCCTTTTGTTTTGTGTGATGTTGTCGGTCATGCCACCCATCATTGTCTCGAGTTGCCTCATATCAAGCCCATGGTTAATGTTGTGTTCCCTGAGTCTACGGTCCCCGAAACCTCTGTTTCTTCCTCGAATGCAGTCAATAACCCTAAGACTATTCACACCAACCAACCTTATGCTTTGTGTGATCTCCATGGCCATTATTCCCACCATTGTCCCCACCTCGCGCATTACCGTGCCTCATGCATTACCGCGCCTCTTTAGAGGTATATCAGGATTACGAGATTGAACAGAACCAGTTCACCTCTCCCATGCTTGCGCAGTATGCTTCGGGCCAGCTTGAGGATTTACCTACTCCCATTAACATTTCCCCTCCTGATGTCGAGATGACAGAGACTACGGCCACCATCCTCTACCTATCGTCATCCATGAAACCCTTGGTGGAAGCTCCTTCTGATACTTCCCCTTCTGTTTCACTCGACCTCCCTTCAGTGATCACCTTGGGCTCCACATCAGTGGATCCCTTATCAGCTTGTTCTTCCGTCACCCCCAATGACGATACGCATGTGAACCTTTCTTCTCATGATGATGAGTCAGGTAGCTTCGCCGTGTCATGTGGTCTCTCTTCCTCCAGTCACCCCATCTTCTATTGTGATGACAACATCATGGAAGCCTTGTCCACCCCTGACTTCATCTTTCCCACCCACAAGCGGAATGGCACCTTCTGTGTCTATGGTGAATTTCGTGACCTGAGCATAAGCCGCCCCCAAGGTATCTCCCACACACCACCTTCCTGTTGGTGTGTGGGTGGTAGACATCCTACCCAAATCACTCCCTCTCGTAGTGCTTGTTCAATTTCTACCCTGCGCTCAGGTTGCCAGCATTGTTCATCATCCTCGCATTTTTTGTCCTATGGCACCTTTTAGATGGACCTCTCATCCACACCTTATATCGGTTATGCCGATGGTGCAAGTCGCTACTCCCAGAATCTAGCCTCGGCAGGTTGGGCCATTTTTACCCCCTTACATTTGCTTGTTCTCTCGAACGATTTATGCATTGGTACTGCTACCAATAATCAAGCCGAATATGATGTAGTGCGAGGTTTATTAGTAGATGCCCTTTCCCATCACATCCTCCACCTTCATGTTCATTTAGATTCCCTGCTTCTTGTCATGCAATTGAATGGTGTATATCATGTGCATAATCCTATCCTTTTTAGAATATTTTTACGAGTGAAGCTTTTGATGCATGAATTTGAAAACATTACATTCGTTCATGTACCTAGAGCACAAAATCACTATGTAGATAGCATTGCAAACAATATTCTATATTAGCACTTAGCACACGCATTTAACACAAGACAATAACATAAAATCATCAAAACAATGCATATCAATAATATGTGTCGTATAACATGTTTTAGAGTCCATTAACTCTGATACATATGACATTCCCATAGCATGTTACAAAAACTCAAAACTGGGGGCACCACCTGCCCCTACATCTAATCACTATCTGGAGGATCCCGAGCCAATGGCTTTGCTCCTGCAGCTCGTAGATCACACATTCCCTGTTCGGCCATCGCCATGCGCCGCATGACCCCTCGCCACTCCGAGGGTAGACCAATACATGGCTCTATGTACTGGTCATCCAAGTCTTGTCAGTCGCGCTCTGAAACACCGGTCGGAAGCCTCTCACATCTATGACAGATGTCCTCCAGGAAAGCTGTTGCATCCTCATTTTACGGTGCTCTCAATCCACTAGATCCTGCAGCTCCTGATACTGTAGGTCGTCCCATGTACCCGGTCGGTTTCACCGGTGTTGTATCTGCATACCAAAATTTAAAGAATCAGTACCATATACAACATTCTTAAACTTTAGAATGCACATAAAATATTAGCAACTTGTCACTTACCATCGGGCCCCCATACTCGACCAAGCGGCAGTGGCAAGTCTGGGTCCCCACGGTAACTCATCCCACTATAGGGATAGTCGTCTATGTATAATGGCATTCAATCCGAATGAGAAAATAACTTAGGTCAGAACACCCGTCTGACTGCCCCACCTCCTCCTCTACAAAGTAGCCGCCCCCACCGACGCATCCTGGCCTCTCACGGGCCCCCATCCTGGATATGCATGCGAGGTCGTAGTGTCGGGATCTTCTCAAAGAAGAGTGAGCACAGCACTGTACCATACGCACAATCATGGTTCACTTGCCACTTGCATAGCGACAACTATCGTTTAAACGAGGACAGCATCATCTAGGCCCACCCATAGTAGGTTCTACTCAACACACTCTCCACAAGAATCATCTGCCCTCTAGTGATGTGGTGGAGTGTCTGGTTGCCCAAGATACGTAGCACCGCTGCGACCACAACACGGGTCTCTAACCTCTCTAGATCCCCGATGGGTATATGTGTCCCCTTGACATGGATACTTGGTCGACAATGGTGCTCTACAAACTCCATGATGTTTCGCCCTCGTAGTAACACTGGCTGAGTATTCCCTACCATCCCAAGTGGTGGGAGACCAGTCAGAAAATATATATCCTGGACTGTCAACTCGATCTGGTGCCCCTGCACTATAAAGACCTCATGGTCCGGATCCCAATAACTGACAATCCATGCCAACAAGGGCTCTCCAGCTCTCATCAGAGGGTTCTCCACAAATTTTAGAACCCCAAACTTGGCCAATGCATAATGGACACCATGATCCTCTTAGATCTTCGACCGTAATGTGTCCAGGTCTCTCTCTCTCTATTTGATTCATAATTCTGCCATATCTACACAAAACCATCATATTTGTCAGTGTACAGAAAGGAAAGATTGCATTTAACCAAAAAAACCTATCTCTCAGCCAAAAACAGCACAGAAAAACCCCTCTCTACTAGGTCACACTTTTTAGGTAAAATTCTAGGACATGATGCACTTTTCTGCCCAAAATTTGCTACCCAGGTCACAGATATTGCCCCAAAAAGTGTGACCCAATCGTGAAGAGGAGTAGGGGTTTGTTCCTGAGCTCTGGGCACCTAAACTGAACTTTTAATCCACTAAAATGAAAGAGTATGGTTAGGCCTCTTACCTGCAACTGACGGATCTCAATTCCAACGATCGGTTTGTCCACTACGATTGCCGCAAGATTTAGGACCTTCTCTCCTCTCTACATTCACCACAACTACACATGAAAATGAGTGAATTTGGAGGCAAAATGCCTTATTAAAAGAGAAACCCTTGATTTTTCTTTCACCTGCTGCAGCCAAACCGTAGCTCAGTTTGACAAACCATCTGTACCATTGGAAAACTCTCACCGAGCCCTCAAATGGGTATCTATTAGTTTTTTGTGATTTGATACTTCACTAGGACACATTTTGTCCAAGAAGCGTCACTTCACCACTCCTCAAAATTGAATTTCTTCACTTGCAACACTTGTACTTGGGGCAAAACTTCGCCTCCATACTTGTCCATGCTCGTGTCGATTTTCATTGTGAGTAACCATCTTGTACTCATGTTTTTATGGTCCCCGTCGGACCTTTTCTGTGGCAACATCATCGAGTCGCCCTTGTTTAGAGCATCCGAGTTGAGTCATCATCGCATTCATGGAGTCTATCCCGAGTCCCTTTGTATCCCGCTATAGTCCTCCATCCTTCATTGCTTGGTCCCTCTCTTGTGTCAAACATTATGGCCTTCAATCCTACTTTCCCCTATCCCCTTTGATATTGTGTCAATCGCTGCCAGGTCATCCATGCCCTTTATGCTCTAACAAGGGAAGTCTTTTGTCTGCTACTCAATACCCACCAATTCATTATCATCCTTGGTGTCAATCTATCAGTCTCTCTACTATTTTCTCTCGTGCCTTAGTTGAGGATCTCTTATTGCCTCACCTATGGCGGACCTCCTTCTGTCGACTTCAAATCATTCATTCCAAAAGACAGGTCTAGAGGGCGGTGTACCTTGGTTCTAGCTTCCACTCTTTTTTGGTGCCTTGGATCAGGCAAAGGGTCTCCTTATTTCCCTTTGACTTGATTGTTTCTCAGCTCCAACTCCTTACTGCATGATCGAGATCTGTATACTTGATGGTTCAGTGATGCAGCAGATTGTACTGATGATACTCGGGTATGTGCGAGATGTTTCAGACCTCATGAGGGGGTGGCCCTTCAGGTAGCCCCCCACATGCCCGAATGACCTCTTCATTACAACCTTTGATGCATCTCCATATATTTTATGATGTCAGCCTCAGCCACTTGCAGTGCCTTTTTGTTTGCATGTATCAGTCAGATTTTCAGAGCCCTTTCCTGTTTACAACAGCACTTGGGTTGTATTTATATCTCATGTACTCAGATATTATTTTATAAGTCCTGGGTGTTATCCCGGGCACAATATGTATGTGGGATTCATTATCATATTTTTATCTGGCTCATGTTTATGCTAGCATGTACTATATAGTTCAGTCCCTTGTTTACTGGACACATTATTCTTTGTACTTTGTCTCGGCGGGCATAGGTATGCCTCCCCCACCACCTATAGCATAGGTACTCACTCATAACAGAGACTTGTCACACCTGTAAGTCTCGCCTCCTGAGGGTCTAGTCCTCTAGCGCTTTGGTCTACCTTACATTTCTCTCTCTATGACTTCCCCTTCGGTGTCTAGTAATTGAGTTCTTACAACGTACTTCGGTCATACGATTAGCTCCTAACGCTCACATGATGGGGGGAAATCTGTTACACCAATTTTTGGTCATCTAACCTGTTACTATTAGATGGACCAAAGTACACCATGTAAGACCAATTTTACCCTAAGTAAAATTGCTTTCACTATGAAAAATAACTTAGTAAACCTCATTTATTATATTTTTTATGGTCTAAACAGGAAACCCCATGAGGAAATATTAAATAAATCTACGTTTGTTTGATTTTCCTCGAGGAATAATTAGTTAAACAGCAGTTTAATTAATATTCCTGGTCATATTTAACCCAAAACAGGAAAATTAATTAGATAAATAATTATTTATCTTATTATTTTCTAGGAATAATTATTTAAACCTTATTTAAATTATATTTCTTGTTAAATTTGACTAAATCATTTATAAATAATTATTTTCTTTATTATTACTCAACCACATCCTTAAAATAATAAATGAATCATTTATTTATTTATTATTTACAAATAAAGGGACTTGAACAAAGTTAAAAAAAATAAAATTCCCTCCAATAAATATAATCAAATATTCCGTAAAAGTTGGATCTTTATTTAGTTAAAAATATTTAATTATGCCCCAATATCTAGACTAACTCAATATTTTGTTATAAAATAGAAGGGTTTTTCCATTCACTCACTACCTTTTGTTGCCTAAAGATCACTCTGGATCTATACTTTTGGTTTGACTTTGATCCTCCATCATTGTCAAATTTTGCTACCTTTTTCTTGTGAGCTCCCTTTGAGTTCCATTTTTTGTCTAGGTTTTCTACACCATCAAGAGAGAGATATTTTAGATCTGAAGTGTTGAGTACTTACAAGAACCCATCCCATTGAGGGGGACTGGTAACATCTTTCTATGTTCCCTTCCCAGGTGTCAAAAAATACAAAAATTCTTTAAAATATTATTGTCTTGTCTATTGGATGCATGGAGCAACTCTTGCTTTTATTTACTGCTTAATGTCTTTTTCTGCATAGATCTAGATTTTGCAGCATTTATCTTGGTCAACTAATTGCATATATAAAGAAATTAGCAGCCATCTTTGATTTTAGGGTTATTTTTTATGCACAACTAAAGTGATATTTTATCATACGGTTGCGATTAAGATTCATACTAACACTTGTCCGATGCTTTTTGGCTATGCGCTCACTTGTTGCAGGCTCGCTTTCTTCACGCTCTCTTGAATTGTGCTCACTTGCACCTTTAGCTCCTGAAGACCTAGTTGGAAATCTGTGAGAACCGATTTTTACTGAGTTTCCACATCATTACAGAGGTCCTTAGTTGAATTCTTAGCTGTGTTATCAATCTCATTTAGGTCATCTTTTGTGAGGGTTGGGGCCTATGTCCTTGTCTACTTAGATCCCTTCCTCTTTTGGCGAGGGCTCGGGGAGACCTAATATCCTCTCTTAGTCCCTTTAGTCGACCCTATATGTGTCGCAGGTGCCCCGGCACCGTCACCATCTTTATCCTCTGTCTCCTTCTCCATGTCAATAGTTTCACCTATCGTGGTTAGCTCTGGCTCTGTCTCTGCATCCTTCTTTGGCAGATATTTCTGTGTCTCCTTGCCCATATCCTTATCCTTCAATGTATGCATCTTTGTCAGAGTTTTAACAAGCACTGAAGAGGATGCCTTGCCAGCGTGTCACGCTTATAACCATAAGGTGGGCCAATTCATCGTCACGCACACAAGATCATCCTCCCTGACCATATAAGGTAGGTTTTACCAAACACCCCCAACATCCCCTTTTTCACGCATGTGAATATTATGGAAAGTGGCTTTAAAATCCGCAATATGTTTTTACTGCTCGTACAATGTCGGTGATAAGCACGGCTTGGATTTCACCGCCTGAAATACCTCTGAATCAAACAATACCTAGAAATTTTTGTTCTCTGTGATTCAGGACAGAACCTTGGAGTTCCACACTGTTGCATAGTGCGCAACTTCGCACATATCTGGCTCGATATCTGGGATTTGGGCCCCAGATAGCATCTTCCAACTCATTAACACAATCAAAAGTAGCAACCAAACATAGTAGAAGTATTTCCCCTCTTCTTGTGCCTCACGCACATTCTCCAGGAACTTTGTGCATAATTACTGAGCCCAATTATACTATACTCCATTCTCACACTGCCCATCTAAAGCAATTATGTGGGATGGACTTCCTTTCGCTGGAACTTCCTCGTCATCTTGCAGGCAAGGATTATCATGCCAAATTATATTGCGGGATCGCTGATTTCACTGAGAGGGAATCCCTGAGTGTTGCGCAAGACCTTATAGTCTTTCTTGACTTTGTCTACCACTTTCTTCTCCTTTCCTTTTCCTCAAAAGGTTGCCACAGGGTCTACCCCCTGACTAGGAAGGTTGGTGATACGATGTATCAGATCAGAATCAATTGGAATGTGATCTCCAAGCCACAAACAGTATTCGTGGACTAGGGCGAGCAGTTTCCACACACAAATATAATTAACTGCACTACGTCTAAAGTGCGGGACATTCAATAAATTCAACAGCCCTAACTTTTATAGACCTAATGCCTAGGGCTTTGGCTCGACCTTGATCATGCCCTCGTCATAGTGGAACGACTCCAAGTATATTGAGGGTGCGAGCTTGGGGAACTTCTCCTGGTTGGCCAAGTCCTAGTCTTCCATCTTCAGCAGGGGGACCTTCGCAAACATCTCCCCCTTGAATGGCACATCTTCAGGGAGCAGTGGGGAGTTGATGTATGACCGAACCTTGTACAAGTCCTTCGATACCTTCACAGATGCTTTGTGTGGTGCCATATACTTGGGCAACCACGAGATTATATCTACCTCCACAACCTCATCTTCCTCCATAATTGCTTTGGGCAGGTTAGCCATAGGTCTCTTTTGGCGCTCGGCAGTGGTCGACCGAGGTTTCAGGGTATTCTGGCGTGGTGACTTTTGGGACCCCAAAGATTGTCCCTTCTTAGATTTCTATGACTGGGGTGTAGGCGCATGGGTTTCACTAGCCGACGCAGGGGTATCAGTGGCCTACGTAGGGGCCTAAGCAGCGGAATTAAGTACCCCAACCCTCAGTTACGCATATCTTTGTAGAACATCAAGTTGATTCCATACATAAGCTTCAGAAAACTCACAGATAGCAAGGAGCACAAATCACATGGAAAGAAAAGGGAACTAATGCGACCCTTCCCATTATATTTATAGCGTTGGCGTGACCTAAATGGTCTGATGTTAATTAATGTGGCCCCATAAATTATAAAATGGATCCAAATCTGGCATAATATCCTCATTAAATGCATTTCAGATGCTCCTCCATACAGTAATAAAACTGTCTTATCCAAATTTATTGTTCCAATGGCTATTTTTTGGCACCTCTGTGACTTGGTCACCCTTCTAGCGCAGCGTCTGTACTACTGTCGCACCTGTTTGTGCATTCGTCGTCCTTGTCACGTAGACCAGCTTCTCCAATGCTTGACATAATTTTTTACTACCCTGCGCCCTCTCACAACTGTCTTGGGCGCTAAGACACTCCTTCGACCACATAGTCATTTGGCACGTGCAGGGATAGGGATATCCCTGTATGGTTTCAGATGACTTCCATTTACATACCCGGGAAGTTTGTCACCTCCTAAAGTGGCCAGCTGGGCCACACCTCCCTCTGTGATCTCCTTAACCACATAGGGTTTGATCCAATCCATTTTTAACTTCCTTTATGTCTGTCTGAACTTCATGGGTCAGTGATCAATGTGGATGACCATTTCCTTCCCCAAAATGTAATGCTTCCATTGTGGGAATTTCTGCACAATGGAGTACATCTATTTGATATGTGACTAGATGCCCCTGCTGAGTAAGTATTTCCCCAATAGCATAGTCAGATCCATATGTCTCGATCTCAAATGGTTGTTGCAAGTCTGGTAATGTGAGCACTGGTGTAGAGCAGAGGCAATGCTTCAACTCTGCGAATGCCTTTTGTTGAGATTCAGACAAAATTAATTTTTATTTTGATCCTCCCTTTGTGACTTGACTCAAAGGCCAAGTGATATGAGAGAACCCCAACACGAACCTGCAGTAGAAATTGGCAAGACCTAGAAAGTTGCGAAGCTCTATTAGAGTGGTTGGGGCTGACCAATCCCGAATGACCTGGATCTTGGTTGGGTCCACATGCACCCCCCACTCCTCAATGATGTACCCCAGATATTGAACCTAGGTCATGCCAAAAGTGCACTTCTCCAAATTGGCACATAAATTGTCACTGCAACAGTGTAGTCCATTGTTTGTACTTATCCTCATAGCTTCCCACGAGGTAGTATTGTTCCTTGATGGCATCTCGGAAATAATTCCAAGTGGGTGCGGCCGAGAATAGGGAGGATTTCCCTGCATCATTTTTCTCACATTAGGTTTCCCACTAGTCCTTGACAAGGGGGGTGACTTTGAGGAGTGAAAAAGTAATCCTTTCCCTATTGGAAAAGTTATGAACCGAAAGATATCCTTCTAATATATTCAACCATCTATCTATGGCGCCTATGTCTATTTGGCCCTCAAATATGGTAATGTTGAAGTTAACTTGTACCTTAAAAGGAGTGGTGCCTCCAGACTGGTTGTTGGGTTAAGATGCATCGTCGGTGGGTAGCTGTTGAAGGATCTGGGCAAAGCTATCCATCATCGCATTACTCTGTCTCTCGATGAACTCCTCAAGAAATATTTTGATAGGATCTCCTGCTCCCTCATATTTCTTTATCTCTGCCATGCGAGGTCGTCGGGGTTTGTGAGGGTTATCTTGCAAAGGTTTAACCAAATCGAGCCCTAACTCATACCTCAATCTCGTTGGGGAAATGCCAAGAAATATCAAGAAAGAGAAGTTTTCTCTGATACCATTGATTCGTATTTATGCATGAATGCAATAAAATACATAAATAAACATAAACGCAGAGATGAAATATAAAATATACTAATAATTGAAATAAGCTTACAGACATAAAGGAAATAAACTATCTCGGGCGATGGTAGCTTATCTCTGAGAATATATGTGGTGGCTACATGCCTTTGAGCTATGTTACAATGACACTCAAAGGACTTTTATTATTGAACGACATGGGAAAACCCTAAAAAACCAAAACCCTAACCTTAGGAGATGGAACGGCAAGATTTTGTGGGCCCCGTCGGGGTTAGTTGGGTAGCCAACTTCTGGGTTCGTAACTTGGTCATATTATCTCCATTTGGTGCATACGATATACCGTCGGAAATATCTCTCTTAGTATTATAGAATTTTCCACATGCCCCTTCCTTTGGCTATGGGTCTGCTGTAGACCTCAAAATAAGTCTGTTTAGGGGATCAAAACTGATCTGGAAGTTTAGGACCCAAAAAATTGCTAAAAATAGTAAATGTTGTTATAAACAAGGAAACTAATGAAACCGATTGGAGGTCTAGTTAGAATAAGTGGGTGGCCACCAATATCCACCTGGATAAGTTCCAAGATAATTGGATATATATGCTCAATCTGGTGGTGAACCATGGAAGAGATTTTAATTGGGCAGATATATTATCATATGAATTGTAGTGACAGGTTTGGAAGTTCAAAGCATCTTTGCAAGAAAATCAAGGTCCAGAGTTTTACATGTCTACATATCTCTTGGATGGTATTTGTGCATGATATGTGTTCCCAAAGCTATATTGGAACTGGACTCCTAAAGAGAAGTTCCCAAATTATGTTCATTGCAGGGTGTTATCAGAAGGAAGCTTCAGAGGTGCATATGAAATTTTGGATGAACACTTCTTTGCAACCATCTTTCGTCTGATATTCGAGACCAATCCACCATGCATGATAGATCAAGTGAAAGAGTTACTTCAAGATATTGCGATCTGGTTTTTAGCTCCTGAGGGGACATATATCAGATTTTTTGGATGTCAAACAGCCCCTCATCTTATGCCGCAATATGTGAAAAACAAGGTGGTCATGCAGGAGGGGGAAAATCAGCTGGACAAGGGACAGTCGAGAACCCTTCATGGGAGAAAGAAGGCCCCTTGGCCTATATTTCCATTAAGGATCAAATTATATGAATTGAAGAGTCACAAGACATTAGCATCTGAAACTGAAGAGCTGAGCCATATACGTTTCACCACCAAATACTTCCATGCATATGATCCCAGGAGAATTTTCAGGAAGCATTATGAAAGGATTGGGCATAATACACGAGATTCATCAATATGCTCACCAGAGGATGAAAATATAAATAACTGGTACAATACCAGAATGAAGACACATCCAACAACAAATACTAGTTCATTTCATGATCCTCTAGCTCAAGACTTACAGGAGCAGGAACAGGAGAAAGGGGAGGAGACAACACCTCAACTAAAGAAGTTAGATCCAAGAAAAGGATTAGGTACACATCAGGTGATAGCAAAAAATGATGGAAGTTTGATCCTTTAAACACGTGAGTTACACAAATATATCCAGAGAGGAGAGAAGGGGAAGAAAAAGAGGAAGAAGAGGAGAGCATGAAGTAGGATGAGTTGATGAGAAGAAATTGGTAGAATAAAAAGAGAGGAGGCAGTTAGAGGAATAACAACAGAGGCAATCATAGGAGGAGGAAGCAGCATAGAGGTTGGAAGAAGGACAGTTGACTCAAGAGTTGGAGGAGGAGAAGTATGGGGAAGAAAACATCATCCATGCCATGGATGATGAGCCTAGTACTCCTGGTGAACAACCACTCAAAGGAAGACATCTTCCATTCAGCGAGATATGGATTACACCTCCTCCAAAGGATCAAATCATGGATATATGTAGTGTAGATTTTGATTAGTTAAAGAATAGGATTATGCAGCAAAGGCATAGATATTTCCTACAGGATCCTTAGAACTCAGTCTTAGTGGAGACAGAAAAGGTGATCACCTCCAACACTAGAAGAAATACAAGGGAAGTTATGGTGTAAAATGTTGCATTTGCTACAACAACACAAGAAAAATCATAGTACTTTCTCAATGAGAATTCCAGGTTGGAAAGATAATTGGCTGCGACGAAGCATCAAGTAAAACATCTTGTGGCAGAGAACCAGTGACTTTCATCACAGAGCACCAAGAGCGCAGAATGGAAGTCAACCATGCTTGAAGAGCTAAGACCAATGGAGGATACCATGGCACAACTTTATGAGAAGATGATACTAATACAGTAGGTCATGGATCCTCCCATTGGCATTCATAAGAATTCACAGGAAGTGTTGAAGCTCCTAAAGATAGAAACTAGAGCAGTTGACCAGATGCAGGAGTGGACTTCCAAATATCCAAATGTCCCAGAGCATTTGGAAAAGAAGGATAAGCTTTCTGCAGAATTATATAGAGTGTCAATGAGACTCCACCTGCAAACTACTCACATATTGAATCACAGTCAGTTAACACCATGTCTACCTACAACCGACTACATAATGGGTTTGAGCCTCTTACACAAAAGCACGAGATGCTCACCATCAAATCTCTTGAAACAATTAGAGGTAGGGAGGTCATATTTTAGGATATCATGGATTACATTTAAAAAAATCAAACAAGTAACAAAATAGGAAGGCTTGGAAGTGACTAAGGATGTTATTCAACAGTATGCCTTTGCCCTAGTCAAAGTTCACATGAATATTTCATGTTTGTGGAATAATATCTAGTCGAGCTCCAAGAAAATATCTTCAGAAGCATTGAAGGTGAGGGCATGCTACAAAGACTTTCCAGACCGGATCTAAGCCATCCCAAAGGAGTTCAGAGCATGGAACACCTACATCACTAATGAACTCCATGAATAATCACATGATCTATTCATTTGATGAGCTTTGTATTTTAGAAATTTTGTCTTATTAGGCCATCGTCTCATGTGTAAATTATCTTTTGTAATAAATGTTATGTAATGAAGTCCAAGGGATAAAAGTGGAATATGAAGAGCCACACTTTAGAATGTAATGAGTCATATTATAATATGTGTTGGGGTTCCCATGTTTTGGCCAGGTTGACAAAGACCAAAAGATGAGACAACATAGAACCACTTTGGAACCTTAGGATCTAGCCCTCCTAGGTCCAGAGAGGGATCTCTCTATGGTAGTCAAAGGTTTGTCTTTGAAGCTCCAATTTATGATTTTAGGATAGTTGTAGGCTCAGGGTTGTTTGCTTGGTTGTTTATGCTTGGTTGTTGGGAATCAGGAAAAGAAGGTCCAATATAAGACAAGGGAGGGCAGAGAGGAAAATTAGGCAAAGGTAGATAACCCAGAGAACATCAGAGCCATTGGGCTATGGAGTCAAGAAAGGATTTATTTGTGTTCAATGTGCAAGCTTTCAGTTGGGCTAGTCATCTGGGGCATTTGGATCTTAAAGATGATATTTAGAATGGGACATTAAGGACGGAAAATGAAAGGGGGGAGAACCAACCAACTTTGTCTATAGATCAGGTCAGAGGTCATTTAACTCCAGACCTGCTTGGACAAAGTTGAAGGCAATACAAGGGATCTTGGAAAGGCCTAATTAAGGTGGAAAGTTCCTATTGAGGCAGATACGGGATTCTAGACCTCACAGTGTTCTCAACACAACCAACTAAATCTTAACAAGAACATCTGAACATAGATTTCATTAATTCATACATCAGAAAGCAGGCAATAACATCCACTACACTGGTTAAACCAATTGAAATCAACATTCAGATACACATATAAGCAGAAAACATTAAGGGCTGGGAGAGCAGCAACATAAGGTACCTATCAAGGGTAAATCTTATGCCAAACTTCTTATGCGAGCCTGAAGAAACATAATGAAATGAAAGCAAGTCAATCACAAATACAAAGAAAGGAAAACATCACCAGCTGCTTTAGATCAGGATCCAAAGAAACATTCTTGTCATATTAAAAACAACACCAATCAGGTACATCATAGCCCATAGCTTGAACATTCAGTATGAATACATCTAATCTCAACCTATCTTACAATATTACACAGAGAACTTGTCTCAAGAGGAAAATGCTTGCGTTTCATTGATATCTCATCAACAACCATTACATTAGTTTCCTTCTGTGCTTTATAGCAGAAGAGACATAGGAGATTGATTGAGGGGGCAGGTGAAAAATTAAATGTATCATTAAACACAGAGTAGAGAAATAGGGCCGAGGCCCATTCTGTTTGAATACTGAGTATTTAACGTTTGTCACCTCTATATGCAGGGATGATCTTCTTCAGATTTTCCTTTACTCCAGACATGACTTTGCTGCATTCTGGTGGCCATACTCTGTTGTACTTGTGGGGAATAAACAAATGGTAAACAACTGCCGAGAAGTCTATTCGCATAAATGTTCTGATTGTTTTGAACTGCTGTTAGGGTGGAAATTCCTTCAGGGACATGGCACGTAATAAAAGTTGTATGGGCACCCTGTACTTGATGAAGAAAAACATTCTTCTGACACATAAACCCTGATGCTACCTTTTACTTGTGCACAGGATCATTTGATTGATCCTTGAGGTCCTCAACTGGTGCTTTGCCCCTTAAAACATTGTTTTACTGCTTAAGCTGATCATTAGAGCGCCTTAATCTCTTCTCTTTGCGCTGAAATACTTTGCCATTTCATTTCTGTCTCTGAAAAATTAGCTCGAGCCTTTAATGGTGCTGGAACGTTTCTTCAGAACCTGAACCCTGTTCTTTGAATAAACGACCCATTTTCACCTTCCCGAGCCACTTCTCATAAATTTAGCCGTTGTAAATGATCTTCTATGGATTTCTTTGTACCTGCAGCAGAGGCTGCATATTATGGCAACTACTGACTGTGATGACCCTGCAAAACAAAAAACTGTGAAGAAAAACCATGGACCGGGATGATGAAGGCGGCGAGGACGACGAACATGGCTATGCTGATGATGAAACGGAGGGAAAAAATTGCAGTGGCACTGATAAAAATTGCTCTGGTGGAGGAATGGTGAACACAGAGCGAATACACGTAATAAACGGATGGAATCATTAAAAAACACGAAAGAACCAACTATACCATGACGGAAACAATGAATGTACGGGGTGTGCACGTGGAGATGACGTGGCAAGGCGGGGCGACGAGGAACGGTCAACGGAGGATAAACAAATCTAGACCGTCATTCGGGGTGGAGATCGATGGATGGGAACAACAGACGATGGGCCAACAGGTACGATGATCGGGTGTTAAGCAGTGCACGGGTTCGATGAACGACAGCCGTTAGATGAGTTCCTCCAGATCTGACGGATCTTAACAATTCCACTAAGTGTCCTGAGTCGAGGAATAACGCGCGGTGATAAAGTGGTTTCAGAATCGTACAAGGGACAGGTGGTGTGCGTTGTATGGATTCGCTGGGTTTTGGACGAATACTGCCTTTTGCGGATGAGCAGTGTGAAAAAACCAAGCGGTTTTGAGCAGCGCGCGGGGACGGGAGTGGGGACCACTGATCGGAAGGGCTCCACGTCATTGATTTATCGGGAAAACGGACGGTGGAGATGTGCTCAAGGATTTGAACGGGGAAAAGCACAAGGGCTGGAGATTTGATTACCACCGCCCGATCGGCTGAGATCAACAGCCGAGGCTGTGACTGAAAGGTTTTGAGATAAGCGCCTTTAGTACTGGGTTTCGGTCATAACGCCGGGTTCCGTGGAGGGTAAAGGAGCGCGGGGTCAACGGGAAAAGGGCTGAGGCCTGCTACAAGGTCTAAAGTGGGTTTTAGGCCTGCTTTAATGTATTTTATGATTTTGGTCCATTTTTAAAGCGCTTTAAGGCTAGCCCAAGGCAACGATAGGAGGATGAAGGGTGAATAAGCCAAACAAGGGGCGGAGATAGGATTTCAAGGAGACCCTGAGGGGATTTAGGAAGGAACAAGGGAAATTAGGGCGCAAAGGTATTTTGACAGAGGGAGGGAAAAAGGGATAAAGGGATAATTGCAGGGATGCAAGGGGAAACAGTAGGCCTTTTAGGGATGGATCAGCAAATAGGATTCATGTTGGAAATAGCACAAAGAGACTTCAAGGAGGATGAGTTTTCAGGGGAAAGGCATTCCTTGAAGGCTCCAAAACAAACTAGCCCCCAGCTTGCTTGTCAAGAATTCCATAGGGGGGCTAACAATATGAATAGTCATAGAATTCAAAGAGTCATGAGAATCTCAAGGGTCATTGTATTTGTTATAAATAGCTCCTCATAACTCAAACAAAGGGCTTTTAGACTAGGCTTTTGTCAGGATTTTAGAGGCCTAGCCTTGGATTCTCTTGCACTACATAGGAGATAAATTATTATTTGGAGAATCAAGTTGTGGCTTCGTCTCCCACTATTGGATACAGTGTTTCACTCATGTAATAGTGTCCTTGGGATCTTACACTCATAATCAAAAGCTCAATGATTTGGCATTCCTTCATACATGTATCATGTATAAAGTTGGAATATTCTAGTTATGTGTACGTTATATGTTGATTTATTTACATGCTAAGTCAATGAACTATTTCGTTGCTTGGTTATGGATGTTATTCTTTAATGATTTTTGTTTATTATGTGGACTAATCTGCAGTTACAAAAGAATTCTTTCTCTTCACCACGGGTCCCCCTTTACGATAGTACTATTACTTTTATAACTAATGGCTCATTTCATTCACCATCCATAGAAGTCTCCCTCATACACCTTACACCGAGTGTCTCACAAATCTCACATCCTTGTTGACCCAAAGAGGTGTTGTGTTCTCTTATGTCCAATTGTAACCAAGGATTTTCTTGGAAAAATATTCCAACGGTGGCCAGACCATATGAATGAATGAGAATCCTACACCAAACGTTGTGAGGTCTAGTTGGGACTTTACATCATGGAGATACCTTGACATTTTTGGTGGGATCCAGCACCGTCAAAAGGTCTACAGTAAAAGACTTATCGATATAAAACCTTCACAACTAGTCATTAAAGTAACTTTTGTTGCAACTTTTTATTATGATTTTGTTTTAATGTCAAGAGAAAGAAGATTCATGATTTAGATGGTATGAATTATGAAACTATTGAAATTGAAGAAAATATGACAACATCAAGGAATACTAGATTTAGATGAGGTCCTAGAGAAAGCAGAAAACAAAAGGAAGACTATAATCCTTCAACTTCAAATAAGGATTCTCAAAAACAAAAAATAGATGAAATGTTAAGAATTATTAGTAATTTATAAAATAAGATAGTCAAAATGGAAATTCAGGGAGAAAACTTTCCAGAATAACACAAGAAGTAGGAAATAGAAATCCCAATCAGTTCAGAAGTCCCTTTAACCCACATATTTTACCAAGGGAGAGAAAGAATGTGGAGCAACCTATTCATCCTTCATTTAGAGCTAATATGTTATATAATTTTATAGAGGAGGAACATAGTGAGAAGAAATTCACTAGGTTGAGGATAACCCTTCATCAATTCCTATGCTGCAAAGTGAATACAAAGAATCTCTTCAGTCTTCAATAGGTTTTAAAATGAAAAAAAAAACTTAAAAAGTTGAATTATTTTCACAACAAAAACTCTTTTGAAATATTCTAAAAGCATATTTGCATTAGAAACATTATCTGAGGTCAAGACCCAATGTATATAAACAAGTAAATCAACCAATGAATACTTTTTTGAGAAAATAAAATATAAAGGGAAGTAAAAAAGAGCCATCCACTTCAAAAGAAAATCAAGAGGGGCCTAGAGGTACCTATGAGTAGGGAAATCTAGATAAATCATCAGGTTCTTTTTGTCTAGAAAAGGAACTTGAGAAGATTAAGATGTCAGTTCCTCTTTTTGAGTTGGACCAAAACCCCATTCATCATAAACAGATGTCAAAGGTCATTCAATATTTGAGTGTGAAAATACAAAAGGATACTCTTAATCTATAATATGAACATCCTATAGTTTTGTTTGGAACACATATCGAGGAAAGAGTTGATCCGATAGCACCATTCTATATTACTCTAAATATTTATGATCACATGTTGCATAATATGCTCATTTATGGTGTTCTCACAATTTCATGCTTCAAGTAATCATCGAGAAATTGGGATTGGAAATCAAAAATCCTTATCATGATTTATACTCCTTTGATTCAAGGAAAGTAAAATGTATTGGAATGGTTAAGGACTTGGTTGTAACTTTAGCCCAATTACCAATGAAAAGTATTTTCATGGATATAGTAATTGCAAATATACCAACAAAGTTTTGGCATGCTATTATCAAGGTCGTGGGGAATGAAACTTGAAGGAGCTATGGAAATGGACATGACTTGTGCCATAGTCCTAGTTTTCAGAGGATAATAGAAGATTGTATATAGAGAGATAAAATTTACATATACGATTAGTAATTCAAAACATCTAGATAAATTTGTTGAATATAGCCTTGATCAAGATTTAGCATGTTGTATATTGTAGGTAAATAGTGAGATAAATTCACATAGAATTATTAACAGTTTATCAATAATTCAAAGTCTAAATGTTGAAGGAAATGATAATTGGAAGATGTATTTTGATGGCACATCTTCAAATAATGGTTTAGGTGCAACTATAATATTGATTCTTCCTTCAAAATAAGTAAATTGTTTAACTTAAAAATTGAGGTTTGAAACTACATTGCAGAATATAAGGTTTTGATTATGGGTAAGGAAGAAACAAAAAGAATGAAAATTTTTAATATCTCAATATTTGGGAATTCAATGCTATTAGTTCAATAGATAAAAAAAATGCATGTTAGACTAAGCATCTTATACTAATGTATTACAGAAATAAAGTGCAAGATATCGTTGAAATTTTATTTCAAGAAATTCATATAAATTCAATCCCAAGAGATAAGAATCAATATGTGAACTCTTTGGCAGTGTTAGTAATTTCAAACCACTTGCAAGGCTATAAATAGGGTATGAAGTGAAAATGAGACGCATGCCATCTATTCTTGATAATATCAAATTTTAGTAGGACTTTGAAGATGATCAATAGATTATCAGGCTCTTAGAAATGTAAGACGAATTTTATGTCACTCATATTAACTAGCAATAGGAAGAATATGAATTGGAATTAACATATTATAAGCCTGAGTGGATAAACATGATAGGAGATCATCAAATCATGCAATTAAAGAACAATCAAATTCCAAAAGTTGTAGTACCTCTTGAAAATGTGTTTGATAATAATGATGTGGCTACCAAACCATCTGTCAATTCACAAATATAAGAAGTGGAGGATTGCAATATTGGATTTGAGGAGGAACCGAGATTCATCAAGCTTTCAAAATCCCTATCTACCAATATGAAGAAAAGGTATGCATATATATTCAAACAATTTTTTGATATCTTTTCATAGAAATATGAAGGCTTGAGAACCTATGACCCTAATATTATCCAATATAAAATACCTATAAAACTAGGATCAAGACCTTTCAAATATAAATTGAGACCAAATAATTCTATTCTTCTGCCAATGATAAAAAACGAATTAAAGAATTTATTGGATGTAAAAAACATACTTCCTTTAATGTATTGAGAATGGGTAGCAAGCTTAGTTCCAATTAACAATAATAATGGATAAATAAAATTGTGTGTGGATTTTAGGAATATGAACAGAATTTAATTGAAAAACAGTTATCATCTTCCATAAATGGATAATATATTGTAAAAGGTAGTTGGAGTAGGTAGAATTTTGTTAATTGATGGATTTTTAAGATATAATCATGTGGCGGTCCATGAAGAAGACAAATCCAAAAGTGCCTTTACTAGACATTGGGAGCCTTAATGTATGACAATATGCCTTGTGGTTTAATAAATGCAGGAACAAAATTTCAAAGAGCCATGGATTTAGCTTTCATTGAGGAAAGGGATAAAATTTTTGTTGCATATTTATATGACTTAATAATTTTCTCTAATTTGTGTTTAGAGCACTTGAAGCATCTACAATAGACATTTCATAAATGTAGAAAGTTTGGCATTTCCTTCAATCCAAAGAAGCCACACTTTCTAATATAGTAAGGAAAGTTGTTAGGTCATATTATCTCAGGAGAAGGTATAAAAAATGGTTCTATTAGATTTGAAGCACCTAAATATATTGGACTACCCAAGAACAAAATAGTATTGGAGTCTTTTCTTGGTAAGATTAATTTTTTGAGAAAAATCATTCCCAACTTTGCAAGAATAGCCAGAGATATAATTAATACATTGCAAAAATATCATGATGTTAAGTGGAGTATAGAGGCTAGAAGTTTTTTTAATCATATTAAAAAGGCTTTAGCTGAAGCACTTGTATTGGCAAGCCCAAATTATATTGTTATTTTTTCATTTTTTCCTTTGCCTCTAAGAATACTATTGCACTTGTTTTATTACAAAGGAATGTTGCAAGGTTTGCGCAGGAAATATATTCTTTGGTAAAACTTTAAGAGATGCAAAATTAAAATATCGTATATTGGAAAAACAAGCGTATTCATTGGTAAAAGCTTTAAAGTAATTTATAACTTATGTTCTACATTTTAAAATTACTGCATGTGTGCCTAATGATATTATCAAAAATATTCTGAGTTAGTCATATAGTGATGGAATAAAGGGAAAATGGATAACTAAGATCAAGGAATTGTGTTTTTAAATCAAGTCTACTAATTTTATTAAAAGTCAAGTTTTGTCCAAGTTATTAAACAAATCAAATTGTAGATTAATTCAACTTATTCTACAAGTTTAAGGGAATCTTGTACCAGGAATATTGAGAAAGAATCCACAAGAACCTTTCTTGAAGGTCTAATAAATTTTTTCTTCATCTATGTGGTACAAGTATATTGTTTACTATTTGTGGAATCTTCAATGCCAAATTAACTTTGATATGGTGAAGGTGAGATCTTTAAAGTTACAGACACTCAAGTATCACATTGTTGATTAAAAAAATAATTGAAAAGATTATTTCGATGTTCTATAACTTTGTGTTTCTGATGAAGAAAAGGAAAGGATAATTAATGAATTTCATAAAGTAATATGTGGATGACATCATGGATGGAGAGATATAGAAAATAAAACCTTGAGGGTTGGTTATTATTGGCTAAAATTATTTGCATAATTAAGTGTTGGAGTTAGAGCCTGTACAAAATTCCAATTATTTTTTGGTAAAAAACAATTTCCTTCTTTGCCACTTATTCCAGTCAAAATTAAAGCACCTTTTATGCAATGGAGCTTAGAATTCATCGGTGAAATTCACCCACCATCTAGTGGACAACAAAGTTGGATACTTATAGCCACTAATCACTTTACAAAATGGGAAAGGGTTATTCCTACAAGGAAAAATATTAATACTATTTTTATTAAATTTCTTGATGATCGAGATTTAGATTCCTAGGAAAATTATAATAGACAGTGCTTAAGCCTTCAAATCTATGGCTATTCTTGATTTCTATCAAAAGTACAACATTATTATTGGACACTCTACTACATATTATGCTCAAGGTAAAGGGTTACCATGATCATCAAACAAAAGCATTGTAAGGATGATTAGGGTCATTTTAACTCAGAAAAAAAAGGCTTGGGATTCTCATCTTAAGTATGCTTTGTGGGCCAACAACATTACCACTAAGAATTCTCGAGGTACATCCCCTTTTTCAATTAGTTTATGGTGTTGATGCTTTATTCCTATTCAACTTGCTCTCCTAGTTATGAAAATTTTGCAATATTATTTTGAAGAACCAAATCATTTTAATAGAATATTCAATTAGATAGTTGAATTACAACAAACCAAGGAACATGTTGATGAGAAATTGCAATAGTATCAAGCTAAAATGAAGGATATTTTTAACAGAGGGGCGAAGGAAATAAATTTTGTTGTGGGAGATTTAAAACTAAGATGGGGATACCAAAAGAGAACATTAAGGAAAAAATGGTAAATTTGATAACTTGTGATTTGGACCTTTTCAACTAATAGTAGTAAAAGGAAATGATACTTTTCTTCTTATGAATCTTGAAGGTGAAAAATTGGAACTGCATGTGAATGGGCAATATTTAAAACTTTTTATCCAATTTTAAACTATTGGTAGTTTTCATTTCATTGTATCTATATAGTGAGGATTTACATTCGCTAGTGCAATTTTCAAATACATCATTTATGACTCTATACCTGAGGTGGAGGCACATGGTTCAAAATTTCTTAGTGTCCCACAAGGAGAAATTATCCCCAGATGGAGTCGAAGTTGTAACATCAAACTTTGTTTGACTTTATTTTGTGTATATATGATTTCTAAACTATTAGGTCCCTATAATACTAGTGTATCCCCTTATTTTTATTGTTAGTGTAGCCCCCTTATTGTTATTGTTGTTCCCATGTAGTATCCATATTATTATTATTGTGCCCCATAGAAGCCCACTATTGTTATTATTGTTCCCTTACATTGTTATTGTTATGTCGGCTAGGATTATATTGTGACCCCTTCGGACTCCTATACATAGAAAGGAGGTTTTTTCATTCGTATCATCCAAGAATCGTTCATTGATGTAAGGTAAAGGAGGTTTCCCCTTTGAAGTGACTTATTTCTAAGTTGTTGATCTAAGTTTTCTTCTATTTTGTAATTGGTTTCATAACATTTGGATCAGAGCTTTGGATTCTAGGGTTTCGTTGTTGCAAACAAGTCATCTTGGAATTTTCGCTATAACGTTTTTTCTATGAGGCTTCGGAAGCTGAAATTTTTACCACATGGAACCGAAATTGTGATGAACTTTGTGTAAATATTTCAGACCTTGGTTCATAATATTTTTGGGAATATGATCTATGGAATTTATGGTTTTTGCAACCTCCAGAATTTCATCTTAAACAGGTGACTAGGGGAAAATCATCATAACTCTCGTTTCGAGAATCAGATTGGGATTTTTTAAGACGTGGAAAAAATCGCATGGACTTTAGTTTCTTGTGTATTTATTTTAGAGCTGAAGGTTGAAATTGTGACACGTGGAACGTCGTACAAGTTCGCTCTACTGAACCAGCCCATAATTAGGTCATTGTGGCAGATCAGGCATAACTTTGCCTTGAAGATTCCAAATTTGGTCTGGCCTATGGCATTGGAAAGAAGACTAGGAGGGATACTACAAGAAAAAATTTCAGATCTTGAAGATCCGAAATCATAGAGATAAATCGGGTTCAATATCGACCTCCTAAAAAGCAAGAAAAATGTGTGTATTTGTTTTTAGAAATTGCATAACTTTTGTTTGAAAAAACAGTTTGAAGTGATTCCAAGGGCATATTGAAGCATAGATATAATTATTGGATTCTAAAATGCCTCCAAAAAATAATTCTAGGCCCATTAAATCCTCATAAAACTCTACTCTGACACATGAAGAGGAAGAAGTGCAACATGATATATGAAAATTACGGGACCAAGTGCAAAAAATTTCGCTCTCACAAAGAGAAACCAAAGAAGAACTAAAAGGTGAAATGGATGGTTTAAAAGGTGACATGAATGTTTTAAAATGTGACATGGATGGTTTAAAATGAAACATGGAATATTTTAAGAAAGACATGGAAGTTTTGAAGGAAGGTTTGACAAAGTTGATACAAGAAAAGCTTCCTAATGGTGAAAAGGTAGTAGAGGAAACTCATGATGAAAACAAAATAAACGGTAATCATGATTTCATCAACTCTAATGTTGGATTGAAGACCCACCATATTCCAATGATTGATATGAGGAAGTTTGATGGAAAGGATCTTGTAACATGGATACTACAAATGGAGCAATATTTTCATCTCCACAATGTGCAAAACATACAAAAGGTACTTATTACAACTTTATATTTAGAACCCAATACATTTTTATGGTATCGATGGCTTTTCTCTCGTAAAAAAAAATTCACTTGGTCAATTTTTATGGAGGAAATGATAACACATTATTAGGATACAAAGAGAAACGCCTTCTTTAGCCAATTGATAAATCTCAATCAAAAGGGTTGAATGGTAGAGCACATTGAGGACTTCCAAAAATTGAATATAAGGGTAACTGATATTCCAGAGGAACACATGATTGATGTCTTCATAGGGACTTTAAAGGATAACATCCAACATGAGGTTCACCTTTGGGAACCTTATTCATTGGAGAAGTCATTAAGGTTGGCAAGAAAAATTGAAAGCAAAATTATGGCGACAAGGAAGCCTACCACTCACAACTATTAATATGGAAGTGTTACTACTCTTATACTTCCACAACCTACAAGGTTGACACCACAAAAATTGGAAGACAAAAATAGCAAAAGGGCTTTGCTATAGTTGTGATACCAAATACACTAAATGTCATAAATATGCTGAGAATAAATTGTTTTACATAGATTGTGAAGATGAGGAATAAAATGAACAAGAAACTTCAAAAGAAGAGGATATACACCAGGAACCAAACCTAGAGAAAGAAGAAATGAATCTGACCATATCTTGTAATGCATTGGTGGGAATTACCACTCCTCAAACTATTATGAAACCATCTCACAGAATAGAAGAAAAGATAGATCAACGACTTAGAAATAATCCTCTTCGAGGGGGTAACCTCCTTTACATTACATAAATGAACAATTATTGGATGATACAAATGGAAAAACCTCCTTTATATATATATGGGTCCAAGGGGTCACAATATAATCCTAGCCGACATAACAATAACAATGCAAGGGCACAACAATAACAATAGTGGGCTTCTATGGGGCACAATAATAATAATATGGGGGTTGCATGGGCACAACAATAACAATAAGGGGGCTACACTAACAATAACAAAAATGGGATACCTAGTATTATAGAGACCTAGCATTCCCCTCTCCTTCAAAAAATTGTTGTTCTCAACACTTGATTAGTTCTAGATGCTTTTGTATAAAAATTTCATCCTCCCATGTCGAATCTTCTGCTGGTAAGTTCTTCCACTTCATGAGATACTCCAAAATTGATCAATTTCGTAGTTTTCGAGTTCTTGTTTCGTGACTGCTTCAGGTTCATATATTATTTTTCCTTCCTCTTCAAATTCTATCAATATTGTTTGAATTGTAAGCTTGTCACCTATAACCTTGTTTAAGCATGAAACATGGAAAACTGGGTGTACTTGGGAAGATGCAGGAAGCTCCAATTTGTATACCATAGTACCAATATTTTAAAACACCTTATAAGGACCATAATACTTTAGTGATAATTTATTATTCTTCTTAGCTTGCTTGAGGGAAATTTTTTTGCATGGTTGTAGCCGTAAAAATACCCAGACGCCTACTTCAAAACTTCTTTCACTACAGTGTTGATCTGCCTGTTGTTTCATTCGATTATATGCCAAAGTGAGGTTATACTTTAAGAGTTTGAGAAATTGTTTTGGATGCTCGATGTGATCTTCCACTGCTTGAACCTTAGAATTTTATCTTATATATGATGTGATGGAGGGTGGAAGATATCCATAAAGTGCCATGAATAGGGTCATTTTTGCTGCAGTATGGAAGGAAGTGTTATACCACCATTTAGCTAGAGGTAACCACTTGACCCATTGTGTATGTTTATCAGATACAAAGAAACAAATATATCCTTGCAAACATTTGTTCACTATCTCAGCTTTCCCATCAAATTTAGGATGATATGATGAGATATGAGCTAATTGAGTACCCAAACAAGAAAATAATTTCATCCAAATATTCCTTGTAGAAATGGGATCTATGTCGCTTACAATAATCTTTGGGTTTCCATGTAGATTTTGAATTGTTTCCATAAATGAAGTAGCAATTGTATTGGCTTTAAATGGATGAGATAATGCAAAAAAGTGTGCGTAGTTGGTAATTCTATCAACTACCTCCATGATGACAGTCTTTCCTTCAGACTTGGGTAAACTTGTGATAAAATCCATTGAAACCTCCTCCCAATATTAACTTTGAATGGATAAAGGTTGTAACAGACCTACGGTCTTAACTGCCTCAAATTTATTTTGTTGGCAAACCAAACATTTTTCCACAAACTTTTGAATATCATATTTAAGGCCATCCCAGAAAAATTCCTTCTTGACCATGTGGTAAGTTTTTTAAAATCCAGAGTGCCCTCCTAAGGGAGAGGTGTTCAATTCCAAAATAATATTTTCTTTGAGTTGGGAATTCTTACAAAGATATAACTGATATTGTACCATAATGAATCACTTTTCTAGCTAAATGTTTCAAATGTACTGGAATCTTGCTGCAACTTTTGAATGAGTGTCCACACCTCTTCATCATTCTTCCATTCATCCCTTCCTTCGATTATCCACTCAGGTTGGGTAATAGAAATGGCACAAAGCAATGCTTCCACGTCCTCATCCTTTCTTGAGAATGCATCTGCAACAACATTTTGCTTCCCTTTTTTGCAGATGATTTCAAAGCCATAACCCATCATCTTTGTGACCCATTTTTGTTGCTCTTTTGAAGATAATATTTGTTCCAAAAAGTATTTAAGACAATCATGATTTTTTTTTACCTTGAAGTGTCTTCCCATTAGGTAAGGTCGCCATTGCTTTAGTGCATGTAGTATTGCCAACATTTCCTTCTCATAAATAGGTTTCAATAAATATTTTCCTTTGATTGGACGAATTTCAAAAGCAATGGGTATTCCTTATTTCATTAAAACCGCACCAATTCCATTTACTGAGGCATCACATTCCACAATAAAGGTTTTTGTGAAGTCTGGCGTAGCTAAGACCGGTGCTTGGCACATTGCCTCCTTAAGATGTTCAAAGGCCTTAGTTGCTTCTGGAGTCCAATAAAATGCATTTTTCTTCAGTAATGATGTTATAGGTGCCGATATTCTCCCATAATTATTAACAAATTTGTGATAATACCCTGTTAACCCCAAAAATCCTCGAAGATGCTTTATGGTTGTAGGGATTTTCCATTCCTTAATGGAATTAATTTTGTTAAAGTCTACCTTAACAACCTCATGAGATACAATATGACCCAAATATTCCACCTCTTGTACTCCAAAGAAACATTTGGAAGTTTTTGCATATAATTGTTTCTCCTCCAATAGTTTGAGAACCATGTCAATGTGTTCAACATGATCCTTCCAAGACTTGTTGTAGATTGGTATATCATCAAAAAATACTAACACAAATTTTATAAGGAAGGGTTTGAAATGGAATTCATCAAACCTTGAAATGTGGAAGGTGCATTAGTAAGGCCAAAAGGCATGACCAAAAATTCATAATGACCCTCATGAGTTTTGAATGTTGTTTTCGAATAGTCTTCAATATTAATTTTAATTTGATGATATCTAGAACGAAGATCCAGCTTCGTGAAGTAAATTTCTCCATGTAATTCATCCAATAATTCACCAATGATGGGGATGGGAAATTTATCTTTAATAGTGATCTTGTTGAGCTCCCTATAATCTGGACACATATGCCATGATCCATCCTTCATGTGCACCAATACTATTGGAGCAGAGAAAGAACTTTGATTAGGTTGAATTTTACCAGCCTCTAGCATTTCTGCAACCATACGTTCAATCTCACTCTTTTGGGCTTAAGGATATATATAAGGCCTGGTGTTTGGAGGAACACTTCCTGGAATCAAATGAATAACATGATCATGATCACGAATAGGTGGGAGCCCTTTGGGAGTTTCAAATACCTTGGAATGATTTTCCAATACTTTTTGGAGACCTGGAGAAATAGATGATTTTGATGTTTGAACCTCTAGTGAGAATAATTGTGAAATTACCCCTCTTTGTTCTTTCTTCAGAAGCTTTTTCATGACATTAGAGCTGATTATCTTTCCCGAATTCCCTACAATACCTCGTAATTCAACTTCCTTTCCTTCCCAAAAAAATTTCAAGAAAAGTTCTCGAAAATTAAAATATATTGTCCCTAAAGATTGTAACCATTGGACTCCTTGTACAACATCAGCACCACCCATTGGAATGGAGAGCATTGGACTATTCAATACATATTCCCCCATGGTTAGCTTGATATTATGGCACTTTCCATAGAAATTTATAGTTCCTCCATTTGCAACCATCACTTGACACTCTATTGTTGGATGTAGGAAGAAATTCAATTCCTTGGCGACCTTAAAATGAATGAAATTATGGGTACTACCCGAATCAATCATCACTATTACATTTTTATTCTTGATATGTCCTTCTATCTCGAGAGTTTTAGGAGTGGTAATTCCTGCCAAAGCATTACAAGATATGGCTAGATTAATTTCTTCTTTCTCTAGGGTTGGTTCCTAGTGTATATCCTCTTCTTTTGAAGTTTCTTATTCATTTTCTTCCTCCTCTTCACAATATATGTAAAATAATTTCTTCTCAGCACACTTATGACCTTTAGTGTATTTTCTATCACAATTGTAGCAAATCCCTTTTGCTCTTTTTTCTTCCAATTGTGTTAGCAGTATGATACATGTGTTGTCCTTGATGGAAACGCACTTGTAGTAGAACAAGTATATGGTAACTAGATGAGTTCACAGATCAGTTCATAGGTGAAAGAATGATGGAACAAAATGAAAGAATGATGGGTTTGAGGTTTGCAGTTCAGAATCAGAAGTTTGGTAAAGGTGAATATTTGAAGAAATATAAGCGGGTTCGTCAAGGCCAAGTCGTGTATACATGCAGGTACAAAGAAGAAAAGTCACGTACATGTTGGTGCAGTAATTTAATAATAACAAGGGTCTTTACTATGGTATTGGCCCACATTATTGAGCACGGTAATGGTTATTTGATCCCGTCCAAGATTACCATTGGCACTAGTGTGGTTTTGGCTCATGGTATTGGCTAAGGTTCAAGTTATATAAGGAGGAGAAGATCAAAGTGCTAATGTGTGCATGTGAAAGGGTTTTTGATGAATATATATATATCTAAAGTATATTTACATTGTAAGGGCCATAGTTGACATATAGATCTAAAATAATTATGCATCGATGAATGCAATGATGGATCATGATCATTTGACCTCAAATGACTTTGCTTTGTACGATCTTCTCATGGATTGACTAGATCTAAGTATTGACACATGTTTTCATCTCTGAATATTATGATATGGGTATTTTTGAAGTACTAAAGAGCTGGGAAATTTTAGGTCAAAAATTGCAGATTTGTACGCAGGTTGGTCTCGGTAAAGTCATGTATACACGCGGGTTCGTTTCATCAAAGTCACATACATAAAGGAAGGGTTATTTTTTATAAAAGACTGATCATCCTTATCAGTGATGCTATATCTCTATTGTCTGTAAATGATGTCTTCATGTTTATCTAGGTTGAATGATAATGTCTAAAGTAGATCTAGTTGAATTATGAAGTTGAATTTGGTTACATGATTGATTGGTTGAAAAGATTATTGATGTTGCTAATTGTATGAGGGTTTTGTAAGCTAACAATATATTTTTAGAATAGCTTTGATCAACTCTATGGTTGATTCAAAATATATATAAAAAATTGGTATATTAAGATATATACACAGGTTGCTCAACAGAAAAACATGTATACACGCGGGTTTCCTTAAGTGATACATTTTTGGCATATGAATGATCAAGGTTGCAGTTTATTTTGTGTGTTGATGTAGTAATTTGAGTTGATTTTTGTGTTATGGTTACAGTAATCTCACTGTTTTGGTTGATTTATGTAAGTGTTTGCTTCAATTGATCTACAAGTCATGATGTATTAAAGTAGATGGATCCAGTGTGAAAATTTATGAAACATGATCCACGGATGGTAATGAGGGTTGGAACCTTCAGTAAGGAAGTCCAAGATTCCTGCTAGTAGTAGTTGGTGATTGGATCAGAGGTGTTGAAGCTCCCTTCCAAAGGTTGTTGGTAAACGAGATCAGGGGGTTGGAGCTCCCTTTTAGTAGGAATTGGAGAATGAGTGAAGGTTGTAGCCTTCAACAGGTTGGTGCCTGCGTACTGGCATGAGTCTACACCAGTACAATAATGTAGGAAGTTGTTTATATTAATAATATTGAACACTGAGATGACAACAGCGGTGGTTTTCTCCCACGTTGGATTTCCACCTTAAATCCTAGTGTTCATGTGTGTTGTTTATGTGTGATGCTTTATTCTATTCTTATTGCACATGATTATTTCTTATCAAATACCTAATGAATCTCTTACATTAATATTAAGTTAAACAGATAAAGAATTAGATGTTTTATAAGATTTTTTAAATACTGATTCACCCCCCGCACCTCTCAGCATTTTTCCCAACAATTGGTATCAGAGTAGGTCCTTCAGAATTGATCGCTTGAAGGAAGATATACCAAGATGAGCAATCTAGATGGAACAACATCTATCATACCACCACTCTTCAACAGAAATAATTTAATATTCTAGGAGACAAGAACAAGATCCTATCTTCAATCGCTTGGAGCAGATGTTTGGAAAATTGTTGAAGGATGTTACCAATATCCTGCCAGAGTTCCCACAGATGCAGCAAAAAAGAAGACATATGAAACCAATGTGAAATTTGTCAATGCTTTATTGGGAAACCTAACCGAATCATAACTTTCAAAATTATGCAGTTAAATACAACAAAGGAAATATGGGACAAAATCATCCTAAGTGATGAAGGCGATAACAAGGTAAAAAGTGCTAAACTCCAAACTCTCAGAATTTAATATGAAAATCTCAGAAAGCATAATGATGAAATTATTGCAAGTTTCTTTCTATGCCTAGATGAGATTGTAAATCGAATGAGAAATCTGGGTGAAGACATAAAAGACACAACTTTAGTAGAGAAAATCTTAAGATCTCTAACTCCTAAATTTTAGTCAAAAGTGTCTGCCATTGAAGAGAATCAAGATCTGCAGACCCTCTCTCTTTTTTTAACTTCATGGGATCCTAACTCCTTTTGAAATGAGAAAATGAGGTCCCTCAAAAGTCAAAAAATCTGCATTTAAAGCAACTGCAAAATTAAAGTAAAAGTAAGAACACAAGGATTCAGGGTATGTATCAGAAGAAGATGAGGTAAATTTTGTAAAGAAACATCAACTTGGTACTGGAAGGTTCATAGGTAAGCTTCCTTTCAAATGTTTTGCTTGTGGTAGAGTTCGTCATTATGCTGCTAAATGTCCTTATAAAGACAACCATGACAAGAGAAAGGATATTTAAAAAGGAAATATGAAATGGTATGACAATAGGAAAAGTTATTATACTCATGAAGATAGTGATGGTTTTTCAAATAGTGAAGAAGGAAAATCTGATCAAGATCTTAAACTTCTCATGGAATTTTAAAGAAGTACTAGTGAATCTAATGACAAATTTGTGGATGCTTTAGAGGAAAAATATTTCTTTGAAGTAATTACTGAACTTAAAATATGCTTGGAAGAAAAAAAAGTAGACATAGATACTCTAAAGAATCAACTCATAGAAAAGGAGAAGCATAATGAGAAGTTAGAATGTGAAATAGTAAGTCTAAGAAAGGAACTTGAGAAAATAAAAACTCTAAATCTTAGATTTGCTAAAGGATCTGAAACCTTAGATGAAATTATCAAGGTTCAACGCTCTCCTCTTATGAATACAGGTCTTGGATACATTTTTGAAACATCACAAACATAAAAATCGTCAGCCACAACCGGAAGTTATCTAAATGCAGCAAAAGCCAGTCAACAAAGTTTCAATCTTGAACAGAATTCACAGGTAAATCATTTTCACTCTAATTCAAGGATGAAAAATAATAGAAGCATTAGTCAAAAGGTAAACAACACTAGAAGGTTCTATGATCACATACATTTCTTCTTTAATGGGAAATGTTTCTCATGTCATAATTTTGGTCACAAGGTTGCTCAATGTGTTGCATACAAAACCATCATGACTAGAGAAGCAAGAAAACAAAGGAATGAGATAGGAATCAAGAAGAATAGCTATAACAATTTCTCTTCTCTTAAAGATGAAATTGAATGCTCATTTTTCAATAACTTTGGACATGAGGAATCTGAATGCAGGAGAAATTACAGCCAACATCTCAAAAGGAGCAAATATCAACAAATTCTGAGGTATGGAAAAAGAAGGACTTACAATCCGAAAGTTGCGGCATAGCATTATTTGCAGAAGGACAATAAAATCAATGGTACATTGATAACGGATATTCAAAACACGTGACGGGTGATAAAGATAAACTAATTTCATACAATGCATTAGAGAAAGAAAATAATGTCACTTTTGGAAATGACTCTCTTGCTGTCATTAAGGGTAAATGATATGTTTTTCTAAAAGAAAAGGTTAAAGTTGGTAATGTTATGTATGTTGATGGATTAAAGCATAAATTGTTGAGTGTTATCCAAATGTGTGAACAAGGAAATGAGGTGGTATTCCGATCAAAATAATGTGCCCATGAACTTGACACAGGAAAGACCATAATAAAAGGAACAAGAACCTCGAGAAATATGTATATATTGAAAGGTGGCCAAGAAAAATATTACCTAGGAAAATCAAAGGAAAATTTTTTATGGCATAGAAGGTTGGGACATCTAATATTTTCTCAAAAAAGGAAATCAAGCAGGCTCAAAGTTGTTCTTGATCTACCCAACATCACCCTACTAGAAATTACCATATGCAATTCATGTCAATTCGGTAAGCAAACTAGAGTTAAATTCAATGCCAAAGAAGGATCAGCAAGTAAGCTTCTTGAACTTATACATACTGATTTGTTTGGACCTGTAAGGAAAAATTTACCTCAAGGAGAACAACACTATATCTTATTCATTGATGATTTTTCTAGAATGTGTTGGATCGGTTTATTGAAACATAAAGATGAAGCATTTTATAAATTTAAGATATTCAAACCATTAGTTGAAAATGTATTAGATCTAAAAATCAAATTTCTCAAATTTGATCGAGGAGAATAATACATATTATATGAATTCTTTGATTTCTATGAATAACATGGCATAAAAAGACAATTTTATGTGGCCAAAACTCCTCAACAAAATGGTGTGGCAGAAATAATGAATAGAACAATTCAACAAATGGCTCGTGCTATGCTTGATGAGTCTGGAACTCCTGACACCTTCTGGGGTGAAGCTGCACACACCACAGTAAATATTCTCAACAAGGCTCATGTTCATGTGAATAGTGATAAAATTCCTTATGAACTACGATATGGTAAGCCTCCCACTATAAAAAATTTTAGAGTTTTTGGAAGCAATTTTTTCATAAAAATAATGATGAAAAACTTGGTAAGTTTGAAGCTAGAGCATACGAAGGAGTGCTTCTTGGTTACTCATCTAGAAGTAAAGGATACAAATTCTACAATAAGAGATTTCAAAATATTGTTGAATGTATTGATGTGATTGATGAAGCATGCATAGTTCCCAAAAAGGTAACAAAAAAAAAGAGGGTGATAATGATGAATGCTTTCCCACATCAAATCGCAATGATAAAGAAGAATAAACTAATGAAGCGGCAAAAGAAGACACATCAGATAAAGAAAAGGCTCCATCCAAGTATGTCCAAAAGAATCATCCATAAACTCGAATTCTAGGATAAAAGGAATCTGGGGTACAAACAAGAAGAACCCTTGTAGGATCTTCTAGTTATATAGCTTTATTATCCACTATTGAACAACAAAATGTAAATTAAGCTAGTAAAGATGAATCATTGGGTTAAGGCCATGGATGAAGAACTTGATCAAATTAAAAATAATAACACTTGGGAATTGGTTCCAAGGCCTCATGATAAAAATGTTATTGGGACAAAATGGATATTCAAAAATAAGTTGAATGAAAATGGAGAATTCATTAGAAACAAAGCTAGACTTATTTGTAAAGGTTATGCTCAACAAGAAGGTATAGACTTTGAAGAAACATTTGTACTAGTAGCTAGACTTGAAGCCATAAGAATGTTTCTTGCATTTTAAAGCTTTTGACATTTCAAAGTTTATCAAATGGATGTAAAATATGTTTTCCTTATTGGAGATCTAGAAGAAGAAGTATATATTGAACAATGAGAAGGTTTCATTTTGGAGAATGATGAAAACCTTGCATGTAAACTCAAAAAGGCTTTATATGGGCTAAAACAAGCTTCATGGGCATGGTATTATCGTCTTGACAAGTATCTTCAACAACAAGGCTTCACAAAAGGATCCACAGACAACAACTTGTACACAAACATTAAGGATGATAAACTACTAATTATTGTTGTTTATATTGATGACATCATCTTTGGGAGTAATGAAGAATCTATGAGTCAAAAATTTGTTGCTATTATGCAGCAACAATTTGAAATTTTTTTACTTGGGGAACTAACATATTTTCTTGGTTTACAAATGCGACAAGAAAAATATGGCATCTTTCTCTCACAAACAAAATTTTCTCAATTAGATTCTAAAGAAGTATGGGATGGAAGACTGCAAACATGTATGTACTCCAATGATGATCGGATGTAGCCTCAGTTCTCATGATGATTCTCCCACAGTAAACCAACCAAAGTACATGTCTATGATTGGAAGTCTACTTTATCTAACAGGTACTAGACCAGATATCATGCATGCAGTCAGGATTGTTGGACGTTTCCAAGGAAATCCAAAGGAATCACATGTTCGGGCAGTAAAGAGAATATTCAAATATCTCCAAGGAACCCAAGAATTTGGTCTATGGTATCCTAAATATTTAGATCTTACTCTTCATGCTTACACAGATGCGAACTGGGCTGGAAATGTTGAAGACCGGAAAATCACTAGTGGAGGTGCATTTTATATGGGACCCTGATTGGTATCTTGGTTCGGCAAGAAACAAAGTTCCATTGCCTTATCAATAGCGGAAGCAGAATATGTGGTTTTTGCATCATGTTGCACACAACTTCTCTAGATGATGCAGACATTACAAGATATTCAAATTAAATGTTATCCACCCATCTCCATCCTATGTGATAATACAAGTGCTATTATTATTTTGGAAAATCCTATTATGCACTAAAAAACCAAGCATATTCATATGAAGTATCACTTTCTACGAGAACAAGTCCTTGAGAAAAAGGTTAAATTGGAGTATGTTCCCTCCAAATAACAAGTTTTTGATATATTTACTAAACTTCTCCCCAGAGAAGCATTTGAATATATCAGATAAAAATTGGGAGTTGTTTATGCCTCACTTTGTTTTTAATCTAGTCTGCTCATTATACAGGTGAAAATTCAGAAGTGTTATTTTTGTACGCAGGTTTCATGAAGTATAGTCACATATACACGCGAGTTTATTTGTAGACAATCGCGTATGTTTTTCTCTGACAAAAAAATAGTGGGACGAACTCAAGAACAGACTCTAACATGCTCCTAACATTTATGATTTGATTGGTCTGGTATTGATGGGTATAGTTTGTTGATATGGTATTGAGTTATGACTTTCTCATTGATATTTATATGATTTATGAATATGCTTTGATGAATGAGTTGTTGACAATGAACAGGTAGCATAGGTTCAGGGGGAGCATTCACCTTGCAGAGTATAATGCATTGTTGGCATTATGGTTCTTTAATTATGTTCAATGATCTCTTGCTATTAAGGTCTTTTGGTCTTGGTTATAAAATTCATATATGTAATTTGATGTCAAGGTCATGTTGAGACCTATGATGTAAATATTGTCACATTCAGTCATATATGGACTTTTAAGGTCATGTCAAATATGTAATACCACTTGGTTGGGTGGTTGTGTTAAATATGTAAACCCACTTGGTTGGGTGGTTGAGTCAAATATGTAACCCCACTTGGTTGGGTCAGTGATGTATGTATGAGTCCTTGGTGATAGGAATGGTCCTACTAATTTGAGTTATAGAGTCATTTACTTCATTGAAAATATTTTTGAAGATTCAGCATGTGCTCAGGAGGAGCATGGTCAGTATAACATAGATTAGAACAGATCAAATCTACAGAGCTCTTGTATTCAGCATTAGTATGCCCTTTTCCCTTGATGTCAAATGGGGAGAGTATCTTGGAGTTTGAATAATTCTTATGTTTATGTGTCTAACAGGTATTTACAAGTTGTGGTGATCAAACACCAACATGATTGTCATCAAGTCCAAAGGGGGATATTTTTGGCAGTGTGATGCATGTGTTGTCCTTGATGGAAACCCACTTGTAGCAAAACAAGTATATGGTAACTGGATGAGTTCACATATTATTTTAGAGGCGACAGAACAATGGAATAGAATGAAAAAATGCTGGGTCATAGGTTTTCAGGTCATAATTATAAGTTTCGTAAAGGTGATTATTTGAATAAATATATGTGGGTTCGTTAAGGCCAAGTCACTTATACATGCGAGTACAAATTCACATACATGTTGGATCTTTACCATGGTATTAGCCCACAATATTGAACGTAGTAACGATTATTTGATCCTGTCCAAGATTACCACCGCCACTAGTGTGGTTTTGGCTCATGGTATTGACTAAGGTTCAAGCTATATAAGGAGGAGAAGATAAAGGTTTAATGTGTGCATGTGAAAGGTTTTTTGATGAATATTTCTATCTGAATTATATTGGCATTGTAACGGCCATAGTTGACATATAGATCTGAAATAATTATGCATTGATGAATACAATGATGGATCAAGATCATGAGACATGAAATGAATTTGCATTGTATGATCTGCTCATGGATTGACTAGATCTAAGTATTGACACATGTTTTTATCTCTAAATATTATGATATGGGTCTTTCTGAAGTTCTGAAGAGCCACTCAATTTTAGGTTAAAAATTGCAGATCTGTATGCAGGTTGGTCTCGGTAAAGTTGCATATACATGCGGGTTCATTTCATCAAAGTCGCATACATAAAGGAAGCGTTCTTGTTTATAAAAGACTAATCAACCTAATTAATGTTTTTGTATCTTTGTTGTCTGTCAATGATGTCTTCATGTTGATCTAAGTTGAATGATAATGTCTAAAGTAGATATGGTTGAATGATGAAGTTCAATTTGGTTACATGATTGATTGGTTGAAAATATTATTGATGTTGCTAATTGTATGAGGGTTATGTAAGCTAACAATATATTTTCATAATAACTCTTATCAACTCTGTGGTTGATTCAGAATAACAAGTTTTTGGTATATTAATATCTATATGCAGGTTGCTCAACAGAAAAACGTGTATACACGTAGGTTGCCTTAAGTGAAGTTGTGTATATATTTTTGGAATATGAATGATCAGGTTTGCAGTTTATTATGTGTGTTGATGCAGTACTTTAAGTTCAGTTATGTGTTATGGTTATAGTGATCTCACTATTCTGGTTGATCTATGTAAGTGTTTAATTCAATTGATCTACAAGTCATGATGTATTAAAGCAGGTGGATCCAGTGTGAAAATCCATGAAACGTAGTCCACAGATGGTAATGAGGGTTGGAGCCTTTAGTAATGAATTCTAAGCTTCCTTCCAGTAGTATATGGCAATCATATCAAAGGGGTTGAAGCTCCCTACCAGTGGTTGTTGGTAAACAAGAACAAGGGGTTGGAGCTCCCTTCCATTAGGAGCTCAAGAACGAGTGAAGGTTCTAGCCTTCAGCAGGTGGGTGCCTATGTACTAGCATGATTTTGCACCAGTATATGAACGTAAGAAGGTTTTGATACAAATAAGATTCAATATTGAGACGACAACAGCAATGGTTTTCTCCCACATTGGGTTTCCACCTTAAATCCTGGTGTTCATGTGTGTTTCTTATGTGTGATGCTTTATTCTGTTCTTAATGCACATACTTACTACTTATAAAATACCTGATGAATCTCTTACATTCTGGTTAAGTTAAACAGATAAATAATTAGTTTTTTTGCAAATTTACTAAGCATACGCTAGTTTTTATATTTAACGGTCGCGTACATATGCGAGTTGGGTTCAGTGAAGTCGCATACAGATTTTAGAAAATAAAAGTATTCTTGTGGGTTTTTAAATACTGATTCAGCCCCCACCCCTCTCAGTATTATTCCCAAAAAATTGTTGTGGTATCAACATTGTAGGTTTTGGAAGTCTAGGAGTAGCAACACTTCCATCTTTATAGTTGTGAGTGGTAGGCTTCCTTGTCGCCATAATTTTTCTTTCAATTTTTCTTGCCAACCTGAATGCCTTTTACAATGAATCAGATTCCAAAAGGCGAACATCATGTTGGATGTTATCCTTTAGATTCCCTATGAAGACATCAATCTTGTATTCCTTTGGAATATTATTTACCCTTATATTCAATTTTTGGAAGTCCTCAATGTGCTCCACCTTTGAACCCTTTTGTTTGAGATTTATCAATTAGCTAAAGAAGGTGTTACTCTTTGTATCCTCATAATGCGCTATCATTTCCTCTGTAAAAATTGATCAGGTGACAATTTTTTTATGAGATAAAATCCATCGATACCATACAAATTTATTGTGTTCTGAATATAAAGTTGCAATGTGTACCTTTTGAGTGTTTTGCACATTATGGAGATCAAAATATTTCTCCATTTGTAGTATCCATGTTACGGGATCCTTGCCATCCAGCTTCCTCATATCAATCTTTCGAATATGGTAGGTCTTAGATCCAACATTAAATTCTATCAAATCATGATTAACATTTATTTTGTTCTCATCATGAGTTTCATCTACTATCGTTTCGTCATTAGTAATCATTTCTTGTAGTAGTTTTGTCAAACCTTCCTTCAAACTTTCCATGTCTGCTTTTAGACGATTCTTCATTTCTTACATGTTTCCTTTCAATTTTTATTATATACCAATGATCTTAACTTCCACGTCATTCTTCAAACCATCCATCTTATCTTCCATTTCTTTCTTCAAACCATCCATCTTAGCTTCCATTTCATTTTTTGTTACTCTTTGCGAGAGTGAAATTTGTTGCACTTGGCCCCGTAATTTTGATATATCATGTTGCACTTCTTCCTCTTCATGATTCTTAGTAGATATTTTTGAGGGTTAATGGGTGTGTAATTCTTTTTTGGGGGGGACCTTAGAACCCAACACTGATATCTATGCTTCAATATGCCCTTGGAATCACTTCAAACTGATTTTTCAAACAAGACTTATGCAATTTAAAAAAACAAAAACAAAATACACACATTTTTCTTTCTTTTTAGAAGCTTGATATTGAAACTGATGTATCTCTGTAATTTTGGATCCCTAATATTTGATATTTGGTCCTATAGTAGCCCTCTAAGTCTTATTTCCAATTCCATAGGTCAGACCTAATTTGGATTCTTCAAGATAAAGTTATCCTTGATCTCCCACAATGACCTAATTATGGACTAGTTAAGTATATTGAACTTGTACGTCGTGCCATGTGTCACTGGTTTGACCTTTGGCTCTAAAATCGATATAAAAGAAACTATTGTCTGTGAACTTTTTGCAACTTTCTACAGAATTCCCATCCAATGCCTAAAACAAAATTTATGATGATTTTCCCTCAGTCATTTGTTTTAGATGAAATTCTGGAGCCTACAAAAACCTTAACTTCCACAGATTATATCTCTGAAACTATAGCGAACCAAGGTCTAAAATTTTACATGAAGTTCATCAAGATTTCGGCTCCACGTGGTAAAAATTTCAACTTATGAAGCCTCGTAAATAAAAATAAAAATAAAAAGTTATGGCGAAAAATCCAAGATTACCTGTTTTCAGAAGAAAAACCCTAGAATCCCAACCTCTGATAGCAAATGTTATGAAAGCAGCTCATATAATAGAAGAGAAGATAGAACAACAACTTAGAAATCAACCTCTTTGATGGGGAAACCTCCTTTACATTTCATAAATGAACAATTCTTGGATAATACAAATGAAAAAACCTCCTTTCTATATATAGGGGTCCAAGGGGTCACAATATAATCCTAGCCGACACAAAAATAACAATGTAAGGGCACAAAAATAACAATATTGGGCTTCTATGGGGAACATTAATAATAATATGGGGACTGCACGGGCAGAACAATAACAATAAGGGGGCTACACTAACAATAACAATAAGGGGATACCTAGTATTATAGGGACCAAGCACAAAATCTCAATATAGAAGGACATATCAAGAAGAAAAATGTAACAGTGTTGATTGATTCGGGTAGTACCCATAAGGTTATTCATTGTAAGGTAGCCAAAGAATTAAACTGCTTCCTATACCCAGCACCAGAGTGTCAAGTGATGATTGCAAATAGAGGAACTATACATTGCTCTAGAAAGTGCCATAACATCAAGGTAACCATGGCGGAATATGTATTAAATAGTCCAATTCTCTCCATTCCAATGGGTGGTGTTGATGTTATGCTAGGAACCCAATGGTTACAATCTTTGGGGACGATAGCTTTTAATTTTAAAGAACTTTTCTTGAAATTTTTTGGGAAGGAAAGGAATTTGAATTACCAGGTATCGTAGGGATTCAGGAAAGATAATTAAATCTAATGTCATGACAAAGCTTCTGAAGAAAAGACAATGAGGCGTAATTGCACAATTGTGCTCACTAGAGGTTCAAACATCAAAATCATATATTTCTCCAGATCTCCAAAAATTCCTGGACAATCATTCCAAGGTGTTTGAAACTCCCAAAGGACTCCCACCTATTCGTGATCATGATCATGCTATTCATTTGATTCCAGTAATTTTTCTCCCAAACATCAGGCCTTACAGATATCCTTATGCCCAAAAGAGTGAGATTGAACGTATGGTTGCAGAAATGCTAGAGGCTAGTATAATTCAACCTAGTCAAAGTTCTTTCTCTGCTCCAGTAGCATTGGTGCACAATAAGATGGATCATGGCGTATGTGTCAGGATTATAGGGAGCTCAAAAAGCTCACTATTAAAGATAAATTTCCCATCCTCTTCATTGATGAATTATTGGATGAATCAAATGGATCAATTTGCTTCACCAAGTTGGATCTTTATTTTGGATATCATCAAATTAGAATGAAGACAGAAGACATTCTGAAAACAGCATTCAGAATTCATGAGGGTCATTATGAATTTTGGGTCATGCCTTTTGGCCTTACTAATGCATCTTCCACATTTCAAGGTTTGATGAATTCCATTTTCAAACCCTTCCTTAGAAAATTTGTGTTAGTATTTTTTTATGATATACTAATATACAACAAGTCTTGGAAGGGTCATGTTCAACATGTTGACATGGTGCTCAAACTATTGGAGGAGAAACAATTAAATGTAAAAACCTCCAAATGTTTCTTTGGAGTATAGGAGGTGGAATATTTGGGTTATATTGTATCTCATGAGGGTGTTAAGGTAGACCCTAACAAAATTAAATCCATTAAGGAATGGAAAGTCCCTACAACCATAAATAATAGCCGAGGATTTATGGGGTTAACAGGGTATTATCGCAATTTTGTTAATAATTATGGGAGAATATCAGTACCTTTAACATCATTATTGAAGAAAGATGCATTTTATTGGACTCTAGAAGGAACTAAGGCCTTTGAACATCTTAAAGAGGCAATGTGCCAAGCACAGGTCTTAGCTACGCCAGACTTCACAAAAACATTTATTGTGGAATGTGATGCCTCAAGAAATGGAATTGGTGCAGTTTTAACACAAGGAGGAAGACACGTTTCTTTTTAAAGTTGTCCAATAAAAGGAAAGTATTTACTGAAACCTATTTATGAGAAGGAAATGTTGGAAATACTACATGCACTAAAGCAATGGTGACCTTGCCAAATGGGAAGGCACTTCAAGGTAAAAACAGATAATCATAGTCTTAAATACATTTTGGAACAAATATTATCTTCAAAAGAGCAACAAAAATGGGTCACAAAGATGTTGGGTTATGAGTTTGAAATCATTTACAAAAAGGGAAGGAAAATGTTGTTGCAGATGCACTCTCAAGAAAGGATGAGGATGTGGAAGCATTTCTTTGTGCCATTTCTATTATCCAACCTGAGTGGATAACCAAAGCAAGAGATGAATGGAAGAATGATGAAGAGGTATGGACACTCATTCAAAATTTTCAACAAGATACCAGTCGATCTGAAACATTTAGCAGGAAAAATGATTCATTATGGTACAAAGATCGCTTATATCTTTATAATAATTCCCAACTCAAACAAAATATTATTTCAGAATTGCACACCTCTCCCTTAGGAGGGCACTCAAGATTTTTAAAAACTTACCACAGGGTTAAGAAGGAATTTTTTTGGGATGCTCTTAAATCTGATATTCAAAAGTTTGTGGCAAAATGTTTGGTTTTCCGACAAAATAAAGTTGAGATAATTAAGACCTCGGGTCTGTTACAACCATTATCCATTCCAAGTTAACATTGGGAGGATGATTCAATGGATTTTATCACAGGCTTACCCATGTCCAAAGGAAACACTATCATCATGGTGGTAGTTGATAGACTTACCAAGTATGCACACTTTTGTGCGTTATCTCGTGATTTTAAAGCTAGTACAGTTTCTACTGCATTTATGGAAACAATTCAAAAGCTACATGGAAATCCAAAGATTATTGTAAGCGATAGAGATCCCATTTTTATAGGAAATTTTTGGACGGAATTATTTTCTTATTTGGGTACTCAATTATCTCATAGCTCATCATATCATCCTCAATATGACGGGAAAACTGAGATAGTGAACAAATGTTTAGAAGGATATATTCATAGCTTTGTATCTGATAACAAACACAATGGGTCAAGTGGTTACCTATGGTTGAATGGTGGTATAACACTTCCTTACATACTGCAGCAAAAATGACCCCATTTATGGCACTTTATGGATACTATCCACCCTCCATCACATCATCTTTAAGAGAAAATTATAAGATTCAAGTAGTGGAAGATCACATCGAACATCAACAACAAGTTCTCCAACTCTTAAACAAACCATATAAACAAATGTCCCTCAAGCAAGCTAAGAAGGATAATAAATTATCACCAAAGTATTATGGTCCTTACAAAGTGTTGCAAAAATTTGGTACTATGGCATACAAATTGGAGCTTCCTGCATCTTCTCGAGTGCACCCAGTTTTCCATGTTTCATGCTTAAAGAATGTTATAGGTGACAAGATCCAAGTTCAAACAATATTTCTAGAACCTGACGAAGAAGGAAAAATCATATTGGAACCTGAAGTAGTCATGGAAACAAGAACTCGACAGTTACGAAATCGATCAATTTCAGAGTATCTCATCAAGTGGAAGAACTTGCCCGCTGAAGATTCAACATGGGAGGATGAGAATTTTATACAGAAGCATCCAGAACTACTCAAGCATTGAGGAAAATAGTTTTTTGAAGGAGAGGGGCATGCTAGGTCCATATAATACTAGTGTATCCCCTTATTTTTATTGTTATTGTATCCCCCTTATTGTTATTGTTGTGCCCATGTAGTCCCCATATTATTATTATTGTGCCCCATAGAAGCCCACTATTGTTATTTTTGTGCCCTTACATTGTTATTGTTATGTCGGCTAGGATTATATTGTGGCCCCTTTGGACTCCTACACAAATAAAGGAGTTTTTTTCATTTGTATCATCCAAGAATTGTTCATTTATGTAATGTAAAGGAGTTTTCCCCCTCGAAGAGGTTGATTTCTAAGTCATTGATCTATCTTTTCTTCTACTTTGTGAGTTGATTTCATAACACAAACCAAGGGTATACCCCTTAGTTAAGAATAAATTGATTTTAAATAAAGGAAATCTTAAAAGTCATATGTTATATATTGTATAACTGTGATAAATTATTTTGATAAAGTTGCGTATATTGGGAACGAAACCTTTCCAAATGTATGGTGATTATCCCTCTTGACCCCCATAACATGTAGGATAGTTAACAAAAGGGGGCGGAGGGGTTGAAATGGATATTGTTGATTTTAATGCACATAATGTTGCAACATTTGATTGAGTCTTCCACCCCCCACCCCCACCCTCCCTCGATGGTTTTCAAAACTGTCAAGGGACGCCCCAAAAGGTCATCTGATTACATAATGTGATGTCAGATAACACAATGATGTAATAACATGACAAAAAACACATATAGGTGTTGAATTAGCATGATGACATGGCATGGGACGTTTTAGGTGATATAAGCATGATGCATGATGGCATGAACCATTGTCTTTTGGAAAGAGTAATTTAATTGTATTTTCATGAAATGGAGCGTACCACATGTCCCAAGCTCAAAATTCACGTGAAAAAAATGTAAAATGGGTAAAGGATCATCATAAATCATATTCAAACAAAGAGAAAAAGTATTGTGTAGTTACAGGATAAACAAATTTCATTTATCACTGTACAAAGTTGACATAAAGGATTTCTTCATTGTAAAAGCATAATTATGTGTACTTCTATCATTTTCCTTACTTTTATTTTCAAAGATGAAGCCCTCTAAAGTTTTTCAGTCAAGTCAACCCTATCAATAAATGAGCAAAATCTAGTAGATAGAGATGGTGAAGTGTACAACACTATCGTGTCCCAATTTGATTTATATGAAACTTGGCAATCGACTCAGAACCATTTTCAAGATCTTTATAAAAAAAATTGTGTTTGGGGGTCTAACTTAGCCAAATTTATAATTCCCAAAACCTATCATATCCTTGAGTTTATATCACAACGTGCATTAAACTATGTTCCTACTAAGTAGTTTGTAATATCTAAAAGTGGTTTGGTCTAATTTTCTTTGAATTCCCAATCAATTCTCGAGATGTTAAAGCTCACTACAATCCATGAAAGTCAAAATACACAAAACAAAACCCTAATTTATAGTTATAATGAATTAATCTCTGAAGAAAATTACCTTGTTTTAGTACTATTTTGCATAATATTATATTGTCCGTGAAAGTCCTGCACCCTATGAATCTAGTGTGTTTCTTGAAATCTCCAAGCAAGTTTAACTATGATGTGTGTACTTTAAGGATGCGAAAATGGTAGTGTAGTGAAACCATTTTAGGATGTATTACTTGAATTTGCGTAGTTTCACACAAACACTTGGTCAAATTCAATTATAGTCAACATTCGGCTCGCATTATACATCTTCAGCTAACAAAATTTAATATTAATAAATATTTTAGGTTTTATTCATACGTAGTATATGTGTTCTTATATTTCCCTTTAGTTGAAAATAGAGGATGAGATGGGAAATCCTTGCTCAACCATTCACTATATTTCATTAGTTAGAAGAAAAATCGAGAATACAGGTTTCACTGAGTATATTAATCAATTTGTGTCTACTTTTTATATGGTTATTCATGAGGAATCACCTCCTATAATGTTTCCAAAATTAAAAATATTACTACAATTAATTCCAAACATAAAGGTCAAAGATTGATTTTTGTTTTAGGATCATATAGAAATAAGAGCTTATGGCTTTGAATCACAACCCTTTTTGTTACTAGTGTTCTTGACAACGAGAATGGTTGCCCTAGAATATATAAGGCATAGATTGGCTTCATATTATGTTCATTTTTCCTCTAAGAAAAAACAATTGACCTTCAAACTAAAAAATGAAGTTGGGTCTGTTATCCTCCACGGTGTCCCAAGGTTGAGAATGAAAACCGACGGAGGTAACCTCGAACCACTTAGGATTTGGTATCTAGCCCTACCAAATTAGATAGGGATATCTTTGTGATATTGCAGCCAAAGGATGACTAAATAAGGATACAGATATTAGGATAGTTCTGAGCTCTAGGATTTTGAAAATTTAGGGGTTTTGTTGAATCAGGAGGAGAGGTCAGGGACACTAGGTCATATCTAAAGGATTGTAGTTTCAAGGATACAAAGGGGCATGGTAGATATGTTTCAGTGAAAATGTAAGGTTTTCAATTGTAGTGTAGAGTGGAAAATCAAAGGATCAAAATTAGCATGACAAGCATGAGTTCATTTATTAGAATATGAACAACATAAACATGAAATTCCTACCAAAACTGAGCATAAGTTTAAAGAATTGTGTTTATCATTTATAGGAAGATCACTAAAAGCATATATATGGAAATAAGAAGAGATAATCACTTATAAAAGTGAATTATAATAGAAAAACATTGCTACAAAATCATACCACATGAATCCCTATATAATACCTACAACTAAACTTGTATTTCTACAAATATCAACTGTAAAATGACCGAAACTTTTCCAAAAATAGGGATCAAAGGTGGAGAAATATCTCTCTGACCATAACGTTTTTTGCAAAACTGAGAGATTTTTGTGTTCTTTGATATGTTATTAACAAAAACCTCCTCCATTTTTCAACAATACTTCCCCATTTTTTCAGAATCCAAGTATGAAGTTGGTCGCTTAAAATTGCAGGAGCGCAGCAAGCTCTCAGCAGAAACGTAGTGTGGTATTTGAGAGGGTATTTGGACGCCTTCCTAGAGGATTTTTTGGCTTAAAGTGGTATGGTTGGAAATATTATGATTTCTGCTACACAATGGATTCATTAAGCACTATAAACACCTTCCCCAAACCCTTGAAAAACTGACTTGAATTCAAACTATCCAAAAGTGTTGAAAACCTCTTATAGCAACTGTAATTTGGACATTTCTCTCAAATCTAGAACCTGTGCATAAAATGAAGGAGGTTTTTGTTCCTTGGTCTATTTTAGACAAAAAGATCTTTCAATTTTGTCAAATTCATCTTCCTTACTTAAGAAACTTATTTTGAAGTAAAAATGTCCCTGTGTGCAATGTAAACCCTAGGCAGCCCACATCTTGGAAAGGTGAAGCTATGATTTCATTGGATTTTGGTGATTTTTTCCCCTCCTTTATGCTTCCTCTGATCAGTGGTTGTGGTCTCTGGATCCATTGTGAAACCCTAGCTCACTAGGAAGGGGAATTAGGGTTTAGTTTAGAAAACTAGGGGATTTGGGTCAGTTTTATGAATGGAGGGAGATGAAGGTGTTTAAGGGCGTCTAAATTATTAGGAATTTTTTTGGGGGTAGGGATAGATGTTAGGGAGTGTAGGGAGGTGAAAATTTTGGAAATGAGTCAAGGTAAAGGGTATAAAAATGAAAAACATACTCTTAGTATATGAAAGTGTAGTGTAGGCTAGGGTTTGTGGAAAAGTGAGGGAAATAAGGGAAAGGCATGAGGGGAAGTGCAAGGAAGGTGTATGGAAAGTGAGTGAGGGTGTATGAGCATGAAATTTAAAGTTTTTCTTAGTAAATGGACCAAAGACACTATGTGACCAAAAGTGCAACAAACCCTAAGAAAGGGTGATTTTCTGAACTTACAAGCATGAAATGAAGCTAAAGAGAGGTAGACGAGGGACTGATGTAAGCCACTTACTTTTTTTTGATGTTCTAGAACCTGTAGTTGATGAAGAAACCTTTGGAAACTGAAAATTGTGCTCCTTTGATAAAAACGCAGCACCATGGAGAAAAGCGTAGCGCAACTAAGAAATTTGGCACTTTTGGGCAAGAAATCAATTTTCAGAGGGTGGCAATGCTCCTTGTTGATAGAATGATGTCTCATAAGAGTAGAATGAGAAAATTATTTTATCCTTTGGTCTTCTTATAGGCTGAAAAGTTGATTTTCTCTTAGTTGGTGACAAGGACCCACCTTGTCTTTTCACAAAATGACTTGAAAAACTTGTGTAGTGCAACTTTAAACCTTATGATACACATATTTACAACTTAACAAATATCAAATGATTTTTAGAGATCATAATTGAACACTTTTCCCTATAATGGTGACTTTGATGATGACATGGCCTATTTACATGACTTTTGAAAATATGACTTAATGATGACACTACGTGGAAAGATAAGCAGAATGATGACCAAGATGACCAAGACACTCTTTTAAAGAATAATGACATTACCATGATGATGTTTATTGACCATGAGAATGAAGGGAGTAGTAATGACCTAGATTACTAACCAATGATCAAATTTTTATTTGAAAACCTATTTGAGACTATAAAAATTAGACCTAGGACCCTATCAACAACTTGAAAGAGTAGAATTTTATCACTACTGACTGACAGAACTGACAGACACTAACAGGGCCTTTCATTGTTAGTAATAGATCAACACTAGAGCTAATTGAAATAATGCTCAAGGAAATGGGTTTCCAACGGGCAGTATCAAAAGCCTACGAACCTTACCTTATAATTACTTTGAAAATATTAAAGTAATGATATTTTCCTTATGATGTTGTCTCCAAAACTAAGTTAGAAAAATTGGCAAATTAATAAAGTTGCGAAGAATTTATCCAACAAATAATATGAAGTCAGGTATATGATCTTGTCTTGTCTACTCAACCATCAATAATTGAGACGCCAAAAGAACATGAGGATATTCATCTTGAGCCTTCTTAGACAATATAAGGTACATAAGAGGATGAAAAAACCAGGTAAGAGGCACGAGATTGAATAGTAATAAGATGACAAAGGAAAAACAATACAAAGTATAAAAGAAGCATAATCAAGCGAGCTTTTTTTCTCTACCGAGTTAAAAAACATGGAAATTTCATCTGTCCAAGGAGATAAATAAATTTCAACAATCATTGGGCAATCGAAACAAGAGAATTTTTTCTCTTAATTATTAGAAATGAAGAACAAAAATAGTAAGATGAAACAAGGGATGTTTCCACATATTAGGAAACAGGGAGCTTCATAACCTAGATTATTTTTTCATATTTGGATTTAGATAAAGGATAGTTAAATTTAGCTATATTAAAGCCTAAATCCCAAGCAGTGAAGAAATAAAATGGTTACAAAACAACTAGATTTTCATTCAACTTAGATAAAATAAATCTAGTTGAAAAATGGATATGCTTAAACAATACGGAGAAACGTTGTTTAGAGACCTGATGCAAACTTTTGTAAGTTGGAATAAAATATAAGGTATTGTAAATAAAGTTGGAAAATAACCCAGACAGAGAAACTTTGCTAATAGAACAAAGTAGATGAAGATTGATGAGTTAGAGAAATGTATATTTTATTTGGAGCTAGTCTCAAAGTTATAGAATCAATACAATCTTTAGTCAAAACCAAGGATAGTGAAATTCTAACATTGAAGAAGAAGTTGAAAATGCCAGGCCTTGATCATATATAAACTCCTAAGTTGCAAGCATTCCAACAAGAAAATGATAAGTCACTACAACAAATTCTTCCAATTAATAGTTAGGTTGAACTATATGAGCAAGAAATTGAAATTCTAAACAACGAGAAAATTGAACATAGGTGTCAAAGGCCATCATCTTCCCAACCTTTAACACCATGAGATCCATTTGAGGAGTTAGCCAAAATATTGTCAAATTTGAGCCTTAAAGAGGTTGAGGTGGACAATTTGAAAAGAATAATTATTGTAAAAAATGATGAAATAAGTATTTTGAGAGAGAAAAGAATGGAAAAAGATGGTATTATCACTGAATATCAGTAAATTAAGGGAAAATTGCATGGAGAGTTGGAACAAATGCAAAGTAATATGGTTGGTAAAACTTATTTAATTGGGGCTAAACATATTCTCTACAATCATACTATAGTATAAATAAATAAGTTATGGAATTCTTATATATTAATGGGAGATGAATGAGTCCTACCATATCAAAGTTAGTAGTTTATACAACATAATTTTTAGGAAATGGGAAATAAACCTCAATTAAAAAAAGAATTATAATATTTCTCAACTCCAAAACTTGGGATGAATTAAGAGCTCTTGGAGTAGATGATCATTCTTCAGTAATTATGGAAGTAAATAAAGTCTTAACAAAGAAAAAAATTGTTCAACATGCTCAAAATGTATGTAATACAATTAAGAGAAGGGTGGATATTTTTATGAATAAGTTTAATAACCTGGTAGAAATGGGTTTGCCAACCTATTGGGGGAAAAGGAAAATCTCCTTTTTCTTGAAACTTAGAAGGAAATATTATTAAAGAAATGAGACAATGTGTTGGATGTGCAATTGATGGTGATCACCCCCTCCAATATGTTAGAGACAATAGAGGCAGTCCATCACATCCAAACCAAATCATGATTTGATCTACATGTAGTGCAAGATGAAAAATTTACTCCTTCCTAATTTACTAGAGTTGGTTGAAAATTTTGATGTAATGGTCTACATCTCTTGTTTTAATGTGTGTGAATTATGGCTTAAGGATTAGTTGTGAGGTCATTTAATACTATTGAGTCAAAGTCCTATTTGGACCTCTTGTAAATAAAAAGGAAATAGATTTTTTTTAAATGTAAATTTTGGGTGATGGCACCTAAAGAAGCCAAGTTGACCCTCCAAGATGACCAGTCGAATCAATGAACGGATGTGCCTTTTTCACACATAAGAACAATTATATATTGGCATACATTCAGTGTTCACCTCCAAAAGAGTAAGAAATTCCTTTTCTTTTTTTGTGACAAGTTCTAAGGCAAGGGCATGTGAAGTTTAGAGGCCACTTTTATGAAAAAGACATGTGAGTTTCCTGGGCTATTGGTCTGAAGAATTGCATGTTTTGTGGCAGATGACTTGTGAGTTTTCTGTGAAAAGGAATCTGAAACTAATGCGAAATTTTAATGGAAAATGCCCTGCGAGTTTTATGTGAAAGAGAATCTGAAACTAATGCGAAATTTTGATGGCAGAAGACCTAAGCTTCCTGTGGCATAAGAATTGGAATTAATCCTTATTTCTATGATTTATATTGGTGATATTTCCTGTAATTTGGAGGCCTTAACTTGGCTTCTTGAAGGTTTGGATTTTTTTCATGGTCTTGGGTCTTGGATTTCTAACTTTGATCTGATTCTATAAGAAGATGATTTGTTTTGGATTTTCTCCCTTGTGGGGATTTTTCCTTGGCTTGGATCCTATAACTTGGGTCTCTTGTTCTCTATGATATTCATGGTTTTGCATTTTGGTAATTGCTTGATGAAAAGAAGAAGAATACTAATAATAACAAGCTAAGAAATTGACAAGTAATTATCATGACAGAGAAATCAACCCTAACATATAAGTCTACTGATTTCTCAACAAATTTCAGATATACTTCACACATCATAGTTTCTACTATGTCAAGTTGTGTAGACCTTGATCAAAAACTCTTATAACATACCAAAACTCTAGGTGCACTTGAACGAGTACACATAAATGTCATTGGTTCACAAGTATTACAATTTATATAGAAATCATATGGAGAAAAATTAATAAGACCATCTCTTTCCCTCTCTCTTTATATATATATATATATATATATATATATATATAGTATGGAGGGACTTCAATTGGACCATTTACTTATAATCAATATAAGAAACATATGGTTAGGTGAATTTGTGATTAAATATTATAAAATTAACATGTTTTCATATATACATAAAAGTGGTATAAGTTTTATGATATGGTAGGCCTACTTAGAGATTCTAGAAAGGTCCTACTTGGCCTTCTAACTACAAATTCGAATTTCAAATTCAAACTCATGAGGATTTGTAGAATATTTGAAGAAGATATGGATTGTTAAGCTAAGCACATTCAAAGGAGAAGAATAATGTATAAGAGAACTTTGAGGGGATATGTATCTTACATTTTTAGATGATTGGTTATAACCACAAGAGATAAATGTGGATTTAGGAGAGATTTGAGGATTTCTATTTATTGTATAGTAATCCTTAATTTTTGTATAAATAGGAGTTCACTCTTCATACAAAGGCCTGTCAATGGTAGGTTGCTAATTGTTAGTTGTTAGAGGTTAGAGGAAGCTAGTGGCTAGTTGATAGTTGGAGGTTCCAAGTTCCATTAGAGATGTGATTTGTAAAGTGAGGAGAGAGAATTATTGTAACATCTTGTGACTTCATTTTATAAAATGTATACTGCCACTTTGATCTCCAAGATGTGATAATTGTTCAATGTGCTTGTTGAGGCATGGAGGGCCCCCATCAACTACAGTTTGCACATCTTTGTACATATTGCTAACATAGTATTGTTTTGTTATTTCATTTCTTTTCGGCAAGTGTGTTTTTATTTTATGCGAGTTTGATTTTATTTTCAGCAGTGTGATTTCAATTATGCAAGTGTGGTGTGATTTCAATTATGCAAGTGTGGTGTGATTTTATGTATGCAAGTGTGGTGTGATTTCAATTCTACAAGAGTGATTTCAATTTCGTGCATGTGTGATTTCCTTTGTGAAAGCGTGATTTCAATTTCTTTATATTTGGTTTGATTTGGTTTGAATTAGATTGATTTAATTTTTTTTTTAAATTGTTTAATTGCATTAGATTAATATAATTTGAAAGATAACCACCTAGTACATATGTTACATGTATACCTCGTCAGTTTATGAAACCCTGGGTTGACAATTAAATGAAAGGGATTTAACTCGAGATTAAATCACCCAACACTAGCCTAAGGCTTCCCTCTCCCTCCCTAGCACATAAGGAATTTCTAGTTAGCAAACTTTGCTTCCTGTTGCCTATCTCTCCATCCTGTGCTAGTCAAGCCTTTGTCTCCCATTTGATCACACTACGCACTTCCAGTGGGCAGTGATGAATTCCTTAGTGCCTTACAAGTGTGCCCTGCACCCTCCTTATGATCTTGACTCTCCTCCCTAGCTCATGGGAGATTTTTAGTGAATAGTCTCGTTGCCTTGTCTCTTGCAACTGCACCCTGCACCCACCATGCCTCCTCCTCCTTTAGAGTTGCGCATGGCGCAATCTCAGTGAGTAGTGAAGTCCTCTCATGTCTCTTGTAAGTGCATTATGTGCCCAAAAAGTCTCTCTCTCTTCCCCTTGCGCATTGTTGATTCACAATCAGAAAATTTGCATGAACCATGATAAAATATGAGATTTCTAGGCTAATGTTTTCTCGCCACAAGTGATATATACTCGCAAGTGTTCAACAAAGAATGGAAAATATGTGTGAGGATATCTATCAAGAAAAGTTTCCCAAGGAAACATCTTGAAGATAAAAGGCACACAGATACCATGTTGCGATACTTGAAAGAACACTAGATTCTGATGATCAAAGTGATTCATGAAGACTCCATAATCTCAAGTGACCCTTTGGATGGTAGAAGGAAATCATAATGCAATATCTATTACAAGAATTGAATACATAGTGGCAGTTTCATCACTTCTCAAAAGAACTCTATGTACAAGTCACCATGGGTCCAAGTCATCAATGTCAATGATTTTTCATGTTGTCGTCACATGATGATGTAATTTTGGGAAATATTGTAAATGTAAATATGTGGAATTCCAAGAGTCGCATATGGACAAAATAGTCACATGGAAAAGTCCAAAATTCATACAGATGTCCAAAGGTCACATTAGAAGTCTAAGAGTCATGAGGGAAGTTCAAGAGTCATGGGGATGTGAAAGGTCATTCCTCTTGTTATAAAAGAAGCCTCCGTAGGGAATTTTCACCTTGGCTTCTCCAACTAGGCATTAGAGAGGAAGATAGTTCTTTTGGATAGTGAGTAGTGGCTTAATGCTCCACTATTAGAGCTAGTGGTGTTTCATTGTATCGATGTATCTTGGAACTTTCACCTAATATTTGAATCTCATTGAGCCAACACACTTTCATGCATATATACTAAATGTCAGGGAAAATTTTAAGAACCACCCTAAATTTATATATATAATAATTAGGTGAATCCCCATGATACATAGGAAAAATGGAAGGCGATTTTATTAATAATATAATATGTATATATAATTTTTTTGGCTAATCTCTCACGAGATTATATTATCTTGTAAAATCATGGCTAAACACCAGTACAAATGGCAAAACACTAGTACAAAATGGTGAATCGTTGTCTAGTGGAGTTCAGGGTGTTGGTTCCAATGAAGATATGGTAGTTGAACCAGGAGTTGAAGGAAGTGAACCACCGAGACCAAGTATGGCACATGGTGACTCGTGAGGGAAGTATTTTTCGTGTAGTTTGGAAAACATGTTCTTTTAATTCTGCTAAGCGTAGTGTTGTTGCTCATGCTACTACTAGCACTGATATTGAGGTTGGAGAGGAGTTTGAGGAAGCATGGAAGGTAGCAGTGGTGGAGAATTACAAAGAGAACCCAATGATGGGCTCCATTTTTCCCTTTGGTATTTGGGCCTGCAAGATCTTTTGTCCACTGAACCAACAATTAACCGTTCAACCAACAATCAACTTGATTGAGTTGATTAGGTACGATTCAACTTAGAATAATCTTCAAAACTATGCTTTGCACTATCCCATATTTATCACACTAATGCTACACAACATTGTGCATTTGCACCCAACTCTCATGCATGCACACAAAATTTTCATTAACATCTATAACCCTAACCAAGTGAGAATTGATCAACAATTTGCACCAAAGTTGGTTATAGTGTTGAAATTTCATAAGAAATTTAGATCCATGGTACCTTAAATAAATTTTGAGATAACGTCCACATATTCGACCACAATAGAGAAAACTTGTGATAAATTTTAAACCTACAAAAATTAGGATTCATGTTCCTAGGAAAGATCATAATTAGTTGACATATAGGTCCAGTTTTGAGCCTTGACACATTGATAATGCAATGGCTTAGTTCAAAACTCACACATTGAAAAGTCATCAATGAAGAGAACACAAGATCATTATGAATTACACATACTCCAAAATTCCTACCAAATTCTACTTAGTTGTTCGCAACTCAGCTATACATAATCTTATAGTAAATACAAATTTCAAAAATCCTTCTTCACATAGCTAATAAATGGCCATTGGAGGAGCACCCCTTATATAATAGTAATAGTAGCAATCAATAGATTATTTCATAGTGAACTTCGTAGCCATAGCACTCCTATGTATTGTATGGTGTACTCAACTTGCAATATCAAATATAGATAAAATCATACTTTTGACTGATACATTTAAAGCATACTTGTGCACAAAGTTGAATGTAATGCCAGTCAAGGAGTAAAGTCGGTTTGACGTGTAATGATGTATAAAATAATGAAGAAACTTAGTAACGAATCACAACTTTCACGTTTGAAAAAATTATAAAGCTTTCATGCAAATCCATTGTTGTTATAGTTCCTTCTCTCAACCATGTTCCATACATGGAAAATCAAGTAATACTAGAATTTGCACCAAGAGGTGCAAAGTAACGTCAGGGAGCAGGGATACATCTTCCATGCGAGATAAAGGTGATGTAGGTGATAAAGTTGGAGGCAATATGAAATGTTTTGGAAGAATGGTTGGTTTGTTTATAAACTTTTGAATTATCTTGAAAATTGCTTTGTTCTCTTCATGCCTACCTCTAAAACCTTAAAAAAAAACTATCCACAAAATGCATATTCAACGACCTCTACAGAATATGTACATAGTTCGTGAGAGGAGCATTAATCCTTGTTTAAAATATAATAAAGTGAAAGTATAAGATAGTGAACAACTTCAACTCCTCCCTAATCTTAAAAATTGTATATAGTGTAATATTATCATTTTCATGAAATAAAATTGGTCGCAGCTCTTTAATATAATAAAAGAAAATTTTAATTAAACAAATATATACATCAAAACATAAATGACCAAATTTCTATCTATTATCCAAACCCGTCACCTTTCGTATCCCATTCATTTAAATCCACTTGGTTGCATTATCTTAAATTATAATATGTTCATATCTATAATACAAAGTGCTTCACCCTCAAATATAGTTTTTACAAAGGGCATCTGTTATTGTTGTTAAATCTAGTTTGATCTATATGAGCATGGGAGTCATGGATTTCAACGAGCTAGAGGCGATGGATGGGCTTTAGTGGACATGGAACACCTGGCCAAGCTCCCAGATAGAAGCGATACAAATGGTGATCCCGCTGGGCATCCTGTGCATGCCCCTGAAGGCGGTGCAGGGGAAGGAGAATCAGCCACAGCCGCTCCCAATCCCACTTCTCCCATATGACCCTCTCCTTTGCAGGTCTTTCCGCACCATCCTAAACCCTTACGCTCGTGTCGATTACCAGGCAAAGTTGTGGACGTGTCCCTTGTGCTTCCACTGCAATTCTTTCCCCCCTTCCTACTCGTCCATAGACAAACAAAATCTCCCCACCGAGCTCTTCCCCACTAAGAACATTGTCGAGTACCATCTTCAGGAACGTCGCCCCCAGTTCCACCTCCATATTTCCCTCATCTTTTGGTCAGCAGGTTGGTCATTGGCCTGCCCAAAGGACGCAACAGACACAGGCCGTCGAGGGGCCCAGGTTCTTGTTTGTGGTGGACACTTCCCAGCCTGTGAAGGATCTCCATCATCTCAAGAATGAAATTTCTGGCAATAACAAGCAACCCAAAACAGAGGTCCAGTGCAAGAATCGCCAAGACGGTGGAGAAAACGAGGACTAACATCCAATATTTTGTTTACACACGTCAATATATGATTAGTTAAAAGGGCGATAACAAAGCTTTGTGATTGGATGGGGTGAATCTTGTTTGCCCACCTAATCTCGTAAAAAAAAGGCTTCAAGTGTAATAAAAACAAGAAATTGACTATTAAAAAAACAAAAAATTCCAAAAAAACTGAATTTTTTTTAATATAAATTAGATAATAGAAATTATGACCATAAGATATTTAAAAAAAACAACTAAGATTAATATTTAAAAACTAATTAATTGGTTGAACAAAATTTATTTTAAAACTAAAGTTATTCTCACTAAAATATAGATTAACATATTAATACAAAAATTAATTACTATTTTTTTAACAATAACCAACAATATTTTATATTAAAGTTGTTGAGCAAACTGCTTAGTTAAAATACATCTTACAAAATGTTGTAAGGTAGTTATCTGCATAGCCGAAAAGAGCAGGGTGGATACATTTGTCTACTGAAGTTTATATATGATTTCCCAAAATATATTTTACTACATTCCAATTTTTTCCATTTATAATTTCACCAATAGTTGCCCGTCAAACAAAATTTAGAACACACATGCAATTCACATCTTAATCATTTTGAGCCATCAGCTTGTTGCCCTTGTCCTTGTTCTATTTTTCCATTACCTCCTCTAGTTGAGATCTAATATAGTCCAACTCATCTTCCATCTATTGGATTCAATTTTTAAGTTGTTGCATAGTCTCTAATATTCCTGAAATTTCTTGGTGCATAGATCAAAGTGAAATATCAAACAAGTGATTGTTTTCATCATGATCCATGAAGTCTAGAACTGCAACACACAAGAGCAGCAAGCCCGAGGGGACCTGTGTGTGGTGCCCTTAACTATTGGTTCACACACCTCCAAATTCCCTCAATCAATTGGCTAAAACACCTAATTGTTACAATGTTGGGGTACCACAAACAATCCAGATATTACATGCAAATCAATCGTAAATCATCCAATGGTCATCTCCTTAAATAGTCATGCATTGTGAATGGAGGACTTGAAATTTTCCCGAATCAATGCCACATGCTCTAGGTTTGCTTAAGGATGAGAAATTTCATCCACATCATCGAAATCTGAATATTTCCCTCCTATGATCACCTCAACCATTGACTTCTCCCACGCCTGAAAATACAAGCCCACTCTCTCTCTTAATCTAAATCCAAATCCAGGATCTCACTTTTATGAAGGATGAAGTCAAACCGAAGGAATATACATAGGGAGACCTTCCCTCACCAAAATGCCTAATGGCCAAGTGTCCCGCCAGCCTCCATAACAATGCCACTCAAATCCAAATGTCTTGTCAGATCCAAGCCTTTTCCATGATTAGGAGCACTCACACCCCACCTTGGGTTTAAAACTTGTATTATATTTTATTAATATACTAACGCAAGGGTTAATATACTAAAGCAAGGGATCATAGCTTCTTTCCCCTCACCAATTATTTTCTCCCTTCTTTAGACTTACCCCTTTTTTGGCCAATAAGTTAGCTTTGGAATTGTTTCTCCTTCAAACATGGAAGTGTTGACGCCTCGATATAGATTGATACCAAAAATGGATTCATTTGAAGATCAATCTTAACTTGATGTCTAAGGGAAGAGTTCCAGATTATAAATGATGAAATATTATCATGAAATATCATGGTTGAGTCTCCAATGACTATTACTATTGTTACTCCAATGCTAGAATTTTTTTTTAACCCTTGATAGAAGGCATAAACTTTAGCTGCATTATTGGAAATGAGACCTAAACCTAAGCATAACACACTTTCTAATGGTTCCCTAGCCCCCACCACCACCACCACCACAAAAAATAATTGTTAATTAAAAATACAAATGAGAAGACTTAAAAAAAAAGAGAGAAAATAGAAAAAAAATATTTAAAAATTATTGAACAAAAGATTATCAAAATGAATTTTGAATTGGTGCCAAAAAATAATAATAATATAAATAAAAGTAAAAAGTGCAGAGAGTTCTTTATATTTTTATTATTTCTCCCTGAAAACCAATTAAAAATTTATTTTAATAATTTTGTATCCAATCTTTTATTTTAAACTTTTTTTATATTTTTCAATAGTTAATTTCTCGCTTTACTTGTATACTTGTTTTTTCTTTTTTTCTTTTTTTTGGTTATCTTTACTTGTATACATTGTTTTGTTTGTACTGCAACCGAGATTACTTGAGGCATATAACATTGCAGATGCCTTTGGCTCTGTATGGACTTTAACTGAATTGAAGATATTATTTTGTAAGCATCTGTGTTTGAAATACAACTGAGTTGGCTTGAGAAATTATTGAATAAAGTATAAACATCTGCAACCAGTTTCAATTTATCAAAATTCACCTACTCATTCTGTTGCATGTAATCATTTTCCTTGGTAGTTTGCTGAACCATCCTAATTCCGAGGTATTGCTAAGAAAATAAAATGTTTTTCCTGCTTCATATTTCAGGACCAAATTTAACTTTTACTGCACTTTTCAGGCATAGAGACAAATTCATCAATGAAAGAACATAGTGGATATGAATACATTTTCTATTTTAAAGTTCAAAGGCCAAATTTATCTTTAACTTCTCCAAACCTTTATTTTATGAGTCAACAACATCTTCAAGAGAATCCTGAACTGCCTCATTCCTCACCTAATGCTCTATACTGTCTTCCCCAATTCGATCTCCATTTCCTTCAATCAGATCAACATACATTGTAATTCCACTTTTGAAAAAACCGTTATATTATCTTTCCCTCAAAATCACTTTCAACATGCTCTTTTTCTGGCTCAAAATAATTCACAAACATTATTTTTACCCTTTTGTGTGTAACGGACTTCTCTACCGCAGTTGATGATACTGGACTGATTTCAAACATGTAATGAAAAAAATAACGAGTTGAAATAACAATTAGTTGAAGAAGACAAGGGCAACAAACTTATTTTGTAATGTTCAAATCTGACATATTTGAGTTGATGGAATCAAGAAACATTGGAACTACGTTCATGGTTTCTCCTTCAATTCAATCATCAGTTTGAGGTGAAGAACCAATAGATAGAAAAGGTGCTTTTTACTTGAGATGAACTTGGAAACCACATAAAGGAATGCCTCCAGTCAGTCTTAAAATATTGAATTGCAATTCCCTTTGTGTTCTGAACACCTTTGCACAAGTCACCCTCAAAAAATTCCACGCAGACTGAAAATTATGAGTGCCTCTGCTTCTGCTGCCAATTCCAACTTCTCCTTCAACCTTGAACTTGAGAATCTGGATGAATTAATTTCTCCACTGGTCCAATTTTTTTCTGTTAAAAAGAGTCCTTCCCTTATTGAAGTATTTGGAAAAATGTAGAATTTTCCAACTAAGTTAAATGGCACTACATTTTCACATAAAAATTAAAGGATTGAAGTCCACACTATGGTAACTATGCCTTGGGTCAGGTCTACAACTCATCTGTGCTCAATTTCAATCTGGATCACAGTGTTGCACCAATCTCTCCTGAAGCAATCACCTTCCCTATACCATCTTCACTGTGACAAATACTAGATTTTCACTAAAATGTATCTCCCACCCTCCTCGAGGGTGGTAATTCTCTGCCACAGTCAATGTAGGAAAGCAATGGATGGTGCCTTTGCAAAGAGCCAACAAATTTCGCTTTACCAAAAAAAATCAACGGGTCTAAAAGATAACTGCGAAGGTGCTAAAAGGATACGTAGGCTGACACAATGTAGATGGGTGTGCAGGAAAGGCTCCAACGGAAGTAGTTAGCATTGATAAAATCATGGTGAGAAAGGTCCGGGCAACTTTTATTTTTTGCATGCCTTGGCTGGGGCCAGTTTTAACAGTGGATGGAAGAATATTTTGCATAAATGTGGGATGTCGTTACAATTATTGTGAAAAAATTGTTTGATCTTAAACTTTCTTTGGAATAATGTAATCCATAAATGATTCTTACCTTCAACCTTTCCTAGTGAGAGTTACAAGACCTATGAGAATTAAATTCCACACAAACTAACTGATTTAGACCTCTGTGTTAATGTGAGAGCACCAATTTTTTATGTGAATTATGAGAATTAAGCTTTCCTAAGAGTTCACGGGTTAAAATCCAGAAAGGTAGAGAGTAGATTATGTAAACCTCCTTAAACTTCATTAGTCAAATGGCTAAATAGAGTTCAAATATAGAAAGGTAGAGAGTAGAGTATGTAAACCTCCTTAAATTTCATTAGTCAAATAGCTAAATAGAGGTAGGTCCTTGTCTCACAAACAAGGGAGTCTCATACACCAATTGGGTCTCTAATTTAGTAGTCAAATGGTGAAATAGAGACAAGTAGTTTTCTCACAAATAAGAGAATCACATACACCAATTTAATATCTAAATTGGCAATGACCTTAAAATTAAATTATTATTATTATTATTATTATTATTATTATTATTATATTTATAGCTATCAATTACCCAAAGCAGTAATTTTTCTAAATGACTCAGTAAACCACAAAACGCTGCACAAGCCATTCCAACTATTGTATAATCGCTGCAAGACGAGCCACAGTAAATGACAAAATGTTGCACAAGCCATTCCAACTATTTGTATAATTGCTGCAAGACGAGCCATTCTATGACGGCAATATCACTTCGATCTTAAATCATAAGCTGCATTAAACATCGAATACTTCACTAAGTGAAGGGGTGGAACCCGAAGTGATCTTATTCATCATGTTTTTTGAACAGTGTAAATCATAATACGCTGGTTCAGAGTGCTTGGATTTGAAATCTGACCCCTTTTTGACTGCTTAAGGCAACCAATACCATGATTTACCAAATTTTCCGTGAAGCACATTTCATGACAAAAAGATCCTTAAGAAAAATTCGATTAACTGACATATAAGACTTATATTGTTCCACAGTAATATCCCTTTTATATAAAAGACAAATGTTTCATAAAACTTAGCTACTGCATCCTATTTGTTCAGGTAGGAATATGCATGTTACAAATAATTCAATCTGACTTCTGACAAGAAATTTTGGAAATCAGCTGCAATCTTCCTCGTACACTCTACACACATACACACCCAACCATAAAGCAAAAAATGCTGGATTTTTATTATAAGAGAAAAATTCTAGTACATTTGTCTTGGTATATGTTAAGTCCTGCTTCTGAATAATATGACAGATATATGTCTACATGCCAAAAAAGAAATTGTTTGTTCCTTTATGTACCCAATATTCTTCATAATATAAAACTGAATTATATTTTTAGCCATGCCTCTGAATAATATATAACAGATATATGTCTACATGCCAAAAAAGAAATTGTTTGTTCCTTCTAGTATACAATATTCATCATACTATAAAACTGAAGGTTTATGTAAAGCATACAGAGAAAGGGATTTGTCGATCCATTATTCAGCATATGTAAATGAAATACCTATACAAAAATCACAATATAAGGAAAAGTGAGCTTGTGAATAGAATTGAAAAACATATTTAACTGGGAATAGAACCCAAAAACGGAAAAGTTTTCATTGGGGCCACTGGATCCGCCATATTTAGATCGGTTTCCTTGTTCTTCTTTTGGTTTCTGCAAAGGTTAGACTTGGGATGTGTTGGTGTGTGGGCTCCAACATTGCAAGATAGCTTATTACAAAATTTAATCCTTTGTTCTAAACTGCAAGACAGCTTGTTACAAAATTTTATACTTTGTTCTAAACTGCAAGAGAGCCTGTCAACAAATATTGGGTCAGAGAAGGCCAAGATAAGGAAAATTTGAAATCAGTTGGAAAACCAGGGAATATAAACCACCAGACCCAAGACAGCTAAGGGCAGAAAAAATGTTGGTAAAGCATAGATGGACTCGCAATCGAGATTAAAGGACTCAATTGTTCGAATTATCGAGGAAAATTTGGGTGGACTGGAGGATTTGGGGAAGAAAACCTCTTTACTGGGCAGAGTAATGCAACAGAAGATAGACGAGGCCAATAGAAATGGGAGTTATGTTTGGAATGTTGAAACAATGACAACCCAGTCTCAAAACTCATATGAACAGAGAATCAATGAAGGTCGTGCCAAGAAAAGATAGAGGAAACAGAGCCAAAGTTAGGGCAGACGAAGAATGTATGCAATTTTGCTCCATTAAGTGCCCAATCTGCTGATAAGATAAAATAAGAAAAATTTTCCTCAATGTGCAAGAAATGACCACAAATGTAGGTCAATGGAATGAAAAGAGTACATCCAGTGCAAGTATAAAGAGAGAGTGGGAAAGCAACTCAGAGACAATACTAAGATGTTGTAACGCCACATATCTGAGTGCATCCTGACCAAAGTGGGAATGAGCAGCCTGCTCGTATTACTAGGAAGGTGTTGGACAATACCCATTATTGCAATCTCATTGAATTTAACATAAATGTCCCTGATTCATAAATTTAACCCAGCTTAATTCAATCCTATTAACTTTGAGATTACTATCAATACCTAACCTGTAAAGATTACCATAGAAAAAATACTTATCAAGGAATACTGCTGACTTGGGCCATGAACGAACTTTTAGCTCTGAAAGGCGACTTTCAGCAAGATAACTCTCAATCTGAATTCCCATACTCTCCATCACTTTAGTACTTACCATGGCGTGGATCACATTTAGCCATCATGGACGATGGCTCGAAAGCACTGTTGGTGATCTCGCCCACCGACAGTTGCTCATGGTAGGCCTTCTCAGCAAAGATCATAGGAGCATATGAGCAAAGCATGAAATGAATACGAGGATACGGCACCAATTTTGTCTAGAACTCAGTCACGTCAACGTTCAGAGCACCATCAAAACGAAGAGAGGCAGTCATGGAAGATATGACCTGAGACACAAGTCTATTAAGGTTAGTGTATGTAGGACGCTCGATGTCCAGGGAACGGCGACAAATGTCGTAGATGGCGTCATTATCCAACAGCACGGCCACATCAGTATGCTCTAACAGCGAGTGTGTTGACAGCACGCTGTTGTAGGGCTCGACTACAGATGTGGAGACCTGTGGAGATGGATACACAGTGAAACCCAACTTGGATTTTTTTCCATAATCTACAGAAAGCCTCTCCAACAGAAGGGACCCCAGACCAGATCCAGTACCGCCTCCCACAGCATGGAAGACTAGGAAACCTTGCAGTCCTGTACAGTTGTCTGCTAACTTCTGGATTCGGTCCAAGCACAGATCCACAATTTCATTACCAATGGTATAATGGCCACGAGCAAAGTTGTTGGCGGCATCTTCTTTGCCACTGATCAGCTGCTCTGGGTGAAAAAGTTCTCGATATGTGCCGGTTTGAACTTCATCTATGACAGTTGGCTCCAGATCCAGAAACACGACACGGGGAACATGCTTACCAGCACCTGTCTCACAGAAAAATGTGTTGAATGCATCATCTCCACCGCCAACGGTCTTGTCACTCAGCATTTGTCCATCAGGCTGGATGTCATGTTCGAGACAATAAAGCTCCCAACAGGCATTGTCGACCTAAATACTGGCCTAGCCAATGTGGATCGAAATGCACTCCCTCATTGTCGCTGGTTGAAACTCTTGAAACCCCGAAAATACTCCTCGAAAGAATTGAAAGAATCGTGGTTAAGTGCAGAAAAAAATCGCGCAGCCGAGCTAAAACGACAGAAATAGAAGAGAGCTTCGTGAAGACGTATGCGAAGACGTCTGCCCTAAAGCGGAGTAGGTAGAAATAGAAACCTAAATCGAAAGGCCGAATCGCACTGCACAATGTTTTTGAAGGATATGAAACGGGCCACCTACGCGAGGTTGCAGAAGAGTCAATACCCACACATTGAAACCCCAACCAGTAAATCCCTGAAGCTCAAACTAGTAAAAAATGGGGCGAATGTAAATCCAATGCCCCTCTTACCTAGTAAATCGCGGTGAAGGCGATTCAAATCCACTCCAAACTTGAAAATCGGGGGGGCGAATCCATCTTTTTAATGTTTATCCGCATATATTTTTTTGGGCTAACATGGAATAGTTAATTATTTTTAAAATAATTATAGGGCTAATTATATAAAACTATATAAAATGGGTTTTTTATAAAAAAAATCGCCCCTTCAAAATCTAAAATCCTTTAAAATTCGCCTTTGGGCTAAAATTCGCCCCAAAAATTTTCCTTGGTAAATGTTGTGAGACTATTATTTGGGTGTTTGTGGTATATGTTTATGTTCTTGTGTACTAAACAAATTGAACTATTTCATTGGATTTGGTGCTCATCTTTTTGGATGTGTGTTGTAACCGTTTTAATGATCATTCCTTCTATGTAAACTATTTCACTGGGTTGTTAATGATTCTTTCATATGTATGTGTGTGTGTCCTTACTAGAATAGTATTGTTACTTTTCTCCTAAAGTCTCACTTTTGTTTCCTTCTGGTGAAAGAACCTTGATACATTTTGCAATTAATAATTTCACAAGGCATATTGCTTGCTCACTTAAAAGTACATGTGTGTTTCTCTCTTATGCTAACTACTGCAACCAAGGAAAATATTTTAAGTACATGGCATTTGGGCCACATTTTCAGATGGGGATCCTATACCAAACGGTGTGAAGTCTAATTGGGACCTCATATCGGGGAGGACCCCTATATGTTGGCAGGATCCAACACCATCAACATTTTGGCACTAGAAGGAGGGCGACCTTTTTATGGTTGAAAATTCACCACATCCTAATAAAAAATCCTTTGTGCAAGGCAATAAAACTTCAAGTTCTGATCCAACACATATTCCTCAGAGAGGAGATTCTGCTCATCTTGGTTTGAAATAAGCTTTTGAAGTCACGATAAACTTCTAACAATACAGCCTATTACTCGTCAGTTTGCAAGAGCTCTTGGGTTACTTCATGTTGTTGTTATTCTTCCTCATAAGCCGATAAATAAAGAAACAACCCATAGTGGTGTATTGGTTTCTTCAGTGGAAGATTTAGTTATTCCAACCCTTAAAGAGTTATTTGATTCTACAGAAATAACAAACCAACAAGGGGATCTCCCACCTATTGAGGTGCATTTAGAAGGTGACGGGGAATATTTTACATTTTTTTTATGAAAAACAGTCGAGAGAAGAAGAACAACTTGATTATAACAAAGATTTAAATGTGAAGGAGAAGTCTCTTCTTACTCAGAAAGTGGGGAGGAGGAAGAAAGAGAAGACATGGTTGATTAAAAATTGGATTGGATGGCCCAAGGGCCACTCACTCTTCTGGGAAATATCCACCGCATGCCTAAACACCCGGAGAAGTTGCTCTCAAAGTTGTATCTTGATAAGAAGATGAAATTTGAAGACCATATTGATGACTTCTACATGCATCTATGCATGCTTGAGGTATGTTTTGTTGATGCTGCTTTCATACTTTTATATGTACACTCTAGAGGGTACAACATCACTCTGGTACCACAATATTTCGCTTGATTCAATCTGGAGTTCAAGAATTTGTTTTTAAATAAATGTGTTGATAAAAAAAATCTTGCCATGTTGCTAAAAGAACTCAGGAATATTAAGATGTGGGACAAAGAAAAAGTGAAGGGTTTTAAGAATAGGATTACACGTTTACTAAATATGTTCCCCGCTGATGTTCAACCACATGATTCTATCACCAAATATTATTATACAACTGCCTTACCTACCAATATTTTCGTGTTTGTTAAAAGAGTTGCAAAGGATATATTGGATTTGAACTTTAGATAAGTGATTGTTGTTGAAAAGGACTTGCGTTCTATTGGGGCTATCAATGGTCATGAAGATTCTAAAGACTCCAAAGATGATGGTAAGAAAACTCAATCCTATTCTACTAAAGCCAAAGAGAAATATTCTTTAGATACGGAAAGCTTGGCTAAATATCTGAAGTTGCTCACGAATGAAATATCCAAACTTAAGAGAAGTTCAAGTGAGGAAACTACTAGCAATAAGTCTTTTAAGTTGTCTTCCTTCAAGAAGAATAACAATAATCAACTAGTTAAATCTGCTCACAATTCCAATGGCGTGTTTAATGTTGAAATTTTGGGCATGGATAACTTCTATACTTTCCATCAAGAGAAGCAGTCATAGAAGACATGTCCACAATGGAACCACAACATGAATGCCTTGATGACCAATTTTGTAGATGCTTTATTAGCACAAGAGCATTCTATGCAGATTGAAGAAGCAAATGAATCTTCGATGACCAAGGAAAGTTCATGTGTTGTACATTCAGTTAATACATTTGGTATCATATGTAACACTACTAAACAAAGTGTTAATGAACCACGAGTGAGTGAAGCTCCTCCATAACAAACAATTGATCAATATAATTTGAGGAGCAAAGGACCTATTTCTCATAAAGAGCTTAAAAAAAAATTGTTGAGAAGGATTTCACCACTTACCAATCCTACTCAAAGTTTGGAAGTGCTCCTCCTCCTAAGAACACTTCCATGAATAATAATAACAAGTCCATCACTCCTGAAGCTTCTAAGAAAGCAACACCACCTAACACTTCAGCACATCCTGTTAAGAATGAAAGTATTAATTACAATATTATTAAGGATATGAAAAGATCACGTGCTAACATGTCAATATTTGAGCTCATGAAGATAACATGACAACATGAATTTATAAGTCAAGCATTTGCATCACAACCTTCATCGGGTAATGAAGTTTTTGCTTCTCAAGTTTTGTCTAGTAAGTCTCATGACATTCTCAAGTTCGTAGTCAATGTTGTTAATGTAAATTCTAATACTCTCTGCCCCCCATTCCTTTTAAAATTTGAAATATTTAATTATAATGTCCATAATGGTCTCTTTGATTCGGCTACATCTTCAAATGCCATGCCCTTATCTATTGCCAAAAAGATTAATTCTAAATGGGAAAAGACTGACAACTGAATCAGACAACTGAACAAATCATTGGTCCAAGAAATTAGTGAACTTAATAATGTTATCATTTATTTATCATTGGATGATAGATTTCACCAATGCATTGATATTTTTATTGTGTACATTCTAGAAGCCTGTGGTTTGCTTCTAAGTAGAGACTAATCTAGCAAACTACAAGGGTGTTTCTCAATATACTAGACATGTTTATGACTTCCATACAATGGGAGGAATAATCACATTCGAGTGGAAAGTGAGCCTTACATGAAGTACACTACGACACCACTTGAGGGACACAATGAGCTAGTCAAATTTTCATATATCATTTTTGGAAATTGTTTCTTAGAAGTGTTATCAAGTGCAACCATCCCCTATACCATCGGATACACAGTTGGATCTCCTTCCTTGCAGTCCAACTGGTCCTAATGAACTTTGAAATATAGATGTACATAACACTAGCGTAGGAACTAACTCAGTAGCTACTAATATTTGGACCTTATATTCTGACGGTTCTAAGACCCAGGATGGTTCCAAAGCTAGTATTATTCTCATTGACCCTTGGAACAAAAAGTATACCTTGTCATGCCACTTGGACTTCGAGTGCAAAAATAACACTATTGAATATGGAGCACTTTTTTTGGGGTTAAAGAAAGCCATAGACCTCAAGGTAGAGGTTGTTAAGGTAATTGGCATTTAGAGGTTGTTACCCATTAGGTACAGAACACCATTCATTTTACCTCACCTAGTTTGAAAAAATAACAACAAGAGGTATGGAGACTCATTTCATTCTTTAAAGCTTTTAATATTAGATTTGTTCCTAGAATTTGTAATGATGCCCCAGATACATTAGCCTATATATCTGCTAGAATGTCACCACTAAAATATGGTTTTTCTATTGAAATTAGTTATAAGCCATCTGGCCTGATAAGGTAACTATTTTTTGTGTGTTTAATGATGACCAAAAAATAATGCACTTCATGGCCAATGCAGATGTGTTTAAAGATGCGGGTATTGAAGGATATGAGCACAAGAAAGTTTTGCAGGAAGTCGTTCAAGCATCCAAGGGGAATATTATGCCCAAAGTTGTGGTATCTATTGAGAAACTTTATGACCCGTAATACAGTTTCAGATGAGCAGTGAATACAAAGACTCAGAGCTCAATGTTGTCACATGAAAAAGTCAATCTGGGAACCAAAGAAGATTTGAAGCAATATGTGAATATAGGTACATGTTTTTCTCCTCAATAATGACAAGACTTTATTCATATATTCAAATAGAATAGAGATGTATCTATGTGTATGTACGATGATCTAAAGACTTATGATACAAGCATCATTCATCATGTCATTCTCATCAAAGAAGGGGTAAAGTAATTTCAACATAAACTAAGAAAAAATTATCTAACGCTTGAACCCCTGAATCAAGAGGAATTAAGGAAATTATTAGATGCTCATATCATTTTTAAAGTTTGACATTCTACATGGGTTTTGAACTTGGTTCTTGTCATAAAAAATTCTGGTGAGATACACCTATGTGTTGATTTTCACAACCTCAATCGAGCTTCAGATATGGACAATTACCTTGTTCTATCTATGGAGTAGATACTCGAGACGCTATCTGGTTGAAAATATTCTCGCTACTAGATGGAATTTTCTGGATATAACCAAGCACTAGTGGCAGAACTGGATCAATTAAAGACCACTTTCAGGACAAAGTGGGAAACTTTTTCTTTAAAGCACATGCCATTTGGGCTTATTAATGTTGGTGCCACTTTTCAACTTGCCATGGACATCGCATTATGTGGATTGATTGGTCAAATTTTAGTAGCCTACTTGGATGATGTAACCATTTTTCAAAGAAGAGATCCAATCATATTCGTCATCTAAAGTAGATTTTCGAGCAATGTCGCAAGTATGGGATTTCATTTAATCCAAAAAACAACGTATTTGGTGTTTCTGAAGGTAATTTCTTAGGATGTATGATTGCTAAGAGTGGAATCAATGTTGACCCAGAAAGGTTCAAAGTTGTTTCTCAAATCCCTTTTCCTGGAAACAAGAAGGAAATGCAATCTTTCTTGGGGAAGATCAATTTCCTACGCAAGTTCAGCGTTGAGTATGCACAAATTGTTAAATCATTACACGAGATGATAAATAAGGATGTTATATATAAATGGTATAAAAGGGAAAACGATGCCTTTGCCTAGATTAAGTAAGCCATTGTTGATGCTCCAACCTGATATAGTCAATAATTTGGAAAATATTTTATGTTATATACATTTTCTTTCGACACATCTATTGTGGTCATATTAACATTGAAAGATAATCAAGGGAATGAAAAACCTATATATTTCATGAGTGTTGGCTTACAGGGATCAAAATGAATTATCCCACCACTGATAAGTAATCATACATGGTTTACAAAGCAGTCAAACATTTTATGCCTTACCTCTTGAAAGCTCACATAATTATTTATGTGCCTCATTCAGTTGTTAGAACACTCTTTATACATCAAGGGCTGGGTGAAAGGAGGGTGAATTGGATGATGTACTTATAGGAACATGGTCCTGAGTTCAAGCTAGTTCACACTGTCAAATACCATGGTCTTTGTTGCATTGTAGCTGAAGCAATGGATTCACCGAAAGAAGACCCATCTGGGTGGGGACATGAAATAGAGATGTATAATGTTGAGCAAGTTCCTCCTACAAGTACAACCATGTCTTGGTATACAGACATACATCAATATTTAGAGCACGACACGTTTCCTTTGCATTTATCGAGCAAATAGAAGAGGGAAATCATCCTTAAAGCTTTATCTTATCAACTTGTGAATGGTGTGATTTTTTGAAAGAACCATAATGGTGTCCTAGTTAGATGCTTAGAGCCTCCAGATTAAAAAATGGTGTCAAAGGATCTTCGTGATGGACCAACAGGTGGACAATTCGCAAGTGATACCACTACTCATAAGTTGATGAGGGTTGGTTACTATTTGCCCACATTATTTAAGGATTCTCATGTCTATGCCCAAAAGCGCCAATATGTCAAAGGTGTGTTGGTCGTGATCATAAGACATCCGCCCCATTGCTACCCATAGTTGTTGAGGAACCATTTCAATAATGGGGATTGGATGTTATCGTCGAAATATCTCCTCATTCATCGAACCAACACCGATACATTTTAACTGCAACTGATTATTTGACTTGGTGGACCGAAGTCATTCCGTTAATGCAAGTTAATGATGAGGAATTCATCCAATTTCTCAAACAGAACACCATAACCAGGTTCAACGTTCCTACATCACTTGTCTTTGATAATAAACATATTTTTCCTTGTTAAATATTTATGAGTTTGCATTAGAAAATTGTATTGTTTAAAGCATGCATCAAACTACTACACACAAGGAAACGGTTTGGTTGAGTCCCCAAACAAAAATTTGATTCATATTATCAAGAAAACCATCTTCTCTAAAAAGAGAGAGCTAGAATAATGCTTTGGTGAATGCACCATGGGCTGACTGCGTCACTCCCAAACCCTCTATGAAAACCTATCTATACTTCCTTTTATATAGAAAAGAAATTATCCTTTCGCCGAACATTGACCTTCCACATTGCATCTTTCTCAGGAATCCCAAGGAAAATTATGTCTCCTTGTTCAAAGTCAGATAGATACTCTTCTTAAACTTGAGGAAGAAATGCTCAAAGAAAAAGAAAAGTTTTCCATACACCAAAACTGTATCAAGTGTTGGTTGATAAAAATTCCACAAGGAATAAAAACTTTGGTGTGGGTGACCTAGTACCGAAGTGGGACAAGGCCCACAAAGAGAAAGGCAAGCACACCAAGTTTCAATCTCTCTGGATTGGACCTTATACCATCGTTGAAGAGCTTGGCCACCACTCTTATAGACTAAAATCTTTAGATGAGAGGATTGATCCTCTTCCCGTCAATGGTCGAGACCTTAAGCACTACTTCTAGTAGCAACCCTGGGTTGCGTTCCTCTCTTTGTACAATTCTCATTCCTTGTATCACATTGTTTGTTCTCATCATGCCTCATTCCTTTTCCTTTATTTTGGTCAGTGTACATAAATAAGACTTTGTGTGATAGTGCATGTATGGCTTGAAAAGAGTATGTGGCGAAATGAACAAGGATTGTGACAATCACAACACTTGGGTTATTTTTTAGTTCTCCTTCTTTGTTTGGGAAATGCCTTAAGTCAAGTAATGTCCAGACGAAAAATATGATACATTCAAGAGGAAATATTTGAGTAGAACCATGGCACCCACATATATTCTAGCATCGTTATTCCTTAACTTGGTGTTGAAATTACTTGGTGTTACACATGCTAATCCAATCGAGTAGAGAAGGGAAAGGGGAAAATCAATAGAAAGAAAATCAATATCAAAGGTATATATATAACCGTCTCTGAAAAGATAACCTCTTTTTCTCTCAATAAGTCGATATCCACCATTTCGTCCCAACAAAGTAATAAATGTCCAAGAACAGTTATATAGATGTAATAAATAAAGGGCAATGAAGAGAAAGGCTTCCTGTGTAGAGAGGTGAAGCAAGTAACTTTGTAGGGGTACTGAACATGTCTGTTGGTAGCGAAGCGATGCTTGTGTTCTTGTAGTGACTTCGTTGGGGTACTAAACAGTCCTGCTGGCAGTTCAGTAACACCGGATATGAAAACTAAGACTCTTATTATCTTTAAATTGCAGTTATATATTACCCTTCTCCTTGATCGAAACAGTTGAAAAATGGAAAAATTTGTTGTGTGTTAAACCATGAAAGGGAGTGATGGGTGCTACATCCATAACTAGGTTATAGTGGGGAAGCCAATGAAATCCCCTTGATGAATCAATACATACTGAAGGGATAATTTTTTGCTAAAAGCTACCCCTAGACAGAGAAGCTGAAATTTTCCCAATGTGTCGCCAAGTGTTGTCGTTGCTACAACACCCTCAAAAGTTTTGCTATATTTAAATTTTGGAGCCTACCTCTTATCATGTGAAGTGTCGTTTTTGGTCTTCTAGTGTCAATTTATGTTTCTACACATGTTTCAAGTGTTGATGTCATTTCCTAAGTGTTGTAGGATCATTAAGAGTGGTGATAGCACACTTTTGAGTCATAATATATTTTCTAGCCAGAAAACGACACCTCTGTGTCATAACTGCACATACTTTGTTTTTTGCACTTGGAGGATGTTTGTGAACTGAATTTCTGATGTATAATTCTTATTCTTGGATCATTTCTATGTTTTAGTGATGAGTTAATATGTGTTATGTTTGATTACACCCTTAAGTGATTGTGTTTTTCCATGTTTCACCCTATTAGACTTAGACATGTGTTTGACTTTGCAAGCCTTTCCTATAGGTCAGGAAGAGTGAATTGCACACAAGGCCTAGTAGAGAAGCTCCTTGTTAGTTAGAACTGTGCCCTGCACTATCCTAAGGATTCCCTCTCCCTCTCCATCGCATAACACATTTATTGTCAGCAGACCCTCCTTCCTGTTTCTTATCTCTCCATCTTGCGTCAGTCAAGCCTTTGTCTCCCAATTGAGTGCACTGCGCACTTCTAGTGGGTAGTGATGCCTTCCTCTATGCCTTGAAAGTGTGCCCTATGCCCTCTTTATGGTCTTGGCTCCCCTCCCTAGCGCATGGTGCATTTTCAATGGATAGTCTCGTTGCCTTGTCTCTTGCAACTGTGCCCTACACCCACCATGCCTCCTCCTCATCTAGAGATATGCATGTCATAGTCTCAGTGAGAAGTGAAGCCCTTTCCTATCTATTATAAGTGCGCTTTGCCCATAAAGTCACTCTCTCTTCCCCTTATGCATTGTTGATGTACAGACATAAAATTTTCAAGACGCGTGATAGAATAGGAGATTTTTGGGCTAATGTTTGCTCGCCATGAGTGATATATACCTGTAGGTGTTCAAAAAATCATGACAAATATGTGTGAGGAGATATTCCGAGAAAGGCTTTCCAAGGAAGCATCTTGCATATAAAAGGCACAAAGATACCATGTTGCGACAGTTGAAAGAACAATGGATTCCGATGATCAAAGTGACTTGTGAAGACTCTATAATCTTAAGAGACCCTTTGGAGGGCAGAAAGAAATATCACAATTAAATATCTATTAAAAGCATTGAAGACATAGTGGCAGTGTTTTCACTTCTTAAAATAACTCTATGTACAAGTCAACATGGGCCCAAGTCATCAATGTCAATGACTTGCCATGTTTTCGTCACATGATGATGTGGAAAATGATGATATAATTTTGGTAAATATTGTAACTATACATATGTGGAAGTCCAAGAGTCACATATGGACAAAAGAGTCACATGGAAAAGTCCAAAAGTCATATAATAGTCCCAAGGTCACATTAGAAGTCTAAGAGTCACGAGGGAAGTTCAAGAGCGATGGGGATGTAAAAGGGCATTCCTCTTGTTATAAAGTAAGCCTAATTACTCAAAGAAGGGACTTTTCACCTTGGCTTCTCCAACTAGTCATTAGAGAGGAAGATAGTTCTTTTGGAGAGTGAGTAGTTGCCTAAAGCTCCACTATTGGAGCTCTTGGTGTTTCATTGTATCAATGTATCTTTGAAATTTCACTAAATATTTGAAGCTCATTGAGCCAACACACTTTCATGTGAATATCATAAATGTTGTGCAACTATTATTTGGATATTTGTGGTATATGTTTGTGTTCTTATGTACTAAATAAATTGAACTATCTCATTGTTGTTGGTGCTCATATTGTTGGATGTGTGTTGTAATCATTTTAAGGATCAATTCCTTCTATGTGAACTATTTCACTAGGTGGTTAACGATTATTTCCTATGTATGTGCATGTGTCTTTACTAGAATAATACTATTACTTTTCTCCTAAATACTCACTTTTGTTTCATTCTGGGGAAAGAACCTCGGTGCACTTTGAAATTGAACATTTCACAAGGCATACTTGCTTGCTCATTCAAACGTACATGTGCATTGCTCTCTTATGCTAACTACTGCAGCCAAGGAAAATATTTAAGTACATGGAAACCAGGCCACATTTCCAGATGTGGCTCCTATACCAATCTGTGTGAAATCTAATTGGGACCTCATATTGGGGAGACCCCCTGTATGTATGCACCGTCAACAAGGCCCAATGATTAGTATACAAAAACATTATGATGCATGACACCATCTGCAAAAGAACACATAAATAACATTATCTTGTGTCAACAAAAATGATTGAATATTAGTTATTATTTAGCATTGAATTTTCTATAAGAAATCATATTTGCATTGAATCAAAACCATTTACAAAAAAAGAAACACATAAATAACATTATCTCTTATCAACAAAATGAATGTATACTACTTATTATTTAGCATTGAATTTATGATAATAAGAAATCATAACTACATTGAATCAATTTTGATCCCTAGTGCCCTTTGTAGTGTCTTCTTAATAAGTAGGGATAAAGAAGACATGAAGAAAATTCATAAATGCAAACAAAAAATAACTAGTAAATGCATAATATTCATAAATGCAAGCAAAATTAACTAATAAATGCAAGCAAGCTATGTAAGCAGTAAATGAAAGCAAGAAGTAAGAAGATCTGCACATGGAGGATTTGTAGGTACCATTTGAAATCCTAATCCTAAGAAGGATTTGTAGGTACCATTTGTAAATCCTAAACCCAAGAGGATGGAGAACTTATTGGAATTGGAATTGTATCTCTTTTATGAATAACAAAAGGATTCACCACAACCAAAGCTTTTGATCTCCAATGCCTCCTAGTACTGTATAATTTCAATAAATAAATTATACATAGATGCATGAGTTCTACAATAATAAAATCTTCTTGTATAAAAATGATAACATTTCTTTTTTAAACTATTATGATATAGAGAAAAAAAATTGTTAAAGCTATTAAATTATTTGCCCAAGGTACATGCTGTGAAAAGCTATTGTGATTCTAGTTGTTGTTTTGTCATTGGTTCTTCATTAATTAGTAGGAATAATTCTCAGTTTCACATACATTCATGTAAGGATGGAGGGAATCTGACGCGAAATCCATGCCCTTCTTTAGTCTTGTGATAAAGCAAATGATCATATCGATCCACGTTGATGTAAGCAAAGTATCTTAAGGGCATCAACAGCCAAAGCGAGGACCTTCAGAACAGTGTAAAAATATTTTCACTTCAGTTATTCTCATGCTCTAAGTTCTTTAAGATGTTGCGGCGAGTCACTGCTCTCGGCTGCATTATTTTCAAAAAAATATTATTTATTAACTTTAATATATATTATTTACAATATTTTATATAATTATTATTTATAATAATTTAAAACTAATTAAATTTATTTATTTTATAATTTAAAATAAACAATATAAATTTATTATATTATAAAATAATTTTATATAATTTTATATATTTAAGAATATATATTAAAAATTTCATTTTGATGATAAAATTTCAATTCATATCTTCATAATAAATGTATATTTAGATAAACAATGTAAGAATAATAATAAGTAGCATAGTCATAAATGGTTAATGAATGTTCATAAACATAAAAACATTTATTTATCATTTAAAAACCTATTTCAAAATAAACTACACTTATGTACATAATTATTAAAATATCTTTCGCACACACATTGAGTATCTAATGTATCAATATACTTAATATTTCTATTGTAATCAAATGTTAGATTATTGATGTTTTAGGCCATTTAATTCACAAGTAAATAGTTTTATATATGTTTTTTATAATGTTAGTTTTTTTCAAATTTTTATTTTCGATCAAATTTATATCATAAAATTAAACTCCACACAAACCAATTAATTTATATTGCATAGATAAAAAAAAACAATATAAAAAGGAAAATTAACTATTTATATATTTAAATATTACATTAAATTTGTGTCAAAATACAATAAAAATAAAAGTAATAAAATAAAATAATAATAAACTATTAAAACAACCCATGGTATTGACCCATGGTATTCATGTGGAATGTAGTTTATTTAAATGGGGAAATTAAGATGGCCTAGCTCAATCTTAATTCTAGATCTACCAAGAGCCAAGAGGGATCAAATGTCTTGATATGCAAACCTTTTTTAGAGTGAAAATGAATGTAGTTTATTTATATGGGGAAATTAAGATGGCCTAGCTCAATCTTAACTCTAGATCTACTAAGAGTCAAGAGGGATCAAATATCTTGATATGCAAACCTCTTTTAGAGTGAAAAGAGAATTGATCCCTCTGTTAAATAATATAGATCTAAACTAAATATTTAATAATATTATTTTAATTGTTTATAACCATTATTCTTTTAAAATTTTACTTAATAAAATGTATCTAAATTTCCATACATCCAAATATACATAGTTTTTCTTGTTCTATATTATTTTTGTTACAACTATTTTATTATTCCAAAAATACATGGTTTTTTTTGTTATATATTGTTTATGTTATCATTGTTTTATTATTCATGAGTATTATTTCTTAATATATAAAAAAATAAATTAATAAGGACATTTTTTAAAATATGTGATCTTTTTTTAGATTTCCAAATTATTTCATAGGACATGACTTATCTTGAGCAATAATGATGAATGTTCATAATTCTCATTTCCTAAATAACACTAAATTTACATTTAATTACTTAACTGTAATAGTTTGTAACTACATACATACTCTTTTGGATTTTTTTTATTAATGAATATTGATTTTTTTTTTAATTTGAAATTTTAAACAAAGTTTTTGAGTACATAATTTTAGCTTTTATAATTTTTTTATTTTTATTTTTCAATTCCAAACAAAACTTACAAAAGAAAAAACCCACTTAGTCCTTACTGTAGATTATAGTTTTACAAAATTGACACTATGTGATTAACAATAGAGTAAGTTGAGACAACCCTAAGGCGTTTTTTGTACAAGTTTTATCATAACCTTTCCCTCCATCCAATATATAGTGTAAAGTCTTCCGAAGAGAGAATGTATTCTAGTTTATAACCTCATCCACAATCAAAGAAAATGGCTAGAGATTTCACGAGTTATTAGTTTGTAACCTGATCCACAATCAAAGAAAATGGTTAGGGATGTCACAAGTTATCATTCACACAATGATGTATTGGCGTTCCCAGTTTAAATGGATCCTATTAGATGCATGGTGGCCAGAGACACTAAAAAATTCAAAATAGATATCTGATATGACATCCATATTTTCTACAAACCATCCAAATTTCCCATCTTATACAAAAATTTCTAATAATAACCGCTCAATTTACTCTCCAATTTTTGAAACCCCCACCCATGCAGGGGAGATCACAATGTAAAATCAAATGTTCCTATGGTTTTTTTAAAGGGTTCGTAAACAAAACAGACAATGAGAAATTCAATATTGTGATATAATAACTTATTTTTGAATCATTGTGACAAAAAAACATCACATTAGCTCATAGAATATATCTAATGCTATAAGGATCTGAGATGATAACAAAGTTTTGAATCATGATAAGTAGGTAACAACCAAAACTAAGTTTTAGCCACAAGAACAAAATAACAACAACTTACAGAATATATCCAAGGTTGCAATGAACCCCATACATAGTGATGAACATCATGGGAATTTTAGTGCACATAGAACACCACCGTAAAAATTCTATACTCTTGATCAATTTAGAATAACCTAAGATGTCTAGATTGGATTTCGAGGTGGTTGGTATAATAATTGAGGATGCTTCTTAAAGGGTAAGGGAATTTAGATACTATATCCTTCCACCAAAGCTATAAAAAGTGAGACTTGTAGATTATAGTTTTACAAAATTTACACTATGTGATTAAGAATAAGTTACAAACATCACGTATTTAAAAAGTAATAAGAGGAAGGTACACTAGGGCCATGGTAATTAATGTGAATTTTTATACAATTTTTATTTAAAATAGTAATTTGTATTTGTATTTTTTTAAATGAATATTGTTAAATGTGTTGTATTATTTTTATTTAAAATAATAATTTATATTTGTATTTTTTTAATGAATATTGTTAAATGTGTAATTGAGTAAAATGTATTAAATTGATATTCTATTTTTTAAGATATTTATTTAAAAAATTGCTTCTAATTTGAGAAAACCCTAAGGGGTTTTTTTTACAATTTTTATCATAACCTTTCCCTCCATTCAATATATACTGTAAAGTCTTCTGAAGAGAGAGTGTATTCTATTTTATTACCTTATCCACAATCAAAGAAAATGGCTAGGGATTTCACAAGTTATTAGTTTGTAACATGATCCACAATCAAAGAAAATGGCTAAAGATGTCATAAGTTATCATTCGCACAGTGATCTATTGACGTTCTCAGTTGAAATGGAGCCTATTAGATGCATGGTGGGCAGAGACACTAAAAAAAATCAAAATAGATATCTATTATGACCTCTATATTGTCTACAAACCATCCAAAATTCCCATATTATACAACAATTTCTAAAAATAACCACTCAATTTACTCTCAAATTTTTGAAACCCCCACCCATGCTGGGGAGATCACATTGTAAAATCAAACGTTCTTGTGGTTTTTTTAAAGGGTTCATAAACAAAATAGACAATGAGAAAGTCAATATTGAAGTATAATAATTGATTTTTGAATCATTGTGACGAAAAAAAAAAACATCACATTATCTCACTGAATATATATAATGCTATAAGGATATGAGATGATAACAGAGTTTTGAATCATGATAACTAGGTAACAACCAAAACTAAGTTTTAGCCACAAGCAAAAAATCACAACAACTCACAGAATATATCTAAGGTTGCAATGAACCCCATACATAGTGATGGACATCATGGGAATTTTAGTGTAAATAGAACACCAACCTAAAAATTATATACTCTTAATCAATTTAGAATAACCTAAGATGTCTAAATTGGATGTTGAGGTGGGTTGTACAATAATTGAGGATGCTTCTTAAAGGGTAAGGGAATTTAGATACTCTATCCTTCCACCAAAGCTATAAAAAGTGAGACTTGTAGATTATAGTTTTACAAAATTGACAATATGTGATAAAGCATAAGTTACAAACATCAGTGCCATGGTAATTAATGTGATTCTTTGTACTATTTTTATTTAAAATAGTAATTTGTATTTGTATTTTTTTAAATGAAAATTGTTAAATGTGTTGTACTATTTTTATTTAAAATAGTAATTTATGTTTGCATTTTTTTAAGGAATATTGCTAAATGTGTAATTGAGTAAAATGTATTAAATTGATATTCTAATTTTTAAGATATTTGTTTAAAAATTTCAAAGTATGGTGAGTTTTGTTTTATTAAGCTTTACTCTAGATGTGCAAAGACTGAATCTATCTCAAGTCCCAAACAAGATTCTTCTTAATCTTCTTATTCTAGCTTGCACCTTGACACTCCTCCTCTCCTCCTCCTTGCATAGATTTAAACTCCTTCACTTTCTTGTATACCAAAACTATTGTTCTTCATATACAATTTCTGACAAGCATGCAATTGGCGCTTAGATATGTAGATGAACTTGGAGTAAGCTCTATTTTTGTTAATAAAAGTTCTCTTTATTTACATCTATGCTAGATAGATTGTACTTTAATTTATTTAAATATCTTATTTGAGTTACATGCTCATTTCATGCTTGTTTCAGAGGATTATTAATCACCAAAGGATTTTCAACCCCAATTTCGTATTTCAATATCTATAACAAAAAAATTATATATGTGAACAAATTATGTTGGTTTACATATATGTTTTCATCCACAACTCCCTATTTCTATATCTATAACAAAATTTTCTGGTTGATAACTCTTATCATCAATCTCTTTCAAACCTCCAAGACCTGTTTCCATGGAAGCAAAATTCGCCTTTCATTCCTTCAAAATGGCTCCTTCTCTGCAACAACTTATTTCTTCTAGACTACTCTTTCCTATGCTATTGTCTTACGATGTTTCTTTTGCAACATGTGGTGCAATTGCTAGTTATAGAAATCTAATAACAATGTAAAAATGACTTCACATTTATCATTAAATATAAAATTGCATAAATTGAATACTTCAACAATAAACTACACACCTCCTCGATTAATTAAACTAAAATAGAAAGATAAAATATATATTTTATCAATTTCACAACCATCATATAAGTAATTAATTATTTTTTAAAGCTAAATACAAAATATTATATGTGTCTTTGGTTCATGTTTACTACACGCCTACCACAAGAAAAAGATTATATGTGTCTTTGGTTCATATTTACCACACGCCTACCACAAAAATTATTATATGTGTCTTTGGTTCATATTTACCATAGGCCTACCACACAACAAATCAGACTAGTGACAAAATAAAATACAATCAAAGCATTTTTAGATGTAGTGAGATACTAAAGGCAATTGAAGGGCCACAAGAAGAAACATTCCATGAAAAGTGAAAGAGTTTCACATAGTTGTGATAGTACCAAATCAACTTGACATGTTTGGAAGAAGATGACTCTCAGAATTTGCATTTTATATGCCATCTATGGTTCTTTTGAAAGGTCACAAGAAGAAGCATTCCATGAAAAGTGAAAGAGTTTCACATAGTTGTGATAGTACCAAATCAACTTGAAATTTTTGGAAGAAGATGACTCTCATCATTTGCATTTTATATACCATCTATGGTTCTTTTGAATGACACCAGTATTTATTAACTAGTAACTGGTGATTTAAATAACAAATATGGTTGTTCACACAAATATGTGGGTGATCCAAACTCCATGACTTTCCTTGCATCAACCCATTTTTCTTGGTATTTTAGGTGCAATACTTATAAATATACGGTTTACAAACAACAAATGCTCTTGTCCATTGACTAGAATACATGTTGAATTTGGACTCTTTTAAGCTTTTGGTTCTGGCCTATTGTTCTTTTGAATGACTCCAATATTCAGTAATTGGTGATTTAAATAACAAAGTCACACAAATATGTAGGTGATCCAAATTCCATAACTTTCCCTGCATCCAAGACAAGAATCTTGTCACAAACCATTATGCTTGGTATTTTACGTGCAATGCTTATAAATGTACAATTTGCAAACTCAATCTTAAAAATAACTCGACCAAAACAAATTCGTTGCTTTTGTCCCATGCTCCAATTCTCTCCCTTTTCATAAACAAGGGTATCAAGATTTTCTACCTTTTCAAGAATCACATCAGTTAGAAGGCATTTCTCCAACGACTCTCCCATGTCTCTTGATCTCTATGTAGATGAAGTGAATCCAAGTTATCTATGATTGTTCCTTCAAAAAAGAGCTAGAACTAACATAGGTAAATGTAAATAACTGTAGAAATTATATAACTTATGTGTTATATGTCCAAGATTCTCCTAATCTCACACTATTTTAACTTCATGCAAAATACAGAATCTATTCCACCATTGATCATTTGTGGAAATTAAATCAAGATTGCAATGCACACATGAAACCATAAAAATTCACACACATTAACACAATTGTTTAATGGGAAAGCCTAAAGCTAAAAACCCCAACTATATGTATATAATATATGTCATAGAGATCATGTAACAATCCTCATACAAAGCTGATCATATCAAGCTCTCAGTACAATACAATTGCTACACACTAATCAAGCCCGATCTTGCAAATCCATGCACCGATCTCCGCCACCTGCTAGCCTGCCTCTACTGTGCAATCCTTGCTGAAGAATGGCTCTGAATGAACTTGAATTTACCAAGCTTGCACTGCGCAATCCTCATTGGCATCTCCACTGAGTGTTGGATGCAATCAATGCATCACTATAGTCACAACTGGTAGTCACACTTGCTCTTTCACCTACCTCTCCACTGGTCTCCACTGAAACTGTCCATGCACTGTAGTTAACTGATGTATTCTTCAGTTGATTAATGAGTTATTATTTAGTGAATTAATTATATAATTAATTCACACCACTCTCACTAGTGTATCAATCAGTTAGACTAGATACAACTAGCTCAACTGAGTCTAACTGAGTTAAACTAAATACAGCTCCACCAACTACTTCTATAACTCTACCAAACTTTGTCACATGAGTTCTAATTGAAGTCCTCATGCATTAGCTCTAGTAAACCCTCAGGAATAGCGTAATTCCTTCTGTCAGCTGCTATGCCACATCTGTGCACTTAACTGAAGTGTTCCAAGAGAATAAGATAATGTTTAAAGTCCAAATATTATTAAGAGCTAATAATATTCGACATATCTATTTTTAGACAGGCAATCTAAAAATAGATTCCGCCCAATATGTCTAAAAATATAAGTCCATATATTTTTCCAACCTGACCAACCATCCACAAATAGCATCATACAACTCATAGAATATGATCGACATGTCTAAAAATAGACATAGTCTAAAAATAGACTTTGCACCAAAAATAGCCTGCGGGCCCACTTAGTGAAGGCGACTCTTTTCACTAAGCTCATCATCTTGTTGAATCTCAACACTCCCTCTCAACAAGATAGGGATTATCTTCCACCTCGATCCTATCTCTATGGTATTCAAATTTGCTCTTGGTGAGCGCCTTCGTCATAATATCTGCATCCTGATCCTCCATAGGAATGTAAGATAGTAACATGATCTTCTGCTGCACACAATATTTGATATGATGGTACCAGATGTCAATATGTTTATATCTATCATGAAATATTGGATTAACTGAGAGTTTAATGCAACTTTGATTATCACAATATATCACAGTAGGATCTAAGTGTGAACCAAACAACCCGACCAGGATCTTCCTCATCCATATAGCCTCGTATGCAGCCAAACTTGCTGCCATGTACTCGGCCTCCGCTGAACTGAGTGCCACGGATCTCTGTTTCCTGTAGTACCAATAAACTATTGTAGATCCGATACTAAAAATCCCTCTAGATGTGCTCTTTCTGTCCGTTGGGCTCCCTGCCCAATCTGCATCCGTGAAGCCATGCAGCTTCAACTCATCCGACTGCCTGTACCACAATCCATATCTCAATGTCCCGACATGCTTGCGTGCCTTCCAAAAGAGCTTGGTAGGTTTAACCATAGCTTGTGAAAGCTGGTTAACAACGTAGCATATTTCCAGTCGTGTATTGACTAGATACATGAGCGAACCAACCAACTGTCGATAAACAGTGGCATCCACTACCTCTGTCGGTGTAGCATCCTCTTTCCTCCAACCACTAGGAAGAGGAGTGTCGATAGGCTTGCAGCCTTGTATGTGAAACTTCTCCAGTATCTCCCGAGCATACTTGCCTTGAGACACAAACAGTCCACCTTTCCGCTGCCAAATTTCCAATCCCAGGAAATAATGAAGGAGGCCCAAGTCCTTCATCTCCAACTCCTTTGCAAGATCTTCCTTGCATAAGTGTATCAATATTTCATCACCTGTTAGTATTAAATCATCTACATAAAGTACAATGATCAAAAGCTTACCCTCCACCACAATCTGGTATAGGTTTGGATCCGCCTCATTCTTGGCGAAACCAAGTCTGGTGAAATAACTGTCTATCCATGTGTACCAAGCATGAGGTGCTTGTTTCAGCCCATACAACGCTCTTTTGAGCCTGCACCCATGTGACTCGCTGCTGAATATTTCGAATCCTTCAGGCTGCTCTATGTACACCTCCTCCTCAATGATTCCATTAAGGAATGTAGTCTTCACATCCATATGATGAATGTGCCAACCCATCTGCGCTGAGAGAGCAAGGATGGTCCGTATGGAAGAATACCTTGCGACAGGTGCAAAGGTTTCTTCATAGTCAATCCCCTCGATTTGTGAGAAGCCCCGGGCAACAAATATTTCCTTATACTTCTCAACGCTCCTGTCAACATCTTGCTTCACTTTGTAGATCCATCTCGAACCTACCACTGATTTCCCTTCCAGCCTTGGGACAATCTCCCATGCACTGTTTCTGACAATCGAATCATACTCTTCCACCATGGAATCTACCCATGCGGGATCCTCCGCTTCCTTGAAAGAGGATGGCTCAGATCACGATACCTTGCTCATCAAAACCATGTATCCGATAAATCCGGTCATGTATTTGTCTGCGTAAATGTTGTGATGTAGGAACTCCTACATTCTGTATCTTTGCATCAAGATTCAGTCGCTCAACTTCTATAGTGCGCTTCCGCCCTCTGATGTTTGGCATTGCATGAGTGGTTTCTTCCACTCCATGAACCTCCTCTTGTGGCTGATCCACATCCTGAGGCTCATCTTTATGAACAAGTAGCTCCTCATCTGAATGCAATTGTAGCTCCCTCTCAATCGAAAACTTCATGGATTTCTCCTCATGAAATTTGATATCCTGTCGCACAACAGTCTTTTGACTGTATGGCAAATACACTCGATAATTGTGGGGTATTTCTATGTACCCCACAAATATCCCAACCTCTGCGGTTGGCTCCGGCTTCTTCCTGGCATCCTTCATCACATGAATGTAAACAGGTGAGCCAAAAATCTTCAAATGAGAAATATCATGCTTCTTACTAGAAAACGCCTCTTCGGGTGTACTCATGCCAAGTACTCTATGAGGACAATGGTTTTTCACATAACCGCAGTGTTGCATGCTTCCGCCCATAAGTGTATGGGAAGGCCCTGATCATGCAACATCGCCCGTGCAGCACCCACGATCATTATTTTCTTTCGCTCCGCGACCCCATTCTGCTGTGGGTTATGATGCGCTATGAGCTCTCTTCGAATTCATACACTGCTTGCAAAGTCTTTAGATTATTTGAGATGTATTCTACCATTGTCACTCCTAAGATCCTTCACCTGTTTCTCCGATTCTTTCTCAACCAGTGCTTTGAACTCACAGAACTTTGAGTATGTCTTGCTCTTCTTCTGCATGAAGAAGATCCAGCACTTGCGAGAAAAATCATCAACAAAGATCACATAATACCTGTGCTTTGCTGTCAAATTTTCTGAGAAAGGTCCACACACGTCTGTGTGAATTCTCTCAAGGATCGTCGTGGCGCTACTATCCTTCTCGTGAAAGGTGGCTTTCACATACTTCCCTAAAGTACACCCCTTGCACTGATCTGACTGCGCAAGGGTGCCCTTAGGAAGCCCAGTAGAAATCTGCTGCAGAATCTTCAAAGCTCCATGGTGAAGGTGGCCCAATCTCTTGTGCCACAATTCGCCCTCATCATCCCGGCTCACCACTTCTCCCGCCTTGCCTGCCATTGCTGCGCAGCCATCTACCTGCAACTGATAAAGGTTCTTAACTTGAACCCCTATCCTCCGGGTTTCACCAGTTGCCTTACTGCGCAGGAAAGCCTTTCCCTCGCTAAAGACAACATCATATCCCTTGTATTCCAACATCGCCATAGATATCATATTCTTCTTCAATCCTAGAACATGCATGACATCCTCCAAGATGAAAGGTTTGCCACACTCCCTCTCAAAGGAAATGGTCCTGATACCAGTTGCATTGTATCTACCATCATCGCCCATCTTGATGTGCACTCCAAGATCCTTCTCATCCAGATCAGTAAAAAAATATTTGTCTCCGGTCATATGGAAAGATGCACCACTGTCAAGAAACCACATTGAACCCATCACACCTGAGACAAAGCATGCGATCAGAAAAAAATATAGCTCAAACTATGAGGCTAAGGCCTCTCATTATGATCCGTGACCTACTTATTTCTTCTTTAGTGGACAATTAGTGGTGTAATGTCTGTGTTGGTGACAGTGAAAGCACTTCACCTTGGACAAGTCCTACTTCTTGCCTTTCACACCTGATTGAGAAGGATTTTTCTTTCCCTTCCTTTTCCTTTCTTTGGCAGCCAAAGCGCAATTTTCTTCATCTTCATTCTTCGATGAAGATCCATCCCTGGTACTCTGCCTTATCTCCTCCTACACAAGATCCAACCAAAGTCGCTCCCATCCCGACAGGTTCTCTCGACCATTGACAAAGTCCTCGTAGGAATGCCAATTATTTAGAAGCCTAAGGAGAGCCAAGCTCACCAAGTCATCTTCATCTACAGTAACCCCCACACTTCCCAGCTCATCCCTGCACTGGACAAACTTCGTGAGGTACTTGGGTATACTTTCACCCTTCTCCATTTTTATTTTCTTGAGCTTGTCTTTAAGTGCCAGCTTCCTTTGGTCGCTTTTGCTTTGGAACAAGTCTGTCAAATATTTCCACATCAAGAATGGAGAAGCTTTACCATGAAGACTGGACACTATGTGATCCTTCACACCTTCCAACAGAATTCTTCGACATTTTGTTGTCTTCTTTTGCCATGCGTCAAGTGCGGCTGCATCGCTAGAAGCAGGTTTTGGAATTTCTGCATCTATGAACTCCTTCAACCCATTATCCTCCGCTATAACCTCCATCCTGTCCTTCCATCCAATATAATTCAAGCTGCCATCAAGGGCATACTCCAATCGCAATCCGTTGAAAGACATTTCAATGAATGCTCAACTTCGACACCAAGAAAACACTGCAGCAAATTCGAATTCCACCAGCACAAAACTCAACCGCTTCAATAATTGCAATCTGCCCCAATGATCAACTGCTTCGATACCATGTAGAAATTATATAAATTATGTGTTATTTGTCCAAGATTCTCCTGATCTCACACTATTTTAACTTCATGAAAAATACAGAATATATTCCACCATTGATTATTTGCGGAAATTAAATCAAGATTGCAATGCACACATGAAACAATAAAAATTCACACACATTAACACAATTGTTTAACAGGAAAACCTGAAGCTAAAAACCCCAAATATCTGTATATAATATATGTCATAGAGATCATATAACAATCCTCATGTAAAGCTGATCATATCAAGCTATCAGTACAATACAATCGCTACACACTAATTAGGCCCGATCTTGTAAATCCATGCACCGATCCTACGCCACTTGCGAGCTTTGCCTCTACGCAATCCTGAAGAATGGCTGCGAATGAACTCGAATTTACCAAGCTTTCCTTTGCGCAATCCTCATTTCCATCTCCATTGAGTGTTGGATGCAATCAATGCATCACTATAGTCACAACTGATAGTCACACTTGCTCTTTCACCTATCTCTCAACGGTACTCACCCCGAAACTATCCCGCCTTGCCTGGATGCTTGATGTATTCTTAATTCTTCGGTTGATTAATAAGTTTATTATTTAGTAAATTAATTAACTAATTAATTCACACCACTCTCACTAGTGTATCAATCGGTTAGACTAGATACAACTAGCTCAGCGGAATCTAAACTGAGTTAAACTAAATACAACTCCACCAACTACTTCTATAACTCCACCAAACTCGGCCACATGGTTCTAATGAATTCCTCATGCATTAGCTCCATTAAACCCTCGGGAATAGCGCGTAATTCATACGTAAATATTGTGCCACATCTGTGCACTTAACTGAAGTGCTCCAAGAGAATAAGATAATGTTTAGAGTCCAAATATTATTAAGAACTAATAATATTCGACATATCTATTTTTAGAATGGAAATCTAAAAATAGATTCCGCCCAATTGTCTAAAAATAGAAGTCCATCTATTTTTCCAACATGACCAACCATCCACAAATAGCATCCTGCAACTCATAGAATATGATCGACATGTCTAAAAATAGACATAGTCTAAAAATAGACTTTGCGCCAAAAATAGCCAGCGAGCCCACTTAGTGAAGGCGAATCTTTTCACTAAGCTCATCATCTTGTTGAATCTCAACAATAACTTCATCCATTAAGCAAAATAACCCAAAAATTTATATTTGGTTGTTATCTTGTTTTGTTCATGGGCATTGATTGGCTAGAGGCATTTATCATGGGAAGTTCATATGTTTGATCTTGTGAAAAAGTAAAGAACATTTCCTCTTAACACAGTGTAAATTGAGTATCTCATTCAGTTCGGAGACATTTCCTCTTAACATAGTGTAAATTGAGTATCCCATTCAGTTCGAAAACACCCCTGTAATTATTCACAGAGATGTCAATTTTTCCAATATCTTGCTGGATCAATTTTATGAGGCCAAGATTGTTGATTTTCGTGTTGCATAAGTTCTTCAAGGTTGCGAGTCTAAAATCATGACTATCTTTTTAAAAATTTAATAATAATATGATTTTATGGTTTTAAATTATTTATCTATATTTATAGAATCTAGTAATAATATAAAAAAAATCAATTGTTACTTAACATTTATCATTAAATATAAAATTACATAAATTGAATACTTTAATAATTAAATACATACCTCCCATAATAATTATTTAAAATTTATTTGACTTAATTATTATAAAAATATTTCAATATACATTTTATTATTTTTACAATCATCTTTAGGTGCAATTAATTAAACTAAAATAGAAACATAAAATATATATTTTATTAATTTCACAATCATCATATAAGTAATTAAATATTTTTTAAGCTAAATATTGTGATTATCAACAGAAAAAATATTATATGTGTTTTTTATTCATATTTACCTTTGGCCTACCACTCAGCAAATCAGACTAGTGACAAAATAAAAGACCATCAGAGCATTTTTAGATGTAGTGAGATAGTAAAGGTAGTTGAAGGGCCACAAGAAGAAGCATTCCATGAAAAGTGAAAGAGTTTCACATAGCTGTGATAGCACCAAATCAACTTGAAATGTTTGGAAGAAGTTGACTCTCAAATTTTACATTTTATATACCATCTATGGTTCTTTTGAATGACTCAAGTATTTTGTAATTCGTGGCTTAAATAACAAAGCAAGTTGTTCACACAAATATGTGGGGGATCCAAATTCCATGACTTTCCTTGCATCAACCCATTTTGCTTGGTATTTTAGGTGTAATACTTATAAATGTACAATTTGCAAACAACAAATGCTCTTGTTCATTGAATATAATACGTGTTGAATTTGGACCCTTTTCAGATTTTGGTGCTCGTCTATGGTTCTTTTGAATGACTCCAATATTCAATAATTGGTGATTTAAATAACAAAGTGACACAAATATGTAGGTGATCCAAATTCCATGACTTTCCCTACATAAGACAAGAACCTTGTTGCAACCCATTACGCTTGGTATTTTACGTGCAATACTTATAAATGTACAGTTTGCAAACCCAGTCTTAATTGTATTCTTTAACACTAGAGTTGTGTGGGTATCAACTAATGTAGATGATGATTTGAAAACATCTTAAAATAACTCGACCAAAACAAATACGATGCTTTTGTCCCATGCTCCAATTCTCTCCCTTTTTAGAAACCTTTTGAGGAATCACATCAGCTGGAAAGAATTTCTCCAATGAAACTCCCATATCTCTTGATATCTATGTAGATGAAGTGGATCCAAGTTATCTATGATTGTTCCTTCAAAAAAGAGTTAGAACTAACATAGGTAAATGTCAATAACTTCATCTATTAAGCAAAATAACCCAAAACTGTATCATTGGTTGTTATCATGTTTCATTCACGGACATTGATTGGTGAGAGGCATTTATCGTGGGAAGGTCATACATTCAATCCTGGAGACAAGTAAAGAATGTTTCCTCTTAACACGATATAAATTGAGTGTCTTGTTCAGTTCGGAGACACCCCTGCAATTATTCAAAATGATGTCAAGTTTTCCAATATTTCGCTGGATCAATTTTATGAGGCCAAGATTGTTGATTTTCGTGTTGCAAAAGTTCTTCAAGATTGCAAGTCTAAAATCCACCATCTTTTTAAAAATTTAATAATAATATGATTTTATAGTTTAAAATAAAGTATTTATCCATATTTATAGAAATCTGATTAACAATGTAAAAAAAACAATTGTTACTTAACATTTATCATTAAATATAAAATAGCATAAATTGAATACTTTAATAATAAAACACATACCTCCCAGAATAATTATTTAAAATTTATTTGACTTAATTATTATAAAAATGTTTCAATATACATTTTATTAATTTTACAATAATCTTTATATGCAACTCATTAAAATAAAATATAAACATTAAATGTATATTTTATTAATTTCACAATCATCATATAAGTAATTAATTATTTTTTTAAGCTAAACATTGTGATTACCAACAAAAAAATATTATGTGTCTTTGATTCATATTTACCACTCACCTACCGCTCATGAAATCAAACTAGTGACAAAATAAACGATCATCAAAGCATTTTTAGATGTAGTGAGATACTAAAGGCAATTGAAAGGCCACAAGAAGAAGCATTCCATGAAACATCAAAGAGTTTCACATAGTTGTGATAGTACCAAATCAACTTGAAATGTTTGGAAGAAAATGACTCTCACAATTTTCATTTTATATACCATCTATGGTTTTTTGAATGACTTCAATATTTTGCAACTTGTGATTTAAATAACAAAGAAGGTTGTTCACACAAATATGTGGGTGATCCAAATTCCATGACTTTTCTTGCATTAGCCCATTTTTCTTGGTATTTTAGGTGCAATACTTATAAATGTATAGTTTGTAAACAACAAATGTTCTTGTTCATTGACTATAATACATGCTAAATTTGGGCTTTTTTTTTGCTTTTGGTTCTAGTTTATGGTTCTTTTGAATGACTCCAATATTCAGTAACTCGTTATTTAAATAACAAAGTCACACAAATATATAGGTGATCCAAATTGCATGACTTTCCGTGCATCCAAGACAAGAATCAAACCTTATCACAACCAATTTTGCTTGGTATTTTACGTGCAATACTTATAAATGTACAGTGTACAAAGTCAGTTTAAATCGTATTCTGTAATACTAGATCTTTGTGGGTATCAACTAATGTAGATGAGTCTTTGACATCATCTTAAAATAACTCGACCAAAAAAAATATGTTGCTTTTGTCCCATGCTACAATTCTCTCCTTTTTTAGAAACAAGGGTATGGAGCTTTTCTACCTTTTGAGGAATCACATCATCTAGAAGGCATTTCTCCAATGACACTCCCATATCTCTCGATCTCTATGTAGATGAAGAGGATCCAAGTTATCTATGATTGTTCCTTCAAAAAAGAGTTATAACTAACATAGGTAATTGTCAATAACTTCATCCATTAAGTAAAATAACCCAAAATTCTATCATTTTTTGTTATCATGTTTCGTTCATGGACATTGATTGGTCAGAGACATTTCTCGTGGGAAGGTCATGCGTTCGATCCTACAGACAAGTAAAGAATTTTTCCTCTTAACATGGTGTAAATTGAGTATCTTGTTCAATTCGGCAACACCCCTTCAATTATTCAAAGAGATGTAAAGTTTTCCAATATCTTGTTGGATCAATTTTATGACGCCAAGATTGTTGGTTTTCATGTTGCAAAATTTCTTCAAGATTGCAAGTCTAAAATCTGCCATCTTTTTAAAAATAATAATATGATTTTATGCTTTTAAATAAAATGTTTATCCATATTTATAGAAATCTAATAACAATGTAAAAAGATGAATTAATCAATTGTTACTTAAAATTTATCATTAAATATAAAATTGCATAAATTGAATACTATAATAATAAAATACATACCTCCCATAATACTTATTTAAAATTTATTTGACTTTATTATTATAAAAATATTTCGATATACATTTTATTAATTTTACAATCATCTTTATGTGCAGTTAATTAAACAAAAAATAGAAACATAAAGTATATATTTTATTAATTTCACAATCTTCATATGACTAATTAATTATTTTTTAAGCTAAACATCGTGATTATTAACAAAAAATATTATGTGTGTCTTTGGTTCATATTTACCACTAGTCTACCACTCAAGAAATCAAACTAGTGGCAAAATAAAAGACCATGAGAGCATTTTTAGATGTAGTGAGATACTAAAGGCGATTTAAGGGCCACAAGAAGAAGCATTTCGTGAAAAGTGAAAGAGTTTCACATAGTCATGATAGTACCAAATCAACTCGAAATGTTTGGAAGAAGATGACTCTCACAATTTGCATTTTATATACCACCTATGGTTCTTTTGAATGACTCCAATATTTTGTAACTCGTGATTTAAATAGCAAAGAAGGTTATTCACACAAATATATAGGTGATCAAAATTCCATGACTTTACTTGCATCCAAGACAAGAACCTTGTCACAGCCCATTTTGCTTGGTATTTTAGGTGCAATACTTATAAATGTACAATTTTCAAACAACAAATGCTCATGTTCATTGACTATAATACATGTTCACTTTTGAATCTTTTCTGCTTTTGGTATTGGTCTATGGTTCTTTTGAATGACTTCAATATTCAGTAACTGGTGATTTTAAATAACAAAGTCACACAAATATATACGCGACCCAAATTCTATGACTTTCCCTGCATCCAAGACAAGAACCTTGTCATAACCCATTATGCCTAGTATTTTACGTGCAATACTTATAAATGTACAGTCTGCAAACTCAATCTTAATTGTATTCCGCAACACTAGATCTATGTGGGTCTCAACTGATGTAGATGACGATCTGACATCATCTTAAAAGAACTCGACCAAAACAAATACATTCTTTTGACCCATGCTCCAATTCTTTCCCTTTTCAGCAACAAGGGTATCAATCTTTTCTTCCTTTTGGGGAATCACATCAGCTTGAAGACATTTCTCCAATGACACTCCCATATCTCTTGATATCTATGTAGATGAAGTGGCTCCAAGTTGTCTATGATTGTTCCTTCAAAAAAAGAGTTAGAACTAACATAGGTAATTGTCAATAAATTCATCCATTAAGCAAAATAACCCAAAATTCTATCATTAGTTGTTATCTCGTTTCATTCACAGACATTGATTGGTAATAGGTATTTATAGTGGGAAGGTCATACGTTCGATCCTGCAGACAAGTAAGGAATGCTTCTTCTTAACATGGTGTAAATTGAGTATCCATCTCAGTTCGACGACACCCCTGCAATTATTCACAGAGATGCCAAGTTTTCCAATAAAAATGCGTACCTCCCATAATAATTATTTAAAATTTATTTGACTTAATTATTATAAAAACATTTCAATATACAGTTTATTAATTTTACAATCATCTTTATGTGCAATTAATTAAACTAAAATAGAAATATAAAATAAATATTTTATTAATTTCACAATCATCATATGAGTAATTGATTATTTTTTTAAGCTAAACACTGTGATTATCAACAAAAAAAATATATGTGTCTTTGGTTCATATTTACCACTAGCCTTACCGCTCAGGAAATCAAACTAGTGACAAAATAAATGACCATTAGAGCATTTTTAGATGTATTGAGACTTGTATATTATAGTTTTACAAAATTTACGCTATGTGATTAAGAATGAGTTACAAACATCAGGTATTTAAAAAGTAACAAGAGGAAGGTACACTAGGGCCATGGTAATTAATGTGAATCTTTGTACTATTTTTATTTAAAATAGTAATTTGTATTTGTTTTTTTTTTAAATGAATATTGTTAAATGTGTTGTACTATTTTTATTTAAAATAGTGATTTATATTTGTATTTTTTTAATGAATATTGTTAAATGTGTAATTGAGTAAAATGTATTAAATTGATATTCTATTTTTTTAGATATTTATTTAAAAAATTTCTTGTAACTTGAGACAACCGTGAGGGGTTTTTTTACAATTTTTATCATAACCTTTCCCTCCATTCAATATATACTATAGAGTCTTCTGAAGAGAGAGTGTATTATAGTTTATAACCTCATCCACAATCAAAGAAAATGGCTAGGGATTTCACAAGTTATTAGTTTGTAACATGATCCACAATCAAAGAAAATGGCTAGGGATGTCACAAGTTATCATTCACACAGTTATCTATTGACGTTCTCAGTTGAAATGGAGCCTATTAGATGCATGGTGCCCAAAGACACTAAAAAAATCAAAATAGATATCTGTTATGACATCTATATTGTCTACAAACCATCCAAATTTCTCGTATTATACAACAATTTCTAACAATAACCGCTTAATTTACTCTCAAATATTTGAAACCCCCACCCATGTTGGGGACATCACACTGTAAAATCAAATGTTCTTGTGGGTTTTTTAAAGGGTTCATAAACAAAACAGACAATGAGAAAGTCAATATTGTGGTATAATAATTGATTTTTGAATCATTGTGACAAAAAAATAACATTACATTAGCTCACTGAATATATCTAATGCTATAAGGATATGAGATGATAACAGAGTTTTGAATCATGATAACTAGGTAACAACCAAAACTAACTTTTAGCCACAAGCAAAAAATCACAACAACTCACAGAATATATCTAAGGTTGCAATGAACCCCATACATAGTGATGGACATCATGGGAATTTTAGTGTACATAGAACACCAACCTAAAAATTATATACTCTTGATCAATTTAGAATAACCTAAGATGTCTAGATTGGATGTCGAGGTGGGTTGTACAATAATTGAGGATGCTTCTTAAAGGGTAAGGGAATTTAGATACTCTATCCTTCCACCAAAGCTATAAAAAGTGAGACTTGTAGATTATAGTTTTACAAAATTGACAATATGTGATAAAGCATAAGTTACAAACATCAGTGCCATGGTAATTAATGTGATTCTTTGTACTATTTTTATTTAAAATAGTAATTTGTATTTGTATTTTTTTAAATGAAAATTGTTAAATGTGTTGTCCTATTTTTATTTAAAATAGTAATTTATGTTTGCATTTTTTTAAGGAATATTGCTAAATGTGTAATTGAGTAAAATGTATTAAATTGATATTCTAATTTTTAAGATATTTGTTTAAAAAATTCAAAGTATGGTGAGTTTTGTTTTATTAAGCTTTACTCTGGATGTGCAGAGAATGAATCTATCTCAAGTCCCAAACAAGATTCTTCTTAATCTTCTTATCTAGCTTGCACTCCTCCTCTCCTCCTCCTTGCACAGATTTGAACTCCTTCACTTTCTTGTATGCCAAGACTATTGTTCTTCATATACAATTTCGGACAAGCATGCAATTGGCACTCAGATATGTAGATGAACTTGTAGTAAGCTCTATTTTTGTTAATAAAAATTCTCTTTATTTACATCTATGCTAGATAGATTGTACTTGAATGTATTTAAAATATCTTATTTGAGTTACAGGCTCATTTCATGCTTGTTTATGAGGATTATTAATCACCAAAGGATTTTCACCCCCAATTTCGTATTTCAATATCTATAACAAAATTTTTATATATGTGAACAAATTATGTTGGTTTACGTCTATGTTTTCACCCACAACTCCCTATTTCTATATCTATAATAAACATTTCTCATTGATAACTCTTATCATCAATATCTTTCAAACCTTCAAGGCCTATTTCCATGGAAGAAAAATTTTCCTTTCATTCCCTCTGGATGGCTCCTTCTCTGCAACAACTTATTTCTTCTAGGCTACTCTTTCCTATGCTATTGCCTTACGGTGTTTCTTTTGCAACATGTGGTGCAATTGCTAGTTATAGAGATCTAATAACAATGTAAAAATTACTTAAAATTTATCATTAAATATAAAATTGCATAAATTGAATACTTTAACAATAAAATACACAACTCCTCGATTAATTAAATTAAAATAGAAACATAAAATATATATTTTATTAATTTCACAACCATCACATAAGTAATTAATTATTTTTTTAAGCTAAATACAAAATATTATATGTGTCTTTGGTTGATATTTACTACACCCCTGCCACAAGAAAAATATTATATGTGTCTTTGGTTCATAGTTACCACACGCCTACCACAAAAAAATATTATATGTGTCTTTGGTTCATATTTACCATAGGCCTACCACTCAACAAATCACACTAGTGACAAAATAAAAGACCATCAAAGCATTTTTAGATGTAGTGAGATACTAAAGGCAATTGAAGGGCCATAAGAAGAAACATTCCAAGAAAAGTGAAAGAGTTTCACATAGTTGTGATAGTACCAAATCAACTTGAAATGTTTGGAAGAAGATGACTCTCAGAATTTGCATTTTATATGCCATCTATGGTTCTTTTGAAGGGTCACAAGAAGAAGCATTCCATGAAAAGTGAAAGAGTTTCACATAGTTGTGATAGTACCAAATCAACTTGAAATGTTTGGAAGAGGATGACTCTCATAATTTGCATTTTATATACCATCTATGGTTCTTTTAAATGACACCAGTATTTAGTAACTAGTAACTGGTGATTTAAATAACAAATATGGTTGTTCACACAAATATGTGGGTGATCCAAACTCCATGACTTTCCTTGCATCAACCCATTTTGCTTGGTATTTTAGGTGCAATACTTATAAATATACGGTATACAAACAACAAATGCTCTTGTCCATTGACTATAATACATGTCGAATTTGGACTCTTTTAAGCTTTTGGTGCTGGCCTATTATTCTTTTGAATGACTCCAATCTTCAGTAATTGGTGATTTAAATAACAAAGTCACACAAATATGTAGGTGATCTAAATTCCATGACTTTCCCTGCATCCAAGACAAGAATCTTGTCACAACCCATTATGCTTGGTATTTTACGTGCAATACTTATAAATGTACAATTTGCAAACTCAGTCTTAAAAATAACTTGACCAAAACAAATTCGTTGCTTTTGTCCCATGCTCCAATTCTCTCCCTTTTCATAGACAAGGGTATCAAGATTTTCTACCTTTTCAGGAATCACATCAGCTAGAAGGCATTTCTCCAACGACTCTCCCATATCTCTTGATCTCTATGTAGATGAAGTGAATCCAAGTTATCTATGATTGTTCCTTCAAAAAAGAGCTATAACTAACATAGGTAAATGTAAATAACTTCATCCATTAAGCAAAATAACCGAAAAATTTATATTTGGTTGTTATCTTGTTTTGTTCACGGGCATTGATTGGCTAGAGGCATTTATCATGGGAAGGTCATGCGTTCGATCTTGCGAAAAAGTAAAGAACGTTTCCTCTTAACATGGTGTAAATTGAGTATCTCATTCAGTTCAGAGACATTTCCTCTTAACGCAGTGTAAATTGAGTATCCCATTCAGTTCAAAAACACCCTTGTAATTATTCACAGAGATGTCAATTTTTCCAATATCTTGCTGGATCAATTTTATGAGGCCAAGATTGTTGATTTTAGTGTTGCATAAGTTCTTCAAGGTTGCAGGTCGAAAATCATGACTATCTTTTTAAAATTTTAATAGTAGTATGATTTTATGGTTTAAAATAAAATATTTATCCATATTTATAGAAATCTAATAATAATATAAAAAAATCAATTGTTACTTAACATTTATCATTAAATATAAAATTACATAAATTAAATAATTTAATAATTAAATACATACCTCTCATAATAATTATTTAAAATTTATTTGACTTAATTATTATAAAAATATTTCAACATACATTTTATTAATTTTACAATCATCTTTATGTGCAATTAATTAAACTAATATAGAAACATAAATTATATATTTTATTAATTTCACAATCATCATATAAGTAATTAATTATTTTTTAAGCTAAACACTGTGATTATCAACAGAAAAAATATTATATGTGTTTTTGGTTCATATTTACCATTGGCCTACCACTCAGCAAATCAGACTAGTGAAAAAATAAAAGACCATCAGAGCATTTTTAGATGTAGTGAGATAGTAAATGTAGTTGAAGGGCCACAAGAAGAAGCATTCCATGAAAAGTGGAAGAGTTTCACGTAGTTGTGATAGCACCAAATCAACTTGAAATGTTTGGAAGAAGATGACTCTCAAAATTTGCATTTTATATACCATCTATGGTTCTTTTGAATGACTCAAGTATTTAGTAATTCGTGATTTAAATAACAAAGCAAGTTGTTCACACAAATATGTGGGGGATCCATATTCCATGAATTTCCTTACATCAACCCAATTTGCTTGGTATTTTAGGGTATGCAGTACTAGAAAATGGTTGAACGAAACAGCAACGCTCTTGTTCATTAAATCACATCATATGTTGACTTAACTTTCGTATCTGGAAGCCAGTCTATGGTTCTTTTGAATGACTCCAATATTCAGTAACTGGCGAATTAAATAACAAAGTCACACAAATATGTAGGTGATCCAAATTCCATGACTTTCCCTGCATAAGACAAGAACCTTGTTGCAACCCATTATGCTTGGTATTTTACGTGCAATACTTATAAATGTACAGTTTGAAAACCCAGTCTTAGTTGTATTCTTTAACACTAGATTTGTGTGGGTATCAACTAATGTAGATGATGATTTGACAACATCTTAAAATAACTCGACCAAAACAAATACGATGCTTTTGTCCCATGCACCAATTCTCTCCCTTTTCAGAAACCTTTTGAGGAATCACATTAGTTGGAAAGAATTTCTCCAATGATACTCCCATATCTCTTGATATCTATGTAGATGAAGTGGATCCAAGTTGTTTATGATTGTTCCTTCAAAAAAGAGTTAGAACTAACATAGGTAAATGTCAATAACTTCATCCATTAAGCAAAATAACCCAAAACTCTATCATTGGTTGTAATCATGTTTCATTCACAGACATTGATTGGTGAGAGGCATTTATTGTGGTAAGGTCATACATTCGAATCTGCAGACAAGTAAAGAATGTTTCCTCTTAACGCGGTGTAAATTGAGTATCTTGTTCAGTTCAGAGACACCCCTGCAATTATTCAAAATGATGTCAAGTTTTCCAATATCTCGCTAGATCAATTTTATGAGGCCAAGATTGTTGATTTTCATGTTGCAAAAGTTCTTCAAGATTGCAAGTCTAAAATCCACCATCTTTTTAAAATTTTAATAATAATATGATTTTATGGTTTAAAATAAAATATTTATCCATATTTATAGAAATCTGATTAACAATGTAAAAAAAAAAAAACAATTGTTACTTAACATTTATCATTAAATTTAAAAGAGCATAAATTGAATACTTTAATAATAAAATACATACCTCCCATAATAATTATTTAAAATTTATTTGACTTAATTATTATACAAATGTTTCAATATGCATTTTATTAATTTTACAATAATCTTTATATGTAATTAGTTAAACTAAAATATAAACATTAAATATATATTTTATTAATTTCACAATCATCATATAAGTAATTAATTTTTTTTTAAGCTAAACATTGTGATTATCGACAAAAAAATATTATGTGTCTTTGATTCATATTTACCACTCGCCTACCACTCAGGAAATCAAACTAGTGACAAAATAAACGATGATCAATGCATTTTTAGATGAAGTGAGATACTAAAGGCAATTGAAAGGCCACAAGAAGAAGCATTCCATGAAACATCAAAGAGTTTCACATAGTTGTGATAGTAACGAATCAACTTGAAATGTTTGGAAGAAAATGACTCTCACAATTTGCATTTTATATACCATCTATGGTTTTTTTGAATGACTTCAATATTTGTAACTGCATTTGAAGACCAAGAATGCTAATCATATAATATGTAAGATCCAAATTCCATGACTTCACAGATTAGCCCATTTTGCTTGTATTTTAGGTGCAATACTTACAATGGCAGTTTGTAAAACAACAAATGCTCTTGGTTCTATCACTATAATACATGCTAAATTTGGACCTTTTTTTTGTTGGTTCAGTTTATGGTTTTTTTGAATGACTCAAATATTCCAGTTAACTAGTTATTTAAATAACAAAGTCACACAAATATGTAGGTGATTCGAATTGCATGACTTTCCCTGCATCCAAGACAAGAATCAAACCTTATCGCAACTAATTTTTCTTGGTATTTTACGTGCAATACTTATAAATGTATAGTGTACAAAATCAATCTAAATTGTATTCTGTAATACTAAATCTTTGTGGGTATCAACTAATGTAGATGGGTCTTTGACATCATCTTAAAATAACTCGACCAAAAAAAATATGTTGCTTTTGTCCCATGCTACAATTCTCTCCTTTTTCAGAAACAAGGGTATCGAGCTTTTCTACCTTTTGAGGAATCACATCATCTAGAAGGCATTTCTCCAATGACACTCCCATATCTCTCGATCTCTATGTAGATGAAGTGGATCCAAGTTATCTATGATTGTTCCTTCAAAAAAGAGTTAGAACTAACATAGGTAATTGTCAATAACTTCATCAATTAAGAAAAATAACCCAAAATTCTATCATTTTTTGTTATCATGTTTCGTTCATGGACATTGATTGGTTAGAGACATTTATCCAGGGAAGGTCATGCGTTTGAGCCTGCAAACAAGTAAAGAATTTTTCCTCTTAACATGTTGTAAATTGAGTATCTCGTTCAATTCAGCGACACCCCTTCAATTATTCAAAGAGATGTAAAGTTTTACAATATCTTGCTAGATCAATTTTATGAGGCCAAGATTGTTGGTTTTCATGTTGCAAAAGTTCTTCAAGATTGCAAGTCTAAAATCCGCCATCTTTTTAAAAATTTAATAATAATATGACTTTGTGGTTTTAAATAAAATATTTTTCCACATTTATAGAAATCTAATAACAATGTAAAAAAATAAATTAATCAATTGTTACTTAGCATTTATCATTAAATATAAAATTGCATAAATTGAATACTATAATAATAAAATACATACCTCGCATAATACTTATTTAAAATTTATTTGACTTGATTATTATAAAAATATTTCGATATACATTTTATTAATTTTACAATCATCTTTATGTGCAATTAATTAAACAAAAAATAGAAACATAAAGTATATATTTTATTAATTTAACAATCTTCATATGACTAATTAATTATTTTTTAAAGCTAAACATTGTGATTATTAACAAAAAATATTATGCATGTCTTTGGTTCATATTTACCACTAGTCTACCACTGAAGAAATCAAACTAGTGACAAAATAAAAGTCCATGAGAGCATTTTTAGATGTAGTGAGATACTAAAGGCAATTTAAGGGCCACAAGAAGAAGCATTCCATGAAAAGTGAAAGAGTTTCACATAGCCGTGATAGTACCAAATCAACTCGAAATGTTTGGAAGAAGATGACTTTCACAATTTGCATTTTATATACCACTTATGGTTCTTTTGAATGACTCCAATATTCTGTAACTTGTGATTTAAATAACAAAGAAAGTTGTTCACACAAATATATAGGTGATCCAAATTCCACGACTTTCCTTACATCCAAGACAAGAACCTTGTCACAACCCATTTTGCTTGGTATTTTAGGTGCAATACTTATAAATGTACAATTTTCAAACAACAAATGCTTGTGTTCATTGACTATAATACATGTTGAATTTTGACTCTTTTTTTGCTTTTGGTATTGGTCTATGGTTCTTTTGAATGACTTCAATATTCAGTAACTGGTGATTTAAATAACAAAGTCACACAAATATGTAGGCAATCCAAATTTTAAGACTTTCCCTGCATCCAAGACAAGAACCTTGTTGCAACCCATTATGCTTGGTATTTTATGTGCAATACTTATAATGTATAGTCTGCAAACTCAATCTTAATTGTATTACACAACACTAGATCTATGTGGGTGTCAATTGATGTAGATGATGATCAGATATCATCTTAAAAGAACTTGACCAAAACAAATATGTTTCTTTTGTCCCATGCTCCAATTCTCTCCCTTTGCAGCAACAAGGGTATCGAACTTTTCTTCCTTTTGTTGAATCCCATCAGCTTGAAGACATTTCTCCAATGACACTCCCATATCTCTTGATATCTATGTAGATAAGTGGCTCCAAGTTGTCTATGATTGTTCCTTCAAAAAAGAGCTAGAACTAACATAGGTAATTGTCAATAACTTCACCCATTAAGCAAAAAAACCCAAAATTCTATCATTGGTTGTTATCTTGTTTCATTCACGGACATTGATTGGTCATAGGTATTTATCGTGGGAAGGTCATACGTTCGATCCCGTAGACAAGTAAGGAATGCTTCCTCTTAACATGGTGTAAATTGAGTATCCCTCTCAGTTCGGCGACACCCCTGCAATTATTTACATAGATGCCAAGTTTTCCAATAAAAATACATACCTCCCATAATAATTATTTAAAATTTATTTGACTTAATTATTATAAAAACATTTCAATATACAGTTTATTAATTTTACAATCATCTTTATGTGCAAGTAATTAAACTAAAATAGAAATATAAAATATATATTTTATTAATTTCACAATCATCATATGAGTAATTGATTATTTTTTTAAGGTAAACACTGTGATTATCAACAAAAAAATATTATGTGTCTTTGGTTCATATTTACCACTAGCCTTACCACTCAGGAAATCAAACTAGTGACAAAATAAACGACCATTAGAGAATTTTTAGATGTAGTGAGATACTAAAGACAATTGAAGGGCCATAAGAAGAAGCATTCCATGAAAAGTGAAAGAGTTTCACATACTTGTGATAGTACCAAATCAACTTGAAATGTTTGGAAGAAAACGGCTCTCACAATTTGCATTTTATATGCCATCTATGGTTCTTTTGAATGACTCCAATATTCAGTAATCGGTGATTTAAATAACAAATAAGGTTGTTCACACAAATATGTAGGTGATCCAAATTCCATGACTTTCCTTGCATCCAAGACAAGAACCTTGTGAGAGCCCATTTTGCTTGGTATTTTAGGTTCAATACTTATAAATGTATAGTTTGCAAACACCTAATTCTCTTGTTCATTTGGACTCTTTTATGCTTTTGGTACTAGTCTATGGTTCTTTTGAATGACTCCAATATTTAGTAACTGGTGATTTAAATAACAAAGTCACACAAATATGTAAGTTATCTGAATTCCATGACTTTCCCTGCATCTAAGACAAGAACCTTGTCGCAACCCATTATGCTTGGTAATTTATGTGCAATACTTATAAATGCACAATCTACAAACACAGTTTTAATTGTATTCAACAACACTAGATCTATGTGGGTATCAACTGATGTAGATGAGGATTTGAATTCATCTTAAATGAACTCGACCAAAACAGATACGTTGCTTTTGTCCCATGCTCCAATTCTCTCCCTTTTCAACAACAAGGGTATCGAGCTTTTCTACCTTATGAGGAATCACATCAGCTAGAAGACATTTCTCCAATGACACTCCCATATCTCTTGATCACTATGTAGATGAAGTGGCTCAAAGTTATCTATGATTGTTCCTTCAAAAAAGAATTAGAACTAACACAGGTAATTGTCAATAACTTCATCCATTAAGCAAAATAACCCAAAATTCTATCATTGGTTGTTTTCCTGTTTCGTTCACGGACATTAATTAGTTAGAGGAATTTATCGTGGGAAGGTCATACGTTTGATCCCACAGACAAGTAAATAATGTTTCCTTTTAACACAGTGTAAATCGAGTATCCCATTCAGTTCAACGACACTCATGTAATTATTCATAGAGATGTCAAGTTTTCCAATATCTTCCTCGATCAATTTTATGAGGCCAAGATTGCTGATTTTTGTGTTGCAAAAGTTCTTCAAGCTTGCAATGGAGGAGAGGATTCAACCACAGTTTTTGCAAGCACTTATGGTTACATTACTTATGGTAAGTTCCTTTACTATTTTTTCTGGCACATGTATTCCATTTTCTTTCTTGATGTTTATACACAAAGCTTCTCGCTCTCAACTAGTGTGTTCTTAACAGGTTTTACAATCCTTGATCTTCAAATTCATTAGCATGCATTTTGTTGATGTTTTTTGCAACCCTAAATGGTGCCATGTTTATATATATTTTAGAATATGCATACTCCTTGAAGGTTACCGAAAAGAGTGATGTTTACAGTTTTGGTGTGGTTCTACTGGAGCATATTAGTGGAAGGTGGCCCCTTGAACCATAAATCCTTATCCTATTTCATTCATGAACGTTGATTGGTTAAAGGAATTTTTCATGGGAAGTTCATACGTTCGATCCCGCAGACAAATAAAGAATGTTCCTCTTAAAACAATGTAAATTGAGTATCATGTTCAGTTCGACGACACCCCTGCAATTAGAGAAGAGAAATGGAGGAAAAGGGAAAACAAAATATGTAGAGAAGCCTCCTATTTGGGCACGAGCAATTGCTTGAATTTTTTTGGTTTATGGATTGATCCTTGAACTCCTTTTCTACTGCATCACAGAGACAAGAACACCCACTTGGGAAGTTATAGCTTTCTTCATCTTTCATGGTTTGTGCACGTCCATTGAAGCTGGTATCAGAAGTGACTGCTTGTCTCCTGATTTCAACTTCAAAATAGATTGAGCTTTCATACCACATAGAAATGTAATCATGAATTTATACAAATTATACTAATTTATGAAGAAACCATGAAAAATTTGTAATTTCATTCAAAACAACATAAGAAACGATATAAGTATGAATGCAATTGCTTAATTTGGATTAATATCATGTGCTACTACTTTTTTGTTGCTATTGTTTATCAGATTTTTGGTGCTTTGCTAGGGCTTTCTTAGCTTCTGGTTTGGTAAGCAAATTGTGAATAGGGATGCTAGAGAAGAAACTAACTGGAGATTCTTATAGTGTTGCTATGGCAGAGCCTGACACTAGCACTGGAAGAGGAAAAATCGAGGAAGGATGTATAGGCTTCCCCTAAAGCGTGGAAACATCAAAAGGAAGATATTTGCTTCCATTGGCATAACAATTCTCGCGTCACTAAAAAATGTGGGAACAATTTTGGCCAAAAGCGTTCATTCTTCCTGCAATTCCTACTGCTACCCTGAAAAGATCTTTCCAAGGACTTAATACTGGGGCGATGAGGCTATGAATGACAGTGAACATTTCAATTATTTTCTAAATATATACATCTTATCAATTGCTTTTTAATGTTCTTGTTATCTATTGTGCTGCTGTTAAGTTCTCCAGATAGGGAATTGTCATGGAAACAACTCAAGTTCAACAGGTTCAAAGAGCTTTTGTGTGAGTGAATTTGTTTGACTTCCCAACGATGTTTTCCCTTTGTTATCAAAGGTTGTAATAATATAAGTAATCTTAAAGTAAGCTAATTTAGTAGCAAATAGTCTCCATTTCTAGAGAATTAGTTAGAATTCAACTAATTTTCTAGGTAGGGTTAGAATTGAATCATTTCATCATGATTCAAGTCTCAGGTTGGAACTACCCATAATTTTTCTCATTCTGAGCTAACCCACATTCTCAAAAAATGGATCAAAGTTTAACTTTCTTGGATCACAAAATTCTGACAGGGGTCAAAAGATTGCTACATGGTACTTTATCTCTTTAAATATTATGTAATGTTGTTTCCTCCAAAAATGTGTGGGACGGGAGGAAAAGTGTCATTGTCTTCAGCATGACTATCTTACAGTCACGCTTCATTTCTTTTCAAAGAAAGTAAAAAATGGTTATTGTTTTTTATCAATAAATTTCTGTATAAAAGCTATTGAAAATGTACAAGAGACATTTAACCTATATTTTCTTTGTGAGCCATGTTAGGTGTCAGTCAACATGAACTGGTTAGAGTTGAATGCAAAATAAAAAGGAGAACTGACATTTTCTTTATTGATATTGGAAGTATTCATAGCTTCATTGATGAGAAGAGGGTAATGAGAACATCTGAAAAATATTCCATTGGACAGGTTCCAATTTTTGTTACCAGCAAGTCTACCATGGCATGCAAAGGAAGGCTTAAGTGTCTAAAGGTACTTTGGACAACCATGAGGTGACTTCAAAATTTATGTGGTTGTGTTGGCAGGTGCTTATGTGGTTATGTGTGCTCGATGATTGAAGACTTCAAGAGTTTATGTCACAAACATGTCTAAGATGCAAATGAAATTTGGAGTGGGGCATCAGTGGATCACGAGATGAGGAATGCATCTAGGTCCCAACAAATTATATTTTCCCATAAAATGAGTAAATTATTGACTAAGCAATACTTCAGTTATATTTGCTTGCATGAGAAGCCTGGTATGTTGAACCGAGAGACAAAAGAAGCTACAAAAACTGATTGATTATTTTTTAGATATATTTCGAGATGTACTCGGTGGGCTACTACTTGAAAGAGAGCATGAACTCATTGTTGCTTCTATCTTCTATACTACTCTTTCTTACACTCCTGCCCTATAGCGTTTCCTTTGCAACATGTGATACAATTGCTAATTTAGTTCATTACAAACATCTCTTCATTGTTTCTTCTATCTTCTATGCTACTCTTTCCTACCCTCTTACCTTATAGTAATATATGGTACAACATCTTCTATGCTACTCTTTCCTACCCTATTGCATATATTGTACAATTTCTAGTTTAGTTCATTACAAACATCTCTTTTTAACCCAAAAGCCTCCTAACATGGTACATAGATTCCAAATTACCTCTCTCCCATGCTCCCACGTAAGCTTTACTCATCTATCTCTGTGAATCCCTATTAACTCGGTGGCATGCTTCCCCACCCTTGTTGGATTGGATTAGATTTTGCATGGCGTAGCAGGGTTTGAAACGAACTTTCTCCATTGTTAAACTCAACTATTCAGGGATGCCGAATCAAACAGGCAAACATCATAGCAAATAATGAACCCACTATAACAACCTTACGATTTCAACAATGTATGATAAACCCAATTTCATGTTAAGGTTTACCTAATTTGATACGCAGTGTTGGTTCCTTCTTCCTACTGTGACCAGGATGCCCTTAGAGCTAGAGGTAAGGTTATTGATATTCCCAAATTGGTTTGCACTCGTTTCTCCTTTCGAATTCGTTTATTTTGAAGAGGAAGGCAAACTTCTTTGTTGGTAATTCGAGTGTTTGATGGGTTATAGAGGGCAGAGGATTTTCATAATCTCAACCAGCGTTCAAGTCGCAGGGAAGGCACTGGGAATACTTCTCATACACTAGACGATTATGTACTTTGGAAGTTATGCCTTGATTTTGTAGATGTGTTATTTTATTAGGACCATTTTGTGCAAGTTGATATCCCGATACAAGTTTTATTAGGTTTAGGAATTGAAGTTAATTTCAGTAGGCCATGACCTACTTACAGATGGGCAAAACTCAGCTTCAATTTAGTCAAACCTATTTTGCGTTAACCTTCACAGATAGCATCGCTTAAACCCATATTCATAGATTAACATTTGTCGCTGATTCTATTTAGCTTATATAAATTCAGAACTAGTAGGGTAAAGTGACCATTCTTTCGTTTTCAATGTCGAAGCACACGCTCATTTTTTGCAATTTTTTAGCTTCTTTGAATTTGACATTAAAGCTTTCTTTCACTGTAACAAACAACATGACATCACTTTAATAAAAACAAGCGGGTTGCCCATGCAAGCCGCCACTAGCACTAGCAATAAGAAACACATAATTAAAAACGGAGCTGGTTAGAGCCAAAACACTCACTATCATAGGACTGCAAGAAATAAACCATCTAACTGGTTAAAGCCAAAACGCCCAATATCGTAGACCCGCAAGAAATAAACTATGTTCAAGATGCCACAAGGCACACAGCGTGATACATGAAAAATTCTAAACAATGATGCTTGGAACAATAGTGGGCTCATTGTGATTATTCAGTGTAGGTCACCAACCGGTTGAAATGAAAAGCTCGTTAGTTGGCGGTGTCCATTCGTCTCTAGCCTCAGAAGGCTATGGATTATCCGATATAGCAGGGGCCATGATCAGAAACTGCTTGCCTTGCATGGAATAGGCGGGAGGCATATTGTCGTCACTTCACCTGCCTCTCCTTGACTAGTGTACCAGCACGATGGTGGTTGCTTTGTTGTGACTGTGCTGAAGGGGGCCTCCAACTCATGTAAAAGGGTGCTCCTCGAGATCTCCAGAAGTTGCTGTAGTTGGTATATATCCAGTCTTATGTTTCGTGTTTGCACTATTATTATTTTCAAGGATAAAGTTACATGGATTAGTCCATTGTCATATCTGGTGAAGGTTCATGAAGATTCAGCTTTATTAAATATAACATCATTGTGCTTCTTCCATAGATAATATAGCATTTCAGGTTGCACAAGCATCCAGGCGGATGTGGATTCGATAGCCCATGTTAAACTATCCCCCAAAAGAGCAGCCTCCCACGGGATGGACATTGGAAGGTATGATTTGGGAAAAAGTCCCCACCCATACCCATGCATATTTGTGTAACGGATAGAACTAGAAGAGACATTTCAAAGTTTGAACTCACCTAGGGCATCGCAAGTTTGGAATTCCCAACTAAGAAAGCCTTTTCCCAAATCATAGTCACCCCAAATATGAGGAGCCAAGCCTCATCTTTGAACTTAACTTGCTTGAGGTTGTTGAGTGAACCCTCCTACATCGACTTTCAACATCGCCACATGTACTTGGTGAAGGTTGTCACCAAATTTGATAACTATTTGGATCTAGTGCTTCCTTCCTTTATCCAAAACAACAGGGTTTTTTTTTTGAAGCGGTTAACCAATTGAGCAACACAGTGCATTAAGGGTTCTGAGCATGGTCTGTTCAACCCATAACTCTAAAACTTAATTTCTTTCTTGAAAGTTGTATGTGAAATGAATCTAATTTTTTAAAATACTACAAAAATAATCAGTGTGAGAAATCAGGGTCTGCATTTCATTTTTGTATTTCATCGTCATTTAGGCTTCATTTCATTTCATTTCATTTCATATTATTTTGTTTAACCTTGGCGAAACAAAAATTTGAATTTGGGTATGATGAGCACATTTTACTCTCTACAAAGTCACCAAACATGAGCCCGTATCAGTGTGGATTGGAAGAGCAACATTGAAACTTCATGTTATTTCTTAGGTAGTCAAAGGAACAAACATCTTCCTGTGTTGTTGCATATTAGATGAATACTGGTTTGTAAGTATGCCAACTGACTGAAAATTTTTGGAACTTCTTGGCAAACTTTCTGGGAGCATAAGAAGAACATAAAACATCAATCCATCAATCTATAACTTAAATAAAAAGTTTGTAACTGGACTCCCAATTGTAGGCATTTCAAGATCAAAAACAACTTTGAAAGGATTTTTTTTAAAGGGGCATAGCCACTGTTAGTTGATCTTGTTATCACTCAAACATGTCATTTGGAAAAATTCTGAAGTGAGGTTAAATGTATAATGACCACTTAGGAAAAGTATTGTTTTTACTAAGACTCATGTTTGGAAAATAGTGCATGCTAGTTCCAGGGGTCTATCCCTAAGAAACACTTGTTGGAATTTCAGATCTTAGAGTGTTTGTGTTGGTGTTTGTAGCTCGGACAGGTACTTCCACAAAGGCATAAGTGTCTAGGTGAGTCGAAGTCGGCTGATTGACCTTTAACCTTTGCAATTATGTTTAATACTTAAAGTAATTGACTTTTTAAAGATAATTGAATTAATCTAATGAAAGGCGAAGGTTATTTGCATTAGTGAATTAGATGAATCTCAATTGTTGATCTCAAATGATGTCGAGATTTAATCTCAATCGTCAATCACTTTGGAGATTAGGGTTGTGGATTTGGTTAATAACTCAAAATTATAAAAGGAAGTCGAGGATAAGGGAGGTGACACATCTTGAACACAAGACACAGTGAGAGTGAGATCTTAGTGTTTGGATGGAGAAGGACTTCCATTCAAGTGTGTAGGGTTTGAGGAAGAGAGTAAGGGGCAATAAGGAAAGGATCTAGATCGACTAATAGATTGAAGGACAGATCAAGGGTTTGATTAGTTGGATCAATTCCAAGTTTATGTTGTATGTATTTTTCTTGAGAGGGCCTGTTACCCACCAAAATGGGTAACCCCTTAGGATAAAACTTTTCTCCTATTTTGGACAACGAGCTAGCCAACAACCCTACATGTTAGCTTGATGATGATGATGATATGCCAGTTCCTCCACCATCTGCACGAGTCACTACATCTCTCGCCATCCGACATTCCTCTTGGATGAAGGTGGGCTACTATTCAACAAGTACTTTGATCATCTTGCAATAGGGTGCTTAAACTTAATGTTTTGGGCATTTAGCATGGATAAATGGGTTATCTGGATGATTGACTGATCTTGATTGTAAATCTGTTCTCTCACCTTACTAGGGCGGTTAATATTTAGCCCTAGTTCAAGAGGACCTCCCTTTAAGGCCTAAGGGTTATAGGAGGGGCACTACTTGGGAGACCTAGATTTAAGTAACATGTTCATTTTTCCTTTCACCATACTTCACACTTTCCATGTCACATTATAAGCCCTTGATACCACCTCCATTCTTTGGGTCTAACTTGTCTTTGGTTCATTGGGATTTGACACCCTCTTATTCACATCCTTGAGTAGGCCCAAGAAACATTGCCCTAGAGGTTGTTTAAGCTAAAAGAATGGAAAAACATAATATGGCCACAATGAAAGAAAACGAAAGTCAAAATGAAAAATATGGCTGAGACATCAGTTAGCGCATGGGAAAAAGCCTAGCATGAGCTCTACCTTCTTCATTAAACCACTTGGTTCTTGAGCACTTGATGCTCCTTCTCATTAAAAGGAGCCCTTGCCTGATGAGTGATAAGTTGCCTCATCTTAAGGGGTAAACTAAATGCTATATCATAAAGAGCAAGCTTTGATCCTTGAGCTATGCATCGTAAAAGGGGTGGAAAAATTTGGTTGAGTACAGTAACTCATGCATCCACGATTACTCCCTCCATTACGTCTATACACTCAAGATGTGGACTCCCATTAGCTGGTCCCTTGACCATGGAACTTGGCCATGAAGCCTTTCCCCTCCATTGCTACCCACTTACACTAACTCTATTGATTGGAGGGTTAACATTGGAAATGCCACTTCCCCTTGTGGGCTGGAAGCACCTAATAGGGTTGACTACTTAGCCACCCTTACAAAGGTTGGGAACACCTTTACGAGACTTGGTCTAGTTAGTCTTTGAGGGTGATTCCAGTTTGAAGTATTAATATGCCCTTAACATTCAAGTATGGTTCACTTAGATGCATTTATGATCTTAGTCTCTAATGAGTGGTTGCTTTCACTTGAGTATAAGCTGGTTTTTCTAGGTGGGTCTAGAGCAACAAAGGCCTAGAGTGAAACCTACTTCACATGATGCCCAAACCAAGGTTACTTGTGAGTGTAAGTAGGAGCGGGGAGTGACATTTTCAAAAGCTCTCAGTTCGGGAGCGAATTTTTATATAATATATATTTTGATGCATATATGTCAACAAAAGCATGTAGAATGATGAATTAGATATAAAAAGCATAAAAACATGGATCAAACCATATAACATCAATCATATAGAAGTTATAATCTTCATCAACCACGTCCACAAGTTAGTAACATACAACATATCGAGTCCCATGATTCATCAATCTTAAAGTTTCAAGCTTTCAAAATTCAATATGTAACATTTATCATCATTGATCACTAAAGTTGTACTTGTAACCATTACCATTACCAAGTAACCAAACTATAACAAAGAATATCTAACATGAAATGAAATGTTTCAACTTTCAAATTTTTTTTTGTCGGTCAAAGTCTGGATTATATTATCATATTAGAAACAAAATTTACAGTAGGAGCCAACATGGCTGTATTACATTCAGGCAACCCAGAAGGCATGTAGTGCCTAGAAGGACTTGGGTGCTTGCCAAGGCATTCGAAGCTCTTGGTTATTTGCTGCACAAAACTGCAAAATAAACATACCGGAACTGCCATCACGGGGGATGGTGCAGGAGACCAGGCGAAGGAGCCACGAAGAGACGATCCTGATTGTGCATATGGTAGCTGATATGATCCACTTGGGTCTCTAGAGCTCGGAGGTGATCTTGAGAGAGCCTTAGTAAATGACGTAGACTCTCCAGAGCTTCGAGGGTCTCCATCTGCAGGTTTTGAACAACATTGATGTAGGCCACTAATTCATTACGATCATCATACCTTTATTCTCGCAGAGTGTCCAGGTTGAGCTGGATCTGTTGGTGCTGAGCGGAAATGGCTTCAAGGGAGGCCAGAGCTTCAATCTGGCTTGGTGATTGGGCCGGAGAAACTGCCATGGTCGCTGCCAATTGTTGGCTCTCAATAGACTCCGAGTGGGAGCTCGAGTCCCCGGGTACTTGGCAGTTGTCCATGCCGCGTCCATGACCACCATGCCGTGCTCGACCTCGTTCTCGCGACATGCAGTCACTCACCACTTCCTCACGCTGTGTTGGGCTGCATCGCCAAGTCGCTCCGGGTCTCACAGCCCCTAAAACCCACGCTCCGTCCCAACACCCTCGGCTGAGGTTATCACTGGCCGCGTCCTGAGCACCGTAGACAAGAGACATGCGACTGCCACCAATTTTCACACTGCCGTCCGAGGAGGTGTGAAAGCGCCACCACCCGCAAATGTGAATCGCAAGAGAGTCTGAGTGCTCCGCAAGCCCAAGGCAGACCCATCCTGTGGCTTGGCCAATGAAGAATTTCTTCTGCACAGTCTGCAAATTATGTTCGGGCGCCCGGTCTGAACACCAGGACCACTTGTCCAGAGACGCTCCCTCCACACCGAATTCACCTCCACCACCTTCGTCCGCCTCCTGGTGCAGCGTGCTCGTGTCGTTGCCAGGATGCCTCTCGGCAGCCAAACTCTCGCCACTGCAACCTGACGGAACTGTCACCCTCCTCGTCTCAAGCCGACGGAGCTCAAGCCAAGGCTTGAGAGCCAACGGTTGCTCGTCTGCGCAATCCAGAGCACCAACCTTCACCATCGCCCGCGGATACCGAAT